>VWZW01002078.1:3565162-3640270 GCA_013397115.1 Edolisoma coerulescens | reverse complement strand
GGCGGAGGGAGGGGCGGGCGCAGGGAGGGGTGACCCCGCCGTGCCGCCCCCTGCGCACGCGCGCGGCCGCCTCGCCCCCGGCCCTGTGGCGGCGGCGTGGGGGCGCGGGGGGGCCCGAGTGCGCCTTGGGGTAATGCCGCCCTGTCCCCGAGTTCTTGTACGCTGTAGGTGGGAGCAGTAGCTTGGTTACAGCTCAAAGGTCCGCCAAAAGCACACTATGTTGCTAAAGTTAATTAAGACCATAAAGAACTGGAAACGTAAATGCCAATGCAGTATTTCCTGAGTTTCTGAAGAAGTGTTGGGATCCACTGGTGAAGGGTGTTTCAGAGATGCTGCATAATGCGGGTTTTATGTGGATCATTATGCCTCTGGATGTGGACAGTCTGTCATTAGTCTTGCTGATACAAAGCGGAATTCCTAATGCCTGCAAATAATTACGGTATTTCTTAGCTTTTCTGTAATTTTAGTCCTAAAATATGTTAATCACTTTTTTTTCCCCCTGCGTGTCACTCATATTTTCCAGTTACAAAGTGTTTAGTTGATAAAAGTTAAAAATAAATGAGCATTTATGTTTCTAGGAAACACTTAGTAAGCAAATGGTTAATGTGGTGCTTTCAGATAAAACTTGTGCTCTGAGGAAGGCCACGGCACTTCCACACTTACACAAGAGTGTATAAAACTGACAGGAAGTTGCAATGAGGCTTCTGGCAAGGCGAGTGGGTGTGGAGGAAGCAGAGGCTGTCTGTTTGTAGGGCAGAGATAGAAAAGAGAGACCATACGAGTTCGAGCGAATCTGTGGGAGATGCTAGAGCTCAGAGCAGGGTCAAAGGATGACCAGTGAAATGAACTGCCCTTGGTAGGGAAGGCTTCATTGAGATACAGGGCATCCAGAAACCGACACACTTAAAAATATTTTTCTTTTACAGTGTTGCTCCCAAATCCTGAACGTCATAAAATCTCTTCCAAAGTCCAGACAAATCTCTTGGTGTTATACAGCTTAAACCCTTGTGCAGTCCTTTGATAATGAATCTCTGTAAATGATGGATAATGAAAAGAGCTCTGGTTCTGAGAAATCAAGTCCATAGAAACCAGTCCTTTCTCAGCAAGGCATCCTATGCAGGACAAAAATCATTAATGAGAAGTGTCAAAATAGGTGAAATACAGCCTTTCAAGTGAAAATCAGAAAAGCATTTCGTGCAATTATTAGCAGTGTAGCATGTTAGCTCACGAGACAGAAAAATAACTTGTGTTCTTATTTTTTTTCTGTCATCAGATACTATTATCAGCCCCCAGAAATATTCAGAGGAAAAGAACAAACAAAGGTATATATCCTCAACCCTCACAACTTTCTTCAGTGAACTAGGTTAATCACAAATAACTTGCAGTGTTCCAGGAACAGATATGTGTCATTAATGTAATAGTATTTTACAGTCTGCCTTTAATTGTTCTGTGTTTTATAGGCACTGGGGCAAATCCTCCTCTTTGCTATACAATAAGAAAAGAAGGAGGTGGCCTCTGGGAATCTTGAGTAAATCTCTGTGAGCAGGTCCTGGTGTTTTGAGTTTTATCCAGGGGTATCTGGAACTTAGTATTTTAAAAGACGTGTATATACACATATATACACATATGGTTTGCTTAATATAGACATGTTTGGAGATTGATCACTGTAACCAGAAGAAATAGGCAATTAGGATTCATTCTAAGCAAGAGACCAAGTGTTCCCTTTTCCCAACTCTCTCAGCCACATAGTTTGAATATAAATTGGGCCCTTAATTTTGGATTTTCCTGTGAATCATCTAGCTAATCCTCAGCACAATTCTTAAACCAGCTTTACTCATATCACTGTGACTGGCAAATAGCAATTGGTGTGCTTGTTAAGCATACTCACCCGGTACTTCACAGGGCTTGTTCTGCCCCGCTTGCTCAGAGTTTTGTAGGTGCCTAATTGCTGATGGTCCCTCAAGCAGCTGAACAAGTGCTGAGGTTTCTCTGTGATAGAGCAACTCCCTACAGAACCAGGAATATGGGTGAAATGAGGGGGATATGACCACAGTGCTGTCGTGTCGAATAGGAACAACACAGATACATCAGCCTGCTTTAGTGGGCCTGCCTGTGCCCAGCATTGCTCTGGAATTTTTAAAAGAAGAAGGTCAAATACTCAGCCGCCTGTTTACTGAACAAAAAGCAGAAGAGACCTGCTTAGGCACATAAATATTAACATCAAATAGACCTTTCCAAAGCACCCTAGCACTTGTCCTTTGCGCTGTAATTTCTGTCTCCCAATTTACCAGTTGCCTGCGTGTACTTCAAAACCCTTTTATTTCAATGACCAGTGCTTAGCTGGAGGTAGTTCAGTCTACTGCTCACTAACACAGTGAGCAATCTGATAATTTCGTGGCTCATGTGAGGAACAAGAAAACATAGAAGATCCCCTCTGATGGAAGATGAGGAGGAAAATACTGACAAATCTTGTTAAAAAGTTCT
Source organism: Edolisoma coerulescens (assembly GCA_013397115.1). NCBI lineage: Eukaryota > Metazoa > Chordata > Aves > Passeriformes > Campephagidae > Edolisoma > Edolisoma coerulescens. The sequence continues at coordinate 3,637,786 of VWZW01002078.1, read as the reverse complement.
ATGGAATTAGTGGGGGAGTAAGGTGGGGGCTGACAGATTACTTGGGGAAAACAAAGTAATATTTTAAAAATGGTTCTTTAATAAAAGCTTGGCAGGGTAGCCTTTGGTCACCTCCATGTAATTTTCCTAACTTTGCCTGCATTGTTTTCACTGGGACTGCATGGGTGTTGGAGTGAAGAATGTGGCACTATGTATATTGCAGTTTCATTACTGCTGAAACACAGCCATCTCTGGGACAGAATGCAGAGCTGGCTTGTGCCAGCTAACTCTAAAGTTAAATGGGTATGTGGTGCCAGGGAATACAGTGCTGGCTGCATGCCAGCTAGCTGTGATCTTTTCTAGAAACTTGTCCTGAAGGGAAAAGAAGTTCCATTTGGTAAATCCTAAGAGGATGCTTTGCTTTCAGAGGGGAAGCAAAGTTCTCATCTTTTAAGGTGAGTGGACTGAAAGGGATCAATTTTAGCTCGACGACTCAGCTATTCCAGCAAGAGAATGGTTACTAGATCAGAATGTGCTTTGGATCATGAGAGCAGTAAAGAGAAAACTTCTGCAACACTAAGGAAAATGTCTGTTATTTTTGAGACATAGGTATGTGAGATATTTTTATCATTCTTTATCCTTCAACATGATTTTCATTTGTTATTTCTCCATACTCAGAAGATTTAGTCACGTAGAGTGGGAATACCTGTCTGTCTGGATAGAACCTTGAGATGTTTCAGGGATGTCTCTTCCCCTCCAGATGCAATGCAATTTCTCTGTGTCTTCGAATCTGTTGATACAGCTTCAGCCTGAGGTTTTTCACCTGATAGTTATCAGTTCTTCTCATTCATCATCTTCACTTCAGACATAGCTTCCATTATGCAGTTCTGCTTCTTAACATCTCTTCATTGCATCTTCTTGATGTGTTGCTATTTGCTAATCAAAGTTGTCTAAACATTGGTTTAATTACAAGCTTGACTGAAACTTAACGTGAAGATTTTTTTCTCAACTTTTTTTTCACTTTCCATACGTTTACCTCATTGTTGAGGAAAATTCTGTCACTTTGCTCCTCTTCCTCCTCCAAACTATCATGAATTAATGGTTTTTCTTATCTCTAAGGGATGCTCCATGACTCTTCAATTTATCTGCCAAAATCTCTTACTGAACTAACCCTTTTCCTTATCCTTGGCTAAAATCCTATTATTTGTTCATACAATATGGTCCTCCCTTTATCTTGTGATTTGTCTCCTTCCCTACCCTGTGATAACTGCTTTGAGGAGCAAAATTTCCCTTTGTTTTTTTAAGCTGGGGAAGAACAGGCAATGGACACTACTGCAATTTAAATTGTAAATGTCAGCATTTATTTACAGGGGTCTAATTTTTTAATCTATTTTCTTCTGTTTTTGAGAGACTAATATCACTGCAGTTACTTCAGATAAAGCAAGGAATAGCTGTTTCACAACATATCTGTTGTGAAAGCACAGTACTCTGAATTGCAGATGGATTCAAGAAAATGTCCCGAGCTGTCCCGAGCTCTGTAATTTAAACTCTTAAAAATAAGGATTCATTTGGTAAAAGGAAAAGCCTACTTTATTTTATCCTCTGTGGAAAAGATCTTTCAAATTGCTTTGGACAACCAGCTCATCAGATAAGGAACAAGATTGTCACAGGAACGTAAGTGCTTTAAAAGTGTAAATGAGGAATAATGTATCTGCTTGAAACTAGAGAAGGAATGTAATTACCTGGACGAAAATCTGTCCAGGATATGGGTGACTATTTCCCTCAAAGAAACTCCAGAAAGTCACACACATTTTCACAGTTTCAAAGCTTCAAAAGTTTTACTTCCCTGCTTTTCCAGGAGAACACTTTTAGCAGTGCGTGATGCAGAAAGGAGGTTACTACTTTCTGAATCACCAGCTGCTGTGATACCTGGATAGTTCTTCAAAGTTTTCCATAAGAGGGCTGGGTGCAATGCCAGTTAACTGATGATGATGACTGATCCCAATGTGTCAGTATAGAGTTGTAAACGAACAATTTCCTCATTTATAATTCTGCATTATTCTCAAGAATGTCCTTCTTCACCCCATTGCCAGGTATTTTAGAATAATGCATTGAGCAAAATAGAACAGCCTCATCAAAGATAGCACTGGGTCCGTAGTGGTAGTGCTATCAAGTACAGAGAAAGTGGGTACTTTTCACTCTGCTTTATGGGAACATGAAAGTACAGAATTTTTACTTGGTAAAAGCTTGTTTATAATTATAACTGAATGTCAGTAACAACATTTTAACTATTGTACCCTTCTTTTGTTCTTTGATTTTTTTTTTCATTGTTACTAGTTTTTAGCGTACTCGTTTATATCCAGGTTCTGACTCTGCTGGAGACAGAAGAAAGGCTCCTGTTGATTTTAAAGAGCTTTATATCAGGACCTAAATTCAGCCCTTGAAGGATGTGCAACATTTAGCTATACTTGCATTTAAAATATATATTCACTTCTGGTTCATGTCAATATTAAGATGGGAACGATGGGCCTAAAAGTACTTAGTGTTTTTGTCCTGCTTTCCCTAGCAGCAGAATTATATGCCTATTAATACAGCAATTTACACTTACATACAGATATGGAAGTGACTTTTCTTTGCTTCTTTTCCGTTTCTGTCCACTTCAGAATCAAGCCTTAATTAACACAATGGGCCAAAAACATTCACAGGAAAATAATTATTTACATTAGCAGTTCGTTAGTTTTAGTATTCAGTTTGGTTAGAACAACAAAATGGACAGCACAGAAAGGAAAATTAATTTCATAACTTTGCTAGATCATTTTCTTCTTAGCTTTCTCTGTAGGTGTGGCCTTGTTCTGCCGTATCTTTCCTCTGGCCATAGAAGCTGTTGCTGAAACTCCAGTCATGAGAAAGGTCTTAATGATTATAGTTAAAGTCTACACCAAGGAATGAACATATTCCTTGCCTTTTAAAGCTAGCCAAAAAGCAGGTTAATTTTTTCCTTTTGGAAAATTAGTCCATTGCGGGTTTTTTAGCTGATAAAAATTTCTTTCTCTTACTTCTTTCTTAAGAAGTCCATAAATTGCAAACCCCTGAAATAGTCATTTCATTGAAGTGTTTACCACTAATCCAACTGTATATATTATAGTTAAAAGAAAATATTTTAGTGAAATTTTGTATCCTCTAAATAACCAGTGTAAAAACAGGAAAATGTTGATTTTGGGTAAGTGCATATATTCAAACCATCTCCAAATAAGATGTTACATCTGGCACAGGCCATGGTTCACAGTCTGATCTGGAAAAGTTTGCATGTTTTTTCGGGTCGTATGGGTGCAGTGATGATCAATGGCACCAGACCTGTGCAGAGATGCAGTGATGCCCCACTCTGCCTCCTCTGGCTCACTCCCTCTCATCCTACTCTGCAGCTTGTTTGCTTCACTTTAGCCTGCCCTTCAGGGGGATATCAGCTAGGAGGCCCAGAATCCATTCACCCCTTTCTGTGGTCACCTTTAGAAGGACTCAGGGGTCAAATCCCTTCTTGTTCCTTAACTGTCCTGAAAGTCTGAATAGATGATTTGTGCAATAGATTTATTTTATGAATACTTTCATTTTACTTCTGCTGTGCTATACAGTTCTGTTGAACTTCAAATTGAAGATTTCATAATATCCTATTGACGTAAGATATCTTTGTTGTTATATTTACTTTTTATCAATAAAAACATGCATTTGAAATGAATATGCTGTCCTCTTCCTTTCTTAGAAATTCAGAAGTCCCAAGACTTTTAATTGCCTCTGCACTACGCAGAATCTTCTGTTTCAACCTCAAGCAGCATAAAATTTGAACTCTAGACAGGATTTTGACATTCAGAGAAGGCTGGTGAAGAGGAGGCCTGTGAATCACTACCAAAGATAGGGACAGAATAGAAGCTGTTGCCCTGGTGTTGCATTTCCTTCCGTGAAAATGATACCCCTGTTGCCCTGGTGCTGTGTTTCACATGCTAAGGTGATACTCCATGGGCTATGCTAGTTGTGCAGCCTGTTTGTGTGGCCCATGTGGCATTTCCAAATTAAATTCAAATGAAAGAAGACACAGGGCAAAGATTTTAGTGATGTGACATAAAAATTCTAATTTGTTTTAATAGTGTTGCCACCTGAATTGTTAGTTTTCCTCCCTGCTTTTCCTAATTTTTGTTGTTTTCTCCTATTTTTTCCTTTTCCATTCTTCCTTAAAAGATCATCAAATTATGTGAGTTTCAGACCCCAGTGAGGCCACAATGAATTCAAGTAATAGGTTTCATGCTGTCTTTCTCTAACTCCTATAATTTTGTCTAACTTTTATTCTACATAATCCCATTATTTTCTAAAATAGCAACTTTCCCTTCCCCCTTCTTCTCTTTATCTTTTATCTTGTCTCCCTTTTTGCTTTAACACGGTAGTTTAAAGACTGCAAGTTAGTTCTAGGGTGGAGTTGTGTGATATAATCAAAGTGGTATTTAAATTTCCTTTCATCCACTACAATTCTGAAATTTTTGCTCAGAGATCAGCATTTACTCTTACTGTATTTTTAAATGCTCCTTTAGTGTTATAAAGAGAGGACTGTAGCTTTTTTTTGCCTGAAAACACTCTTAGATTAGTACCTTGTTATTTTACAATTCTGGTAGGTAACAGTGGATTCAGAGAAAGAGCAATGTCTTGTTGATAACAGTCATTCTGTAAGCAGTTCTTGCGAATAGCTTTTTATCATTTAAGTGATTTTTTTTTCTGTCTCTGGCATTCAGTAATGGAGGAAAAGTCCTCAGGGGGTAATCCTTCTTTTTATAGAAGAAATTCTGAGGTGCTTCAGGCTTTCCCAGGTTAGCCCATTTCCTACTCTCCCCGTATCTGCCCTGTTCTAGGCATAACATTGTATTTTAGTTCTCCAAAACATTCTGTGCATGGTTTAGGCTGTTCATGAAGGCACACGGACTCCAGAAAGCGAACACAACTGCCCACAGTATTTAATGTACAGAGAACACCGAGTGTCAACAAGTCACTGGGCCAGTAATTCTCAGAATTTTCCATACACAGGATTTTTGCCCATCTAGCCAAAGTGTGATTAGATGGCTCTCTCAGATGACAATGTAGGGAGGGCAGTCAGTCATGACTCCTTGCCACATACATGACACCCATGATGAAAAGCTGAGTGTGTACTTGTCCAAGTTACACTCTGGAGATATATTTTTTTAATGCTCTATAATAAGCTACCTGTGCACAACAGAGTCATAAACCATTCTGTCATATAGATGCCTGCCAGCTTGTTACAGCTTGTTCCAGATTTGCTAGTATATGTCCAAGGCAGCTTAGTCCATAATTAGGAATCCTAAACACTACTAATAAATCTCAGCCCCATTTTCTTTCAGAGTATATCAGTGGCAAAATGCTAGTTTCTATATAGCTGAACCTATATAGAAACTATAATTTCCCTAAAAGACAATTAAAACATATTATATACTCGGTGTCCCGTGGTTTGGTACCAGTATCACATAAAACATGTTCCATGTAGTTACATGGAATTTGTGAGATGGACAGATGAACCTTAGCTCTGCCCTCCTGTATAAGCAATAGCATAATATGTAAATGAGCTACAAAATTAGTCAAAGAATATTTTTAAATACATCTCCAAAGTGAAATTGATTTGATTATTTGCTTACCTACACACTTCATAAACATATACATGTGGGCAAAAAACCAAATGCACCATTTTGATACATCAGTTTCCAAATAATTTTTCTGCACTCTGATGGGTTTTCAGTGACAACAGAATAATATTTATCATAATGCACTCTACCTATATACATGCAAACATTTAGTTAGAATTGCTCTAGGAATCCTGTTTTTGAATTTCCACACTTCTTTGCAATGAAATGTTTGACCTTCATGATGTATTAACATAGAGGGTTTTTTTAAATTTAATATACCGATGAAATTGGGGCAGAGAACACAGATGACTGCCTCTGAGCCCTCAGGCTCCTGATTATCTCAGGATAACTGTGCCTTCCTGGAGTTGCTCAACTGCTGCATTAACAGTCTTTACTGTGAAGAAAGCAGCGTTAGATAAACATCACTCAGAAGGGTATCTCTAATTGTTTGAGCCTATGGAAATAATGTGCCCCAAGCATCAGCAGTAGATAGGTGTGGTTCTTAGATCATCAAGAAATATCTTTGGCTAGTGTTAGCTCAGTGCTGTGTCATCCTCTTGTTTTAATTGACACTGAGTGTATCACTTGCTCATTCTAATGTATTTACGAATCTTGATTAAGTCACAATAGTTAAATGTCAATATATTCATAGCAGCTTTATAGGCTAGGGAGTTACCTGCCCTTTTTTGTGTCTGAATACCTCATGCAGAGACAGTAAAAAACATTTATTTGTGCCCGAGTACTGGCTAGTGCCAGCAACAGCTGCCAGCAGCTGAGGGTGGCACTAGGAAGATGCAACACTCAACAGAGGCATGCCAGTAGGTATCTTCACTCCCCAACTGAGCAGCTTTTCAAACCCACCATCCCTGTGCTTGCAGTCATTACAGCGAACAAATCCACGGGGTGAGGAACTTCTAAGCCATTCAGAGCCACTACATGGATTCAAAACTGGACAATAACTCCAATGGAGCTGAGGACCTTGTGGTTGCCCTCTCTGTGTGCTGTTGACAAGGAGTGTTTTGAAGATGTCCTTCTTTGCCTCTCATATCTTCAGTGTCTGTTCCTTTTTACACATCCACCATCTTGTCCTCCTGCATATGTCACCCCAATCTTCTTATAAATGTCCTGCAATTCCCCTTGCTCAGGTGCAGAGGCTGTGCACTGTGTCACTACACCTGCAGTTCACAGCTCATGTAACTGCCAGCACAGAGAATGGGTATATATATACCCTGCAGGAAGCTTGGTGAAATGGAAGTGTTGGAGTGCTTAGAAACTCCAACTGGAAGGTCTGTCCCACATAAATGAGGCCACTATTCCAGTAAATTACATCTATTTCTGCTGTGTAAAATTAGGGAAATTTGGTTTCTTGGGACCTTACTGTCTTTCCAGATTAATTGCATCCAAATTAAATAGAAGGTGCTGATATTATGCTGGCAATATCAGATGTTCCTGTTTCATTTACTATGTAAATTATATAGTAATGCATATATATATAAAAAAAATATAAATAAACTATTTACTGATATACAAGTTCTGTTATACTTCCCCATGAGTGACAAGTGGTCTGATGACAGTTCCTGAATATGTTGGAATTTTTCTGAATACAGTAAAAATCAAAGTCATTCTAAGGCAAAAAGAAAAGAAAATATAGCTTGATTGTTGATTACTATTTTCTTTCTATTCTATCCTGTCCTCAAAAATACTTTATCATAAACAATTTGGATATTGATAGAATATCTTTACCATAGCTCCTTTTTCTTATTTCTCAAATTTGTATTCATATGTACCTCAAACTGTGATACTCTATGTCAAAATACCCATCACTGCCTTGTGCGTATATGTATCAAATAATATATATATCCACTAATATTTACTATTTATACAACACTTTATATACATTAATACATTGTTATATAATACATTATTGTAACAACATCATACGTATACTAACACATACCTATACCATATTCAATTATTATACTGGGCTATGTAATAACAATAATAATTACAATTATGTATAAATTGTATATAATGAGAAAGATCGTAAGAGGATTGTTACAGCATGCTAGCTAGTACTAGTGGTACTTATTTACAAGGAGAAAATTAACTAAAACAACTGTAGTGGATTATGTGTGCCTGAAAGAGTAGTTGTCCTGTAACTGGCATATATTACTTTAATCCAGAGAAATGTTATGAGGTACAGAAACCTCCTTGTTATTACTAATAGCTTCCCCACAAGTTGTGGGATGCATATAGTGAACATTTATCTGCAGACAGAAGTTACTGCACTTTTTACAAAGAAATACAGAACCACAGAAAGGCGTTAACACTTCAGCTCTAACACTGTGGTTTGTGAACACTGATGGCTCCTGAAGCCTCTCCCCTTTCCACGGCAAACACTCACAAATCTGCTGTAGAAAGAGATAAATAGCTAGACTTCAATCCCAGCCTGCTTCCACTCCTCCGAACGGCTCATTCAGTAGCACTCGGCTTCACAGACATTTTATCCTGAGGCTTTTATCGCTGAAAGGAAGTGGGGACTTGATTTCCCTGTTCCCACTGCCAGCTCCCCGGTTGCACACAGATCTGCTGCTACAATAGGCTGTAGTCATGTTTCAGCAGCAAGCATGAAACAGGCCGTAGCTACAACAAACAGAGAAAGAGGAATAATAATAACAATAATAACCTCATCTGTTCTCAAGCTGACATAGATCCATGAAGTGCTGCTGATATTTTGGTTGCAAGATGATGATACATGAACTTGTTTAAATGATACAAAGTAAGCCCCTATAATTATACTGATTAAAATAGGAAGGATGCAGACCACACACTCTTGCATCATAGATATTATCTGTGAAGTTTTAAGGTTTGAAAATCATTTGTTCTGTCTTTAAAAAAGGGTTTCTATCAGTGCAAAGTTTAGCAGTGTAATGATACCTTCATTCTATGCAACACATAGTCCTCTATTTAAACATGTCAAGGATCTGATCACATATTTACGACCAAGCTGTAACTTTCAGAGCTCAGAGTGCACAAAGAACGCATAATCAGATTTTTGGAGACTCAATTCTACAGCTCACAGCTGCCTTGAGTATCCCTTAACAACATATATTCCTAAGTCTTCCTTCCAGCTCAGATGGAGAGGAAAAGATATTAATTAAGGGTGCTATGCCAGTTCATACCAGACAGAGATCCAACCTAATAGTTATAGTCCACAATAGAAGAAGAGTCTTGATGGAGATCTCCAAGATACAGATGCTAATTATCCTGAAGAAAATTACTGGGTGCAATGGTGGCAGATGATGAGTACTCTTTACTCACAGGAACCGGTGGGCCAAATGTAAAGTGATGCTGGCTCCATTCCTACTGGCTGATAAAGTATGAGAATCACAGATACTCAGCAATGCTAAGGAAAAAGCCCTATATGAAAATTGCATATACATTAACCAGCAACTCTTTGGAGCAGAGCGGGAATGTTCATACTTATAACGATGGTCAAAATGGGACGAAGAAACTGGCTGTTGGATTTTAAGTACTGAAAACTTTATCCCTTTCTCCTGCCATGTTACAGTAATCTAATAATTTTTCTGTGTTTCTCTAGTCCATGTGGTCTATATTGTGCTCAATGTTTCCTCTTGAAATCAGAGATATCAGTCTGCTGAAAGGATTCCTCTGGACCAGAAGACAACTTGGCACTATGGCCCATTATGGTCATCCTGCAAATCTTTTGCCTAAGTGTGACAGAAGCTTTCCTGAATTCCCTCAGTACATTTATAGCATTAGTGCCATATGTTCATCCCTCACTTGTAAAGAAGTTATGCTCACTGTGAGACCTTGCGCCTGCTGTCCTGGTAGAGACCAGACCAGGACCTCTCCAGGGAAGATCAGGGAAACGTGTGAGGTGTGTGTCCAGAGATACTGCTGTGAGGTCCATCTGATTGCCTTCCTCCATGCCCATGGAAGCGAAAAGCACAGCAGAGTTTCCCAGCGCGGGACCCCAAAGCCAGGCACAAGGGTGCGAGCCAGCTCGGGTAGCCCAGCCAGATCAGATCTAACAGCTACAGCGTCTGTGCAACAGCAGTCCCTTTTGCCTGGCCTCGTGGCTGTGCTGCTCTGCTGCTGGGATAGAGTCAGTAGTTTTAAAACTGCTTTAAAGCGGGCTGTTAGTGATCAGGACGAGGGGGGCCACAGAGTTCCGACTTCAGTCTGTGTCAGATTTGCCACTAAGTAGAGTCTGGCCATATCTACAGGTTAACGGTTCTTCATAATGAATGTTCATGTAAATTGGAACCTAATTTTATTAACTGAGCTGCTGAAAATGTATCTCCTTCTCTACCATGCACATTTAAAGGGTTCTGGCAACAAATAAAAAATCACATCCAAAATACTTTCTGTTCCCCATGGATCATACAGCACCTCCAAAGTCTGTCTTGCTGTCATTCTCTCAATCTGTTTTGCACTTTTGTTGAACAGAGCTCATACCTAGGAGCAGTTCTTCCAGAATGCTACGTGACACCTATAGGTTCTCCTGTTGTTCTGTTTGTTTTGAACTTAGTGCTCCAGGGACATAAACAGATTTGCCATTAAGAGGTAAATGCAGTAGAAAGGTGATATTAGTACAACTACAGGAAAAATTAAAAATAAATCTGCATTGTAAGAGAAATGAAGCTGTTAATTATTTAGAATTCATCACCTACGTGGGACAGTAGAGCTTTGTGATTTATTAAAAGGTTAATTTTATTTTGAATTTTTTTTCCAACTTTAACAGTTATATCAGCCACCCCTATGGGCCTTTCAGCCCCACACTCTGCAAGCAGCTCTGCCCTGCAGGTGCAGTTTCAGTGAAAGCCACAATCCTTTTGTAAGCTATATGTTACTGAAAGATAAGCCTATACCTTGGGCAGTGTTCTTCCTAGTGTTGCTATGTGGGGGAAATGTGCCAATGTCTCAACTTCTCACTGTCTCCTCCATTGCAGAGGGAAGTTAGACCTGAGTCCTTGTTTCCTCCCCAGAGACGGAGCAGACTTGCTACTTCGTGCAGTAAAAAGAAATACTCCCTGTACAAGACCTTCCTTTAATTTTTTACTAGGGTATCACGGGAAGGTCAGATGAAATCTGGCCCTACAGCATTTAGTCTGACTCATTTTTTTTGTACAGCTTCTTTCATGTAAACAGTACAGTAAAACACTTTGCAGAACAAAGGAGTATTTGAGAGGCCTGCTGAAGATGTTGGGTTCATTAGATTCACAGAAGGCCAAATTCTGTCCTTCAGGACACACCTTTCATTAGGAGTTAGATCATGCATCTGGGGAATGGAAATTATCTTTTAATGCAGTCGTATCAAAGAGATTCCATTTGACAGTTTTCTGATTTCTTTCCACAATTAGAAAAGCTAGCAAAAGCCCTAGAACAAGTTCATTTTTCCTTTGATTCATTCCACGTCTCAAGCTTGTTGCTGACTTTTTAAAAAATTCTGTATGACCATAAGAGAGCCCTGCTTCTGTTGGCAACTTGCAAATGGCTAATTTTCCTCTCCTGCATTTCTCTTCCACAGAAACCAGTTCTTCAGTTTCAAACTATTCCTTGGAAGAAGAAACGTTGCAGAACAAGAAGGAAGACATTGTTCCAGTAAGGGACCCACATGCTGTCGTTCATGGCCCAAGGTCAGTCTCTGAGTCAGCTGGGCCTTCCTTGCAAAGATGATGGAGAGTGGGAAGGCTTTGTTGTGTTGCACAAGGGATATGAGAGGTTGGGAAGGTGGAATATATCAGCAGGACAAAAAGAGATGAGGCAAATTTGCAGATAAAATGTCAGGAAACATGCTTACAGCACTAGGTAGCAATGCACCATCAGATGTACTACAAGAGCAATTCTGCTTGTTGGGAGATGTAGAAGAATGGAATGCAGAAAGTGTCTAGACTCACATGCTCACCATGAACAACATCTTCCACTGGAGACAAAATACTGAACATTAGTTTGACTTAGTGAGACATTTCTGCTGCTTTTAATTAGGACCAGATATTTGAAATAATTATTGTTTTTCAGTGAAATTTTCATAGCACTTGGATTGTAATAACAATCAGGAATCAAATTAAATAAACAAAAGTCATGCTTGTCCTAGTTTCTATTGCCACAGGATGTGTTTCTGTCTTGTAGGTGTTCTTTGCTGTTCATTTACAGCATGTCATATAACAACTATAGAAGCCTCAGTCTGTATTTCAGGGGGGGAGCGATGCATCTAAAAGCCACTGCTTGATGGAGAAGAAGGGAGAGTGAGAGAGCTGGAAACAGAAAATGTACCGGATGTGGGCTCTTTATTGTAAAATCCAAAATTTCTATTCCAATTTTTCCAATTTTTCAAAAATCTATGTTTTATTCCAGGTAGAGGGTGATCAAATCTGACACAGTGAGTTTTTTCAGACTCATATTCTGTTATCAATTTGATTTACCTCACCCAATCCCTTTAGAAACTGTATTTGACCTAATTTTTTCTGCAGTGACTCTTACGGCAAGAACAAATAATAGGGGTGACCCTGTGCATTCCTGCCGTATCTTTTTCTCTGTAATGTGGCTCACTCTAGTTTCAATTCACATTTGTCTACGAAGAGACAAAGATCAGTTCAAAGCAGCTGATACATTCTTGTAAATTCACATTTGGCAGCACTCTGAGTGGGTAAATATTGCCAACATGTATTGATTGCTTTTTCTGCTTCAGCCAACAGACCTGAAGTTATATGCCAAATATATATATTTTTTTTGGAAATGACACCTCATATTGCCTGATGTTGCGTGAGCTATATCAATTTACTGTGAACCTCACCTGCTCTGAGAGTGCTGGCTCTGTAGGGGATTCTTCTTTTTTCGACAACAGATTTTGTGATTTCCTCTTTAATACAAATTTAGCAAAGAAACAGTCTGCTAATAGTGGAACTTCCAGTTATGGCCATTTGCCATATTTTAGGGAGCTCTCTGTCTTTGAATTTGCTGTGACAGTGCAAGGTGGAAACATTATAAATTACTTTTATCTCTCTTGGGCCACTATTACTTTTCCCGTGTGTGTGTGTGTGTGCACTTGTGTGTGAGTGTGTAACTGATAAGATGCCTTCAAGTCTGTTCTGTTAATAGGCCTTCTGTGTTGCTCCTGCTGCAGCCAGCAGCCAAGCTGCCCTCACCGCTTGTGGTGGGTGATGGAGAATGCTCAGAATTCAACAAGTGTCTTCTGGCTCAGCTGCTTTTTTATCCACGGCAAAAGCAGGCTGGCAGTGCGGAGGAAAGTGTGCTGTGCTCCACGGAGCAATATTCTAGGCTGCTGGTGGTGTTGAGGGAGAGGTTCTCTCGGATTCAATGACAGATGAAAAAAAAAAAGTTCTCCCAAATGAGTTCCTTCTCTTTGGCAGAAACAGATTTGTTTTATGAAAGAACTGTGCAGCAGAATGCTGTTGCATCACTAGACATGGAAGCTGAGATAAGAAAATAATTTTTATACAGTTATATTGTACTTATACGGATTATAAAATAATTACTATTATGAAGTCTAATAGGTCCAATATCAATGTCCTAGGTATTATAGAAACATGGCAGAGACATACTCCACTTTGAGAAAGACACAGGCTGTTTCAAGAAGACATGGAAATCCATTACTGCTGCTTTTGACATGATATTAGTGGTTATTGTGAAGACCTGTATGAATAAACAGTCAACAATGAAATGTGAATGCCTCCCTTTAACAGCAACCACTGTGTGAAGTAGTTTATTTCAGAATCCTTTGCCGGACTGGAAGGTATACAGTGACTTATAAATGCTTTCACTGCTGGTTCTTTTTCTGCCATGATCATTAATCAACTCAAAGTCTCGTTTAGCTTGCTGTTACGAGGAAAATCATGCCTCTTGTATTACACAGCTGTAGCTTGATGGGGAACTTCAGACCCTTCCTCCTCTCTGCAAACTCTTCCTCAGTGCCTCTGTGCAGTGGCTTAATAGCTCCCAGCCCAGGGAGTATTACCTCCATTAGTTGGTGGTACTGAGAATTGCCCATCTGGGAGATCAACTGGAAAAGGCTTGAACACCAACCCTTCACCTCACCCCACACTTTTTCTGTTCCCCATTCCCAAAATATGGGCTTGAACTAGGAGCAGTGTAATTCTATTATGAGATTCCTATTGACTGGATCAGTCCCTCAGATAGAAGAACAATCATCTTCAAATTTAAAGAATTTGTTGTGCTAAATTCCTGGGTTTTATTTTTCTTTTATTTTTAAATGAAGGGAAACTGAGGCAGAAAGGAGCAGTAGCATGAGGGATAGCAGTTCAAGGCTTCAGTAGAGTGGTCTTCCCTTCCTTTTTGTGCAGTGGGATATGGAGGTCCTAATGTGGGATCCTTGTGATAGGATGGTTAGTGCAAGCTGCTGATTGACAGTTTTGAACAGGCTTACAGGTCTGCACTTGGAGGGCTAATGGTAAGGAATTATTACCTGCTCTTGGATCTCAATTATGCAATCTTTTTCTCTGGTCTTCTGCAAAGCAAGAAATGAAATTTATTAGCTGCTTTATGAATGTGGTAAATGCTGATGTCTTATTGCAAATGACGCATTTGCTAAATAGAAATGCTTTTAAAAGAGTATAATCCTTCACTGTCCCTCCAGGACAAACAACTGGAGAGCAGTGATTGCAGAAATCATTTAGGTCATGCAAATCAAACTCCAGCAGCAGTGTTTCAAGCAGTGAGAAGGGAGAGCTAGACTGTCTTACTCAGAACCCTTGTAATGATAAACATTATTAAAATAACTTAGTAGAAATTACCAAGTGGGGGTCGAGAAGGGCTAAGAAGGGCAAGCTGATCATGAAAATGTGTTTTTAAGTGGACTAATTCCAAAGAAGTATGTTTATCATAGTCACACATAAATGGCTGAACAATAATCACACCAAAAAGATGTGAAAATCATAGCCCTTACAAGGTCTGAGGGTAGTTTAGTAGCTTTTTATATACAGAGCTGATTTACATCAAGTGACATAGGGACCTAAAATTCTCACGTAATGTTTTCACAAAAGATGACAATCAGCTTTCTTCTGGATTTAAATTTAAATGCCACTTGGAGGAATACCAAGTTACCCAATATTGTACGGTGTAAGCAGAATGTAACGAAAGGTACTGCAGCAGCATTAGCTGCAGTAAGCTGTATTGTACAGGGGCCAGCTCTGTCATTTGGACATCCTGGAGATGAATTTCCTTTATGGTGATTCTGGCCTGCCAGTGCAGCTGAATGAAGACAGTAATTGCTTTCTTTAATGGGGCTAAATAATCTGGAATATTTTTTATGTGTGGCAGTACCTGGAGGAAACGTATCATCAACCAAACACAGTGTTTGGTTACAACAGGCTGTGCATAGACCCTTTGCAACTTGGAGAGCACTGACTCCTCAGTGTTACTGCACAGCAGAGCTGGGAAGTACCTCTTTATAGGCTAATGGTTATAAACCAGATTGAGCAGCAAGCTGTCTCTTGGCAAACACTGAGGAGCACGTCTCTTTCTCCTCCTGCCTCCTTTCCAGCCACCCCTTATTTCACTTCTCGGAATTATTTCTATTTCCATCTTTCAGAGGTTTTGGTCCTGTGGGCCCAAGGGTGGTTCTGGTGCATGCAAGTCCCCAAAGTCAGCGACACCAGCCTGAAACCACACGTGCACACAACTGCTGAAGCTCGGCTTCCGACTTGCCAGCTCCAAATTAGGTTTTGAGGAATGCAAATTTTTGATGAGTTACCAAAGCAGGAAGCTGGCTTGCTCTGAGGCTACATCAGCTGCTTTCCAGCCTTCCTCACTGAAGACATGTGGATGTAAAGGAGAAGAAAGGTTTGGGAGGACAATGGTGACTGCTAGCACGAAGGGGAAGGAACAGCCAAGGCTTTGTCTTTGTTCTGGCCATAGAGCTGTAGCAGGGAAACTGAGAGGCCAGTTAGACCTCTACCCCACAGGATGATGAGGAGCACATGAGCTAATTAGGAGGTGTTACTGTGACAACCCACGAGGCAGCAGCACATTGGAAACAAAATACGGAAATGTAAAGCTGAAACATGGGGAGGGAAAAAAGAGAAGATAAAAACCATGAAAGAAAGGAGAAAACAAGTACAATAGAACCAAGAGCAAATGAAAAGGTCAAAATACAATTTGGAAGAATAGGGAAAAAAAAAAGTAGGTAGTGAGGGAGTACCAAGAGAGATGCATGATCAGAAATGAAGTGCCTGATAACCTGGTTAGCAAACAAGATACCAGGATGTGGTATCTTCACACCAAAGTCTCAAGAGATGTTTTGGATTGGGTTTTTTAATCTTACTTTAGCCATCTCATAGTTAGATGTTCAGCCTGAGGAGGTTTCCTAGGCTCTGTCAGTAGTTTGCAGAGAGAAACAAGTACCAGGGGAGGTTCAGTTGTTCTGCAGTCAGTGTGGACGTGGTGGCTCCACAGATGTTTTCTTTGCTGTCAGCTATGGCTTTAATTAAATTGCAGCTCTTTTGTCTTCCTGCCTTCTCCCTCCTCTGCACTGTTATATGACTGGTGCTGGTGAAGCTGTTGTTGAGGGACACAGTGAATTATGTTGCGAAATCAAGGACGACTCTTGTTAGTCCATGTTGGTTGTTCAATCTGGTGGTCACAGAGCAGCCACACAGAGTTTCGCTGAACTGCTGGGAGAGTCTTGTGGAGCCACAAATGAGTGCCTAAAAGAAATGGTGAGACCTGGTTAAGCTGTCACTACCAGTGGAAAAGCTGGCCACTTGCTGACCATGGTGACTTATCCACTGGAGTGTCAATAGAGAGAGCTCTAATGGCTAGCCTGGCCTGGCAGCCTCACTTCTCTGTGGCCTTACTCCTTGCAACTAGCACTTTAGGTCAATTACTCATTGCAGTAATGGTATATCTGGACTGCTATGTATATGGCAGCAGAGTTAGCCTTGTGACAGAGGGGGCCAGGAGAGAGTGAGGGAGCTGCTCCCAAGGAGCGTTGGTTGGTTGTGGTGGACCGTGGCTTTACTCACCTGGGGGATGTTGCACACCGTGTGATTGCTGCATGGCTCTGATCAAAATCATCAAATGGCGTTTCATATTGCAGGAGTTCACTTCTATGAGTCTTCCATATGCCTCCCTGCTCATTTTCCTACTGGCCTAATCACTTTGGCAGCACCAGTACGAAGACCACCAGTGTCAGCTACCTTTCATATTTAAACACTGCTCATATATACAAATTTGCAGTAGCTACAGAAAGGAAACTCTGATGCAGCAGCTGTCAGAGAGCAGTGAAAATTAATGGAAACCAGTTCAATAAAACAGCCTTCATTTGAAACAGCTAAAATGCTCAGTTGATTTAAGTATGTGGCCATGCTGGAGCAAGTAATCTACACTAGGCACAGACCTTCAGCAGTCACTGCACTGCTAATGAGAAACAATTATCTTATTATAAAATCATTATCAGTCAATAAAATGAGCTCAAACCACAAAATAGGAGCAAAGTTCAGGTATCTAAGAATTCATAGTTTAGCCCCATCACTGAAAATGTCAGGAAATTAAAAGAAGCTCTATGTAAGTCGCCACACAGTGGACCGCAGTGCACAAAAACAATCCCCGAGTGCCATGGCAACTCTTATGGGCTCTTTTGGAACAAACTGCTGTTTCTAAGGTGAAAGAATGGGGCCTTAATCTTTGGTCCCCGTTCTCCATGTCCACCTTCATCCCATCAGTATGGTTCATGCAGCTGCTAATTAGCTAGCAAAATGCAGGCAGGGAGGACAGAGGTCAGTGCTTGGCTTGAGGAAAAAACAGAAGAGCAATATGGTATCTAAATTATGGTTTAAAGACATACAATAAGAGAAAACTGCAAGCTAACGTTATGCCTACAGGTGGGCACAGTTCCCCCTGAAGGGCCCACACTGCCTCTAGACCTGACCTTGGCTTGTGCAGAGCTGTCTTAGGAATTACCAAGAGCAGGATGGATAATGATAATTAGTGATGGCCAATTGACACCTGACTCTTGCTGAAGTTTACAGTGAAAGTAACTAGTGATTTTTCTCAACAAAGGTTATATTAGAGGAAGAGTTTATTGCATTACACCTCTCATTTCGTTAGGATCTGCTCTTCAGGACTTGGCTTGTCTGATGTTCATTCAGCACCTTCTTTCCCTTCAATTTTTTCAAAGGAAAGAGGTCGCTTTTAGGCAGCTTCAACAGCTCCATGCTGGGACTGGTCTGGTTTCAGCTTCCCGGATGGCTCTTGGTCTGCCTGGTTCTGCCTCCCGCACATGTGGCTTTCTGGTCACCTGGAGTACGAACAGGCAGGTCATTGTGCTAAACACAGACTATTTGCAGCCACAGGAAGACATTACTGCACTGGTTGAGGATGCCGTCAGCTTCAAGGTTACCTTTGTGACCATCAGGAGAGGAGCAGATACTAGGGCAATTCAGGCTCTAAACCAGAGTCCCAAAAAGTGAATCTTTGCAAATTCTGGAGCATGACAGCAAAATATATTGAAAATGCTTTTAAAAAGCACAAAGCCTGTATAAAGTACCTGTAAAAAGAGAGCAAATCTATGAATCATAGAAGATAGATAGAGAGATAGATAGATAGATAGATAGATTTGAGATACGGCAGTTGAGTTACTTAGGATAATAGTACTTAACTCTGCTGTACAACTCTTTTATTTGTAGATTTTAAAATTATTTATAGAAATGAAGGAAATGTACTTTTGTTTTGCATATTACAGATATCAAGGGGATTGAATCACAAAGAAGATTGATGACTAAGTCATGGAGAAACACTGGGTCTTTGTCTGTCTGGGCCTAGCCTGGACCTTTTTGTATGCCAAAAACTATCTTAATCTGTAGGTTTTGTTGGAACCCGATGCATATCAGAGACTCCTGTAAGAAACCTTTGGGTCTCTGGTACATTGCCAAGGCTATAGTTTCAGATGAAACATATTTAGGATACCTCACAAATGGGCTAACTTTGTAATAGATACTTACAAACTCTGTAACTAGGCAACTAAAAAGAAGAAAAAAACCCTCTCAGGTGGTTATCAAATTTGTCTTAGGAAGCCATTGTCCGGCTGTGCAACTTAAACCAAGAGATGGTGTTGCAACATAATTACATTTTGTCTTAAATTATATTGTGTCATAATTCATGCAGCTGTGTTATCCGAGTTTTACTCAGAGCCATCAACCTGCATCAGAGAGGCAAAATGCTAATTTTTATAGGATTTTACTTCTTGTTATTAAATAACTTTGTTATCTAAATAGTAAAGCAACCTGGCCTAAGTACACACATTTTATTTCATTGTGTCTGACTTCTCTATTGTTAATGAATGAAAACTAAAGGAGGAAGCATAGCTCTGGGCTTTTTCTGTTCCTCTTTATGTATTCCAGTTTGTAGATCCCAAGAGTCATTTGGATTTACTGTTTTGAATATCCATGGAAATACACAGATCACTTGTAGTGACTGCAGTCCTCGTCAGAAAGGTTCTGCAGAGGAACCTTCGCTTGCTTCCACCCTCCAAGCTAACCCCTAGTTACTGCTTGCTATGCTGAGTCCCAGTGACCTTCAAGAAGTTTACATGAAGCAGATGTTGTGATGCAACATAGTGGATGAGCTCTCACAGAAAACTCAAGAAATCCAAAGCCAGATTTCTTACAGATCTTTATAAACAAGCCACAACAAAACACATAAAGTAGTAAGGTATCCTAATTAACCCTATGTATCCCAATGTGAAGAAATAATAACTGTATAGCTGTTGGAATGATGACTTTGAAGACTGCACAGAAAAGTCATATTCAAAATGTAATTAAATGCTCTGAACTGAAGGTGATACAGGCCATAAATAACATAATTATCTGATGTAGTAGATTATCAATTTTGATGATACCTATATAGCTTTAAAAAAGAAAAAAGATCATAATATAGTGTAAGAAACCCCTTCAAAAATATTGTAAATAAATACAGCAGTGTTTACATAGACTCATCTGTTTCTGCAGAGGGTTGAAATACCTCCTCAGGGAACAGCAATTCCTAGGCAGAACTGCCAGTGTGAACTGCTCAGTGTGACTGGAGCCAGGAAGAAAAATCAGGCCTTTCTTTCCGGATATATCTGAAATAATCTGTGAACAGTTCAGGAATCTATATGTCTTTTCAGAAAGAGATTAATTATTGCCTGTTTTCCAATCATTTGTTTGTAACAGCCAGGCTGAGTGGAACAACTCTTATGTGTTACATCCTGAAAAGTTTGCTATTTGCAAAACATTTTACCATTTTCCACTTCAGAAGCATCTAAATTTAGTAATGGTGCATAGCTCTGTCTCCCCGGGGGCTTGCAGTTCAAAAGTCCAGCTCTGTTTTGAATATAAGTTTAGAGCAAACAGCACAGCATGACAAAGTGACTGAAGAACAACCTGTGTCTGTTCCTCAGTGCAAAACCTTTAACCACTCAATCTGGGGGTGCAGGAACCCAGGTGGGATAGTTGGGGGGTGCGGCAGTTGAAGGCATTTTCTCTTCTTCACAGACACATGGGATGTTCTGGTTCTCCCTCTGGACAGCTGTGGCCCCATGCCTGCTTGCAGCTCCCACGTCTCATTGCCTTGCTGAGAAGCAGTCAGTCATCGGAACAACAGCCCTATGGTCTAGTCGCCCACTCTTCCCCTGGAAAATCCTGCTTGCTGAGCTAGTAATGTATGGAGCCATTCTGTCCCCTCTCCTGCTTATACCCGTGCTGTTCACCATCCCACTGCTTTTGAAGCCTTCATGTCCTTGGAAGGAAGCAGAAAGCAGATCTCGCCCTCCATGAACTGCGAAAGCAGAATCTATTAATCACTGCAGCAAACAGCAGTACACTGGAGAGATGGACTTTTGTATAGGGGAAGATACTTGTACATATTAGTTCAAAGTCAAAAGTATGAGTCCTTGACCCTTTCATTTATTATTGTATTTCTTGACCCAGATCTTCAGAGAAACCATTTTGGAATTTATAAAGGATTCTGGATTGCTTCCAGCCACTTTCTGTTCCTAGTTAGTCCCATCCTGGGTCATATCATATTTAATGTCTGCCATCGTACTAATTTCTCTTTCTGCTCCTTCCAGCTCCTCTTCTAGCATTTTTGTTGAAGGTCTTCCTTTCCCTCTTCCAGGTTACTGTACAGATTCCATGGGAAAATTCTCCCTAGTCTTCCCTTCTTCCTGTCTGCCTTTGACCCAACATAATCTCATCCACCTACAAAAAATCAGGTAATATCCCTGTGGATATCTTGGACTTCCACCTCTTTGCTGGAGCTTTCTGTCCAAATCTCAGCACCTCATTCTGTAGCAATTCCTGGATGATGTCAGGTAGAACTGGGTATGCCAGCAGAGTGCAGCGGCTATTGCCAGCTAGGCTGTCCAAAGCCAGCTCAGTGTTTTAGTGTTTCCCCTGTTTCAATCTGTATTAATATAATACAGAATCCTAAATGCTTTAGAAAACTTTTTTTTTCTTTTGGTCCTCTCAGCAGCATTAGTAACACCAATAGAACAATTTCCCTAGGAAAAATTCTTAAGTTATGAACTCTGGATTTAAACAAGGAGCATTTATACTAAGTAGAAAAGAGAAGGCCTTTGTCTGAACACAACAATCAGGCATGAAGAAAATACAGAAGTATGCTTGGCCAAATTTTTCAGCTTAATTTTCTGTCAATAAGCTAGTGGTAACAGAATTTTTCTTGCTGAGCTTAAAGCTTGTGCTGTATTATTTTAGATATGCTCCATTACCTTATGGCACAAAGGATTTGTTTTTCTCAGTATACAATAGAATTCACGCTTCTGTTGTGAATTCCTTTGAACATTATGAGGAATGGCACAGGGAACTGTGTCCTTTGGAAAGAAGGAATGGTGGGAAACAGAAGATGCTGATTATGAAACTCCATGGAAGTGAGTCTGTCCAGCCACACTGCAGCATAAATTCAGTTCAATACTTATCAAAAAGCAATACATCTGCACAGTCCCACTATGCAGCCAAGTTTAGATTACTTCTTGATAACTTTTCTAATGGATTCAACTGTTTATGATGAAAAGGTTGCACCTGAAACCAGATTCAAGTACTTTCACTGTTTAGAGACATGCTACTGTTCTGTTTAGTTATGGTGGGGTTTCTTTGTGTAAAGGCAGAGGTACATCTGTCTGATCTTCTGAAGGAGAGTCATATCTGTCTCCACCTCAAGATCAAAGATCAACCCTCATTTGTCAATTCTTGAAATATTTTCTGAAATATCTTCTTCATATATTAAAGCCAAGAACCTTAAGTAACAACATGGAAGAAAGAATGCTGAAGATGTAACCCCCCTCACCACAAAATGCTGTAGATGAGTAAAATTAGCATGAGTTCCAGAGTGACTAGACAACTTAATGAAAGATGAATCCATTGGGGGCTATTAGATGCAAAATCACCATGTCTGGTTCAGGAATCCTCTGAACCACAAATTGCTGTGTGCTCGGTAGATATTCTGGGAACAACATGATGCACTTGCTCTATTCCTAATTTTTTTCTAGGCATTTATTGCTGCCCACTGTTAAAGCCTGGGCTGCACTGATGTTCCTTGGATTGGTGTCCCTGTTCCTATGTTTTGAAATATTTCTGTGGGTTATTTCATATTTCTTCACAGGAAAAGGGGGAAGAAGAGAGGAATCAAATGATAATTCAGAAAGGAAGGTGAATAGACGTCACAAAGTTGAAAGAGAAGAAACTTGTAAATATTGTCATACTTTCCCACTCTCCTTCCATAATACATTTATGATGTGGGGAGAGGCTAAGCCACTTTTGGAGACATTGTGTGTAACCAGATGAATCTTAGAAGAGTGAAGAACTTGTTGCAAGTTCTGATCCTCTTCCAGTCCAAACAGCCTGCTTTACAGTCAAAAGAAAACCATGTGGCCAATCTCTCTTGCTCTCTTCACATTCCCTAGTGCTGCTAAATGGCTAATTTAAAAAGGCACATGTAATTCTAGTCAGTCATGCCTTAGTTAATCCATTTAGAAACAGAGTACCTGTCCCCTGCTTTCCAACTTTCAAATAATTTTCTTCTCTTGATTATTTTTGTGGTATCTCTGTGTGGTCATGAAAGCTGAATATTTCGGTCCCTGTTACCTCAGACCTGTTGTTTCCACTCTTTGTCTGCTAAGCCATCACTTTTTCGGTTCTGTTTAATGAGTTATGAGTTCCTCACCCTGCTGTTCCCTCAATTGGCAAAAGCAAGGACAGAAACTCTGGCCTTGTTTTCACAGAGTAGCCCGGACTAAGACCTAAAGTTTGGGAAACAGTTGAGTTAGTTGGCAGCTGTTGACTGCTTACTGACATGGAGGATAAATCATATTATGATTACAGAGGCAGCTTGGATCTGACCAGGCTCAGTAGCTTGGTTAGTGTTAGTAGTAGTTTGGTTGGTTACATAGCTATACCATATCTAAATTGAGTTTGTCACTGAAGAAGCTCAGCCAATTTTGTGTATTCTGTACACTGAACTACCTAATCCCACCTGAATGAAGCTTGCTCTGAACAGAGGCAACCTGTGTGTCCAAGCACCCCATGGCCCAGCGTGGCTTTGCACAAAGCCAGCTTCAGTTTAGCAAGTCTGGCACTAAGCTTGAGGTACTAAGTCCAGCTGGAGCTGAGCTAACTCCTGCAGAGCCCTGAGTACAACTGCACTGTGCTTCTCAGCCAGCTCTGAGCATCCCTGCAATGTGGAACATGGACAAAAGGCCCCAACTGTGTGGTCCTGAAGGAATCAACATGCTCCAGAAGGGCATATTAGCGCTAATGTGGCACCAGCCATCCTGGCTGACTTCACAGCAAATCATTCAAATGCCTTGGCACCAAGTTGTCCTGTGCCATATTGCCTGCAATTTTCATTAGCTAGGTTATTGCAGGCCTTTATTCCTGTTCTTCTCTCCCGTAGCTCTGGATACTGGCAAATTTGCCACAGCATGAAAGCAATGATTTTGCCATAACTGTATGTATTATCAGACCCTGTAACTGTTATGGCTATTTAATGCAGTCTTTCAATTTTCGTCCACCCTTTTTTGGCTAGGCAGACTGCATTTCGGGATCCTAGCCATGGAGCACAATGAAATTACTGGTTAACTCGTCCCTGTAATAAGCTGCGCTTACCAGTTCTGTCTGTGGAATATGTGGAAGGGATGGGCTAGAGATCTGGAAATAGGACTTCATTGCAAACAGAGAACCACAACAACGAGCACAATGTTGCTGCTTAGACAGTTAAACTCTGTAGCATGCATACAAAATGAAAAACAGAAGTCACCAGTTTTGATAAAGATGGTTCCCACCAAAACATGCAGTGAATCATCTGTGGAGATTTTTTCCAAAAAGGAATACCGAGGCTAAACATGTGTTTTCAGATAAAAGATGTACATGTAAAGTGTTACATTAAAAATAAAATCAGTGAAATGAATAAAGAGGATTTTAAAAATTTTTCTTCCTTTATCTACCCTCAATCAGATTTGAAAAGTTTGCAGCACTGCATTCTTCCTTTTAGATGGTGCAGTACCTTGGCAGCATTTCCTGAAGGCTTTTCCTGACCTCCTACCATAATTGCTTTGAAACCTACAGCAATCTCTGTAGAGTCTTCTTAAAAGAACATTACAAAAGTTAGTAATGCAACTATTTTTTCATAGATTTAAAGATGGAAGGATCACATTTTCTGATGTTTATGAGAGTCAGGTATCTGCTTTTTAGATCTACCATAATTTTCCTCTTTTTTTTTTTTTTAATTCTTTCTTAAAAACATGATAGGTACACCAAATTGCACAACTATATCAATATTTCAAAAGCTACCAAATCTTGCACATGCAAAAAAGGAAGCTTAACAATCTTTGCTAATCTCTAATGCAAGATGCATCCATTATTTATGAAGGCAGCAGACAAAGGGGAACTGCTCTTGAATGGAATCCTAAATGCTACACAAGAGAAGCCCACATCACACAATTCCCTGTTACAAAGCTAGTGACCAGTCTCTCTGGAGATTAACTCCGAAAGTAAGTCTCCAGAAAATTTTATACTAATTGTGTGTGAACTGGATTGATATTCGTAAAAGATGGAAAGAATGAAGATAGAATCCTGCTATCCAAGCATCATTTTGCACCAACACCAACTGAGTTACAAGCAGGTCAGCGCTTTCTCCCTCTCATCTCAGATTTTCTGCAACTTTTTTTTTTTTTGTGTGTGTGAGGAAGACAAATGACCCTTAGTAGTGGGACACTATGGTGGAGGCTCCAACGTGGCAGTTAGGGGAACATGTCTGGATTCAATAGCACCTATAACTTTTCTTCCCTCTGGGCAGGTATTCACATATACTAGTATATCTAGTGCTAGCCTTAGTGCCTATTAATGCTTACAAATTGCACAATGAGGCCAAATTGCAATTTCCTGAAAGCTGAGCTTAATAGAGCTTTAAATACTATTTGTTTCTGCAATGGTTAATGAAGATTTTCCATTTTGATATTCCATATCAAGTTGGAGAGGAAGGGCTTGACAAGGGTGGGATCTTTTTCTCATCCATACAGAATCCATTTTGGGGTATCCCACTTCAGAAAAGGCAGAATTAATGGCAGATTTTCATGAGATAAGCAACAAGAAGGATCAATGCTCAAGAAATAACGAGGGCACAGACTCTGAGGAAAGGCAGGTTATGTTCTGTGGAGAAATGAAGAGGGAGGAGTGACATGATGTCAGCCTTCAAATATGGTTTTTTTCAGGCACACTGAGGCCTGCCAGGGAGAGGACAGGAAATTGTCTGACCTCTGTGTACATGTCGGATAAGACCAGAAAAAATGTGCTAAGGGGGATAGTGCATGTGCATTGCACAGTTTGGACAGCAGTGACAATTTTTTGTGGTAAGGATAATGAAGTATCAGAGTATATGTCCTAGGAAGCAGATCTCTAAGAGGAAGCTGGAGAAGCATCTGCGAGAAGTGACACAGGTATAGCCTATCCTACTGTAGGTAACAAGATGGATTAGAGGACCTCCCAAGCTCCCTTCCTGCCTGCTATTTGTGAGTCTATTGCTATATAGAAACATTTCCAGGATTTTTCAGATGGAAACATATTAAAAAAATATCTGGGACATAACTGAAATTACTCTTCTTAGCTCTTTTTTGTCCTGAATTTTCTTCCATAATCTACACAACAGGTACAATATACCTACAAAGCCCTGAAACACCTGAATGGGGGCCCAATGTAAGGACAGCAAGAAGTACCATGCCACACCACTGAAAATGGTGGGAAACCTTTCAAAACATTTTGAGAGGAGACTGGTGTCAGCCAACTCAAGAGCTCAGTTATGGATCTGAATGAGCTCTTCGTTTCCTTCTTGCTGTATTACATTCAGTAAAAATAATAAAAAATAAAAAAAACAGGAAGAAAAGCACAAATGTAATAGAAAATGCTTTCATCTCCCTAAGGTTTGGAAATGTTCAAACTTTTAAGGACTGGGGAACAGTTCTCCTCAGGGAAACTGTTTTCACCATTTCCCCCTTGTCTCATTTACTAAAAAAACTCAGTGCTTTGAACTTAAAAGGAATCACACAGAAATGATGAACATGGCAAGGAGAACGGTGTCCGACATGTTTTTTCCCTTAGAAGTATGTTCCGGTTTTCTCTTTGTGAATTTAGACATGTTAAATTCTCCATTCTTTGTTTTAACCACATACTAAAAACACTGCCTTCATAGTTTACATCAACATTAAGTGTAAGCCTGATCCTTGTGCTCTGAGCAGAATAATTCTATATGTCAGAGCCTTACGAGGAGTTTAACTTCAGGGAAACAAGGTCTTAAAGGAAAACTACAAAGCACAGAGTGCTTTTGTGCCATGTAGTGAGCTGAAGGGGAAAGGTGGGATGTACACTATATCCTGGGGGGCACTTAAGAAGCCATGGGATAAATCTGTAAGCCTTTGTGTCACCCTTCGTCACCTTCTGCTCTTTACTTCTCCTTCCCCCCTATGCTTTCTCACCATTTTGTGACCTCCCATGAAGTGTGTAACAGTTGCCCTGTGCCAAGTGCTGCATGGCTGGACCAGGGTTCACTTTCAAACAATTCTTGAAAGTGAGTTTCAAATGGCCTTGAGCATTTTGGCTTGAAACTGAAAATATCTTTTGAAAAAATGTGAGAAAAAACATAATTTGGTTTTTTGCTAAACCAAATTATGTTTTCAAATACACTAGACTTTCCTTCAGTGTTATTTTTGTTGTTGTTTCTAATTTGCATATCTTTGTCCTTACCTTTAGATTAGAAGACCAAAAATGGCACAAATACTTGGAATCATAAAACAACTGAAGATGTTGGTTTGTACCTTCCCTTTCCCCCCCCCCCTTTTTTTTTCACCTTAGGTTGATAGCACTACATCGACTTAGTGTCTTACTTATTATTGTGTGAAAAATTCAAATTAAGGAAATCAGACAGTTGTAAATTGCTGGCATATGTAGTAGTAAATTAAAGAGCAGTCATCAACAGAAATAAAAGCCTGAAATGAATTGGAGTTCTGAGGATGCACTGAGAAACTGAAGAAAGACATCAAAGCGAGCAGAAAAAAAAAATTAACAAGTTAGCAAGGAAAACTGGCTTTTAAGAAAAGACATTGGATTCAGCAAAGTGGTGCATGGCCCAGAGAGGATAAAAATAACGAAGAAGAACAGCAGGGACTGCAATAAAAATGGTTGGAAATGAATACACCCTGGAAAGTAGTTTGTACAGTCTTTGCCAACAAACTCATAGCAATTAAGCAATAAAAATGCTCAGGAATTGTCTGAAGATGAGATGATTTGCTATTTAATATTGTTATGGTGTTGCTTACATGAGAGGGAACAACTGGCCTTTTAAGCCAGTCAGATCATGAGATTCATGAACCTTCTTCAGAGAGAAATCACAAGGAATCCCCCAGTAGTTTTTAATAGTTGTATGACAGCCTAGAGGGTTGGAATAAAAAGAGTGTAAGGCAATAGTAAAATTTTGTCAGGGATCATCTTGTAACCCTTACTTGTGCTTTTAGTCTCATTGCCATTATGGGTTGCACATATCAAGTGCCTCTGTGAGAGACTCTCATATAGCCTATGTTAAAGCAAAACTCATTTCCCAGGCCAGAGATCATTTTGTTATATACTCTTCCATGTGGATTTGGGCTCCACTTCAATTCTGAGAACTGTTGTTGTCACCCTGATGGTGATGAATTAGATGGGGGTTAACTCCAAAATACCTGTATCACCAGCAGCACCTGTAACACCCTTGCACAAGTTTGTGAGCCTAATTCTGATCCCACTTAGCCTAGTTTCATGCCAGGGAACTTCAACAGAGTGACTCCTAGTTTGCTGCTATATAAGGGAGATTGGACCCAATATGACTCAGCCCATCACTTGCCAGTCTATTCTAAGCAAGACTATAATAAGAATTTCCACAAAGGAAGCTTATTTTGCTAATACGCAAAAGAGAAAAAAGAGTAGCAAAAGCGTGCCTTTATAGACATTTGTTCCACTTTTTTTGGCTTTTGAACTGGATATGTCTACACAGACTATAAATATTTGCTCAAGGCAGGTATGGCATACTTATGAGCTACCTGTGTTAATTTTAATATACTTCATGCAGTGGTAAAGATATGACAGCACAGGCTGCTCACTGGAGTACAAGTATCCTGGGCACACATAGTCGTCGCTTGTCCATGCCACCACTTTTTGCTTCACTTGCTGACTATGTTAACACTAGTCTGCATGTTGTAAAATCACTTTGCCTGAAGAGGAATGGGGCACATAGAAACATTCGTGAAGATAATGTTTTGGGAGGAGGGATGCAATTGTCTCATTCTTGGAGTCACTGAAATCCAGTTGCTTCCTAATGAACTCCTAATCAGGAGCAAGAATGAGTTTGTGCTTGAGGAAAGCACTCCCAGCACATGGTTAACCTCACATTACACCTCTGAGAAACAATATTTTGTTACCTCAGACTTTATAGAAAAGGCAAAAGTGTTTGTAGTATCTTATTAATGGAAAAGCTTATTAATTCCATTAAAAGACAGGTTATAAACCAACTTCCAGGATGGCTGCAGCTGTGGGGCTATACCCAGAAAATGCCTTAGGCATGCAGCTTTACCCATATGGAGCTTGTTTGCTCAGGTGACTGTTGATATCGCATGCGTTCCACAGCATCAGCCCTGTCACCTCTACAAGGTCATGCTATTTGCCTTGAATGCTGCTTTTAATGCAAAACCACTTTGAATGTTAGAGGATGCTCAGTTACTCACCTAAGAGGTCATTCTGAAAGCAATGTATTATCCCATGGAATATAAATCAAGTTATATGCATGTGTATTTTTCTCATCTGAGAAGATTATTGCAGCTATTGCCTTAAGGAGTCACTAAGGTCACTGTTCCCTTTGCTCAAATTCCTTGTTGAAATGTACATCTTTTAGGAGGCCAATAAGAAGCCAGACTATGCATAATAGGCAAGTAAAAGAGATTTGGAGAATGCGTAGTGAACCAGCCATCTACATAAATCATAAGCTTATACTTCTCTTCCTCTATCGCTTCCCTTTTTAGAGCTGCTGGACCATGAGTAAAACACTGGCTTTGGTGAATAAAGAATTAAAAAAAAAAAAAAAAAAAAGATATGGCCAGTTTTTACTGGATCTTTTTGATCAGCCATAGGAAAAATGGCAAATGCACCATGATGATTCGTTAAAACTTAGAGAAGGACACAATGCACTTCTAGCCTCAGGCTTCCTATCTGAACCATGGGTCAAGAAAAGGGTACTTTTATAGTGTTGCCTTTAAAGGCCTTATTTTGTATGTGCTTCTGTGGCTTTTTAATATGCTTTGTGGACAAGCAAAAAATTTCAGAATTATTTCCTTCTCATTCAGCATTTGCAGTCTCTGCTCTGTTTTTTGCTTAAGTTCTTCTTTTGGGCCTCTTACCATAGCATCCCAGAGTCAGACTGCAGGAATGAAGGTGTAAAAGCTTACTCCATTTGTAATTTCTCCTCTAAGGTTTTTTCCTAGAAAAAATGTAGGACTGAGAGCTTTCCCCAACTCCCTATATCCAGTGCTGTAAGATCCTCTGTGTGCGCTAGTAAGTGCTCCTCCGAGCAGCACTGGCAATAACTGTCCTCCTGTTGTTGTGATGCATCCAACAGGGATGTGATGGATGGGAGGATGTGTAGAAAGCTACTAAAGTGTGAGAAATTTGTGAGGAAGCAGTGACTCTGGAGGTTGGCAGCGAGTCTTTACTTGAAGTCATCTCCCCAGGCTGATGGTGAAGCTCTTGGTGACCTTGAATGTGATATACGGCACGATTAGCCAAGTCCATTGTTTACCATGTGTAGAAAGGGGTAACTGATAGTTCACCAACAGACTGCACAGAGCTGGACAGGGACCTCTCTGGGTCTGGCACTATTCAACATGTTTGTTATCCATTCAGATGATGAAACAGCTTAGACTTAAAAATAATTTTGAGATATTTGAGATACAGGAGAAAAAAAAAAACCCAAACCTTTTAGTAGTGTAAGTGTAAAGTATATATGTTGGACAAGAAGAAATGGGCTTTGATTGCAGTGAGAAGGAAGCTATTTGAAAACATTCCTAGTGGAGATACACACCCCTTCACATACGGCATAAAGGGGTTCCGCGGGCCAAAGGCCTCGTGAAACAGAGAAGACTTGATAAGGAGCATTCAAGCTACTGGCTTAGCCCTTTCATTTCTCAGGCCCTTCCTCTTTCCTCTGCACTTGTTTTGAGGATGCAGCCAGTGTCACAGCTGGCGTTAGCACCCTAGAGAGCCTCAGCCTTCCTACATCCTAGAGAAAAGCTCAAAGAGAGAGAGAAACTCTCCTCTCTAATTCCTGCTTTGAATTTGCCAAACACAGAGGGTTTGACATCTAAGTAAATTTTAGGAACTATGCTTTAGGATTCGTCCTTGAGTGTAGCGGGTTTGGGAGTGACTGAGTTGTAGGTGATTATGCTCTACACAAACACCCCTGTAAGCAAGGTCTTTGCAGACTTTGGGCTGTCTCCAAGGCCAGCTACCCAACAGACATAGTACTGTGATGGCTAGAGACGGCTAGAGACTGCTACAAGCTGGGAACAGACTTACAGGCCATGGGGAGTGGTTCAGACGATATTTTCATTTCCCTCAAGCTTTCCCAGTAAAAGATGGATTGCCATCCATTATACTAACCAAGTGTGCTTGGTTAGTATAATACACAGGTAAGCAAGTGGCTCTACATCTTGGTTTGGGGGCTTACCTTAAAAGCTGTGGGGATTATATCTTCCACAATGAGGCTGAGTAGTCTCAGGGTCTAATGCTCTTGTCACAGTGGCTAAAAAAAATTTAGTAATTATTTAGATGTCTAGGTCTGAGTGAAGAGAGAAAAATAAAAACAATGGTTTGGGAATCTTCATGGCTATCATGAGTCATCTGATAATATGGTCCCATGGTAAAAGTCTTGCCCCCAGCTTTCTCTTCCAGGACCCTACCACACATGTATATATACATACACAGACACACAGACACACACAGACACACACACACAGAGGCGCACACAGTGCACAGTGCAAGAAAGGTGTCTCATCCTTTCTTGGATGGCTTCATGGCTTTTGCCATGTCCTTGGATGCCCTGACCCTCTTGTTCCTGGTTTATCCCTGAACACATACGGGATGGAAAGATGGCGGGGAGTGCAAAGGCATCGCCAAATGCCCTTGCTCCTTGCAGACGTTAGGGACGAAAGGCCTTGCATTTATCTCTGGCTATTCCTGAGCTAAATAAAAATAGATTTGTGTCATATAACATCCTGGTATTTATATTTCAGGAGGCAGAACTTAATTTCTTAATTAACCTGAGTAAATAATTAAAATTGTCCCCACCACTTCAAGAGAAAAAGCATTAAAAATTATCTTAGTATATGGGAACAAGATTACATTAAAAAAAAAAAGCAGCTATTTGTGCATCGCAATTTGTTGCTGATGCTGCATTGTCTCCCTTGTTAAGTAAAAGGAACATTTTCCCTTCTTCTAAGTCTATCTTGTTTTATGTTTATTACATCTTGTCACCTTGTGGCACATCCAGCTAGATTTGCTAGAACTGGATGTTGATATTAATAATTACTTGTCTGAGCTAAATGAAAGTGCTAATGAAGTCAAGGCCCCTCTGGGGGTAAGGTCGGGGCTTCCATTACTATGAAGGTGTAGCTGGATTTTTATGAAGAAAGCTTACATTATCTCCCTAAAACCACTTCTCTCTAGTGTTAATACACCATATAATCTCCCTTAGCAAATAGTAACAAGTGCTACAGAGCAGCAAGAGATTTGTGAACGTTGAGGAGGAAAAATAAAATTGCCGCAAACTACCCAAAGGCGATGGAGCTTAACTCAGCATGTGGCTGAACTGAAGGCAGAGCTATTTTAAATAATTGATAGTGTTGTAAATGTACATGATGTGGTACAAGAAGAGGTCAGTGCCTAACACGTAATAAGCCCTTGCCCTGAACGGTTTATGGCCTGATAGCGCAAGTGGAGGAAAACCCTGGTACCTCAATAGAGGAAGGGGCTAAGGACGGTCGCGTGGCCTTTGGAACACAGATGTCTGAAGGAGCGTGGGGGTGCAAATTCAGAGATGAGGCCAGCAACCAGAAGCAAGTGGAGAGGGCCAGCCAGTAGCTAGAAGCAAGCGATGTGTGCCAGCACAAAGTCAGATGCAGCTTGGAGGAGGCAATCAGACAATTCAGAGCTGTGCCATTTTAAGCAGGCTGACTAAGACACATTGGTGATTCAGCAGCAATGCTGGCATGCCAGCAGAGCTTTGGGAGCTTGTGTGAAACGAGATCAGATACTCTGAACCCTAGGTCTGGTGTGATTGGTGCAGATGGAGAATCCTGCAGCTGAGACCTCCTCAGCTCAGACGTAGGGTGGCTAAGGCAGTGGGTGGAGGGCTCTGAAAATGACACTTGTTATCTGAAGTATTAGGATGTAGGGAGTGTTACGCCACAGGAGCAAGAAAATTTGTTGATATTTCCTACCACATTACCCCTGAACATGGTACGGTTTGACCTGTGTGACTTAGTACAGAGGGAAATGGCGACACCCAGAAAGCTTTTATAAGATAGTCTCAGCCTTCTGGAGCTGTGTAAATGTGCCCTCCCCAGATCTCTCTTCCGCTGGCGCTCACAGTGTGGGACACCTACTGACTGTATCGAAGCCTCAGGGGGCAGGGAGAGTGCTGCCAGTGAGACAGCTGGTTGCCATTACATTATTTACTCCTTACCCTGGAACATAAAAATAATAATGAATTGAATGTTACTTGAAAGAGAGAGAAAACAGCAAGCAAACAAGATTTTTTTTAGATCTGACAGGTTCAGCTCTAACACATTTGCATCTTAAACATCTGTCTATGTGTAAAGAATTTTCAAGCATTTGGATGCTCAGAATCAAATCCACTTCAGTGCCATACTCAACAGCTGCTATAAGCATTTTCTGATACAAATAACTCATAGTAGTTAAGTAATTTACCAATATTTTAAGAAGAGGTGCTTTTGATAAAAAAAACCCTTCTTCTTTTCCCCATTTAGCAGAGATTTTTTGAGGACAGCTTTTAACATCAGTTTTTAAACAGAATTCCCCATTTCTCTCCATAGAATCCCAGTTCAGAAGAGTGGCGTGCCACCACCATATGCCAGTTTCTCAAAAATGTTGTATTTAACCAAGCAACAGGAAGTCAATTTTGTGATACAGAACAAATGTAAAGACATATGGTGAGTAGACCTGCTGGGGGAACACCAAACTTTCTGGTATACGGAACAAAAATGTCTCAGTATTTTTACTGTCTACTGCCTAGTCTGCCTCCAAGAGAGCCTGTAAAATCAAAAAGACATATGGGGCAGAATACATCTCACCCAGCTTGAGTCATCTACAATACAAAGAGATATGTCTGAACTAGGCACCTTGGGCTATCTTTACTATCAACAGATAGACAAGCACTTTAAAAGGGCTTGATGTACCTCTGTTTTAGATGTCTGGGTTGGGATAAAATTAAATTTTTTTGGAAGTGTTTTCTTCTCCCATTGGGATTGGCTATGCAGAAATCTTAGGTCACTAATTCAGATGAAAATATCCCCGAAGTAGACATGAATATTCAAAAGAATCCCACCTATGTGTGAGATTTTTAGACTAGAGGATGCTGAAAATGCCCAAAAGTGCAGATGCATGGTATGATTTCCACAGAATTTGGAAGATTCATTCTTGTGGGAAAAAACACATCCTGATCATTGAAAATATTTTCTGAAAATTTTGATTGTAATATTTTATTAAATTTTTGTTTTATCACAATTCTCTCTCTTAAAAAAAACCCCCAACAACCAAGAGATAGGTGAAGTCCATGCAGCTTTACAGTGTTTGGTAGAATTTGGTGCTCTGATGGCATATAGGCCCCTGTGTGTTTCTCTAACACTGTACTTTGCAATGTGAGGCCTCACTGTTTCAGAAACATTCATATTGCTCCTTGAACTTTGCAAGATACCCTAATGACAAGACGAAATATATGTAGCATGAGCTGACTTTGGGAAAGCTTGTAAAATTTATTTGCGAAGTGTGTCTTTGCCAGTATAACATTTTATGACATAAACTCAGTTGCTAAATTGGAAACCCTCTTTATTCTGTTAAAATATCATAACAATTTCTATCTTTCAGCTCCATTCTTTGGAGCACTCCCAGACACGCACATTGTTTTGCTGCCGTTGTTCTTCTCGTGATGGTGACGGAAGTCTTGCATTCTTGGTAAAGAGGAATGAAGGACTCGTCTAGAGCCAAAAATAACTAATGAGGAAACAAGGAGGAGGTTGATAATACCTTCCCCCTGATGTCCTTTGCTTTATAAAACTGCTTAACTCTACCAGCTCCCCTCGGCCTCTCTTCTTTAAGGCCCATCAACTTAGATTTTACTTTTCCAAACAGTGAGGTAACATTAGGCACTCTGTGCCTTCCTCCCCACGAACAGCCATGTGTTCTGCATTTCTGAAATTGTATTTCAGCAGCTCAGGGAGGAAGAGGCCACAATATTGATTTGGAAAACTGCATTACATTAATGGCAGCTACTCTCTTTTTGGTGTAATTATCAAAAGCAGTCATGAATACAGATCTGTTCTTGTGTCAGTGGAAAACTGAAACTTCACTGAAAGCAAAATTAAAGCCCTGATTGCTTAGGCAGTCAATGGAATATCCATTTACAACTGCATTTCTTGTAGCAAGAGTAAAGAATTGTATAAATAAATGAAAATACAAAATGTTACACTTTCAAATAGAGAATGTATCAACAAATATTAATATCTCAGCACAAAAGCTTCAGGGAGGCAAAAGCAACTGCAGCTGGGAAAACAGAGGTGATGTATAGAAGGCACAAAGATAAGGCCTACACCTGCTAGAATTCTTTGCACAGGAGTTTCCTGCTGCCCCAGCAGGATTTCAGCATGAGGACTGTGGGTAAGGTGTGTGTTCCCTGAACTGCACTTTCTTGTAGGTAACTTTATATAAATGTATTATGCGCTTTAGTTTTCTGCCTTCATGGGATCCCTGTGAGCATCGATAAACTCACAGCATCAAGAGTGTCTGGTCTAATCATTTTACTTGGAATAAGGAACGTGAAAGCCTGTACTGTTCAAAATCAGTAGAATAGCCCATTTACAGTAACTTTAATATTCCCTTTTTAAACTCTAGGTGAAACTTCTGGGTTTTGAAGTCAGAAAAACAATCCATAATCTATCTACACATTGCATATACTACCATATAAACTAAACAAACATAAGGAAATGACAAAGCAGCAGCTCTTCAACATATGGGTAGAATGATTAGCTATGAGGTTATTTTTAAATATAAAACCCCTATATCTGTCCTTAAAGTTCTCAGTTGTTTAGAGGAACATTTTCTGATGGTGCTGACCTTCTTCTGAAGCTGTCTGTGCACACTTCTGGACCGTCCATGTGACATTCAGAAATGTATACTCCTGCCTAATTAAGTTGCCTGCTGACTATTTCTGACACACGCAATTCTTCAACATAGCAAATTCAGCAATAAAACTACAGCAAAGCAAGTAAAAATCACAGAACGAACTCTTAACCCCAAATATGAATCATTCAGATTTAATTGGGAAAAGAACACATTTAATTTTTTCCCATAGGATCAACCACAAATAAAACACAAATGTAAATATTTGTTTGAAAAATGGTGCCTCTGCTAGCAGCTAAGTCAAGGCCCTGCCAAATGCAGGGCAGATTTTTGTTTGCAGCAAAATTATTGCTGAAGTCAGAAGGAATACTACAGGTGGTAAAAAGGGCCTTTCACTCTATTAAACAAATGTTGT
Source organism: Edolisoma coerulescens (assembly GCA_013397115.1). Taxonomy (NCBI): domain Eukaryota; kingdom Metazoa; phylum Chordata; class Aves; order Passeriformes; family Campephagidae; genus Edolisoma; species Edolisoma coerulescens. Next base: position 3,601,736 of record VWZW01002078.1, on the reverse strand, counting down.
GTGTAAGGCTGCACCCCACTGAAGCTGGAGGGTGTGAAAGAGGACTTTAAAAATAAGAGCTTCTATAAATGAGAAAAGGAAGTCAGGAGATCAAGAAAGACCCAGATAAAGTCTCTGACAGCCTGCTGGATAACACTTTTGGAAGTTAAATATGTTTTAGAGATGGAAGTAATGATGACCCTCTCCTGGCCTGCCAACAGAGGGACAGAGATGGTGAGAAAACAACTGAAAGGGCAATGCTTGAACAAGTCCTGAGAAGAGCCTAGCACAAAGATCTGCGCTTTGACCCACAGGCAGCAGAATGGTGACTCGTTTGGTAAATCCCTAAGCATAAACATCTTTTAAAGATGTTTGGAAGTAAAGAAAGACCTAGGACCTTCTCCAAGGCTTCTTGTCAAATCAGCAAAGACACCTTACATTGGATAATGGCTCAGTTCAAGAAGTCATAAGAAGAATCAACCAGTTTATTGCTTAATATTTCAGTGAGGATCTCCTCAGACCACATGGGCCAGCAATAATGCAATGCATGCTCAGAGTTCCTGTCATCCAGGTATCTAAATTACTTTCTTAGAAATTATATAAGCTTCATCAGAAGATGAGCACTATAATTTAAAAGATGGACATGGCAATGTGCATGTGTGTTAAGAGAATTATACAATTAAACAGCCTTTTAAAGACAGAACCAGGACATAGCCCAGCCTTCCTGACTCTCAGTCTCCTTTCAATACCATCTAGATAATTTTCTCCTTTATTCTTTGAAATAAATAATTCAGCTGTTTGTCAATATTGTATGGCAGTTGTTTCCAAAATTTGTGGACAAAATACTGTGCTGGATCTCCAGGAAATATGATATAAATGTTGTAGGCCTGGGAGCACTGACTTTTTTGTACACCTTCAGTGGCATGTACTGGATTTTTCAAAGGTATTGCAGCTTAAACACAACCGAGAGCCACACTTACTTTTCATCTCCTTGCCAGTCCCCTTTCTAGCGTTCCTCTAGGGCAGTATTGGCACAAGTGTCCAGGTTTTACTACTTCTTCATCAGTCCTTTAACCAAAGGAGTATTTGCTGCTGCCAGTTTTGTGGATTTTTTTTTGTGTGGATTTTTTTTTGCTGTGTTGTCAACACTTTATAAAGGGACTGAAACACAGTGAAAGATCTTACCGCCACCTACTTTTGACTCATGTGTTTTCTCCTTTTGCATATTTGTAGGTTATACATTAAAGTATAGTCAATAGGTCAAAAAAACATGACGTGACTAAGCCATTTTTAAATACAACCCTTTGAAATGTCTCCTGTAGCTGAAGCAATGTTAGTTAAATATAAGTACTTAGACATAGAATGATGAGAGTGAGCTTCCTTTTTGAGCCTTTGCATGTATGCTTCCCATAGAGTTCATACAACCCACTAATGGTGAACTAATGGGACAGAGCTTGTGGCAGCCATCCTCCTGACCTACCACACTGCCCCTGCCTCCTGACCACCGGGTCACCACAGTTACAGATCAGGAAATTTTTTTTAAAAGGAACTGTGGTACTTTCATCTACATAATATGCTTTTTAGCAGAGGACAAACACACTGTTGATATAGGTGACTTATTACAAATATTCACGTTGAATGTGGTTGACTCAAATGGAACAAATTCAGATTCTGACTGAAATGTACTAAACTGCATATTTCTGGCCCATCACTATAGTTTACAATTGCTAAAAATATCCATGCACTGCACAGATGGTAGAGACCATCTAGTCCAAAAGAGTCACAAAGAAACAAGTTTAAATGATAATTTGGGATTGTTTTTTTGCTTGTATGTTTTAAGAGTCTTGTGAAGTGGCTATAACCAAGAGAATTAAGACAAAAAAGTGCTGACAATCTTTGTGTGGATGGTAATGCTGTAGTCAGGACAGCTGTCAATTGTTTTTTGATCCCTCTGTGCCTGAACTTTAAGAGAACTTTTTTCAGGACAGCATTCTGCCAATACATCAGCCCTGCACAGCAGCTCCTCAGAGCAAACATAGACATTTTTGGTGTCAGGGAGAAGATTACCCCTGTTTCTGCAAGAGGGGTGAAAATATGTACTGAATGTGGTGTCCCTAGTGTAACAAGGCAAGGTTGTCTCTTCCTTGCAACTCTAGTTCCCTCCTACTTGCACTTTCAGTGATCTGGGCTATGTTTTAACCTGGACATCTGGCAAACACATGGATAAGCAGACTAGCAGGGTCAAATCCAGGCATCTATCTGGCCTGACTTCAGGGTTGTTTCTGGAGCTGGAAGAATGTGGAATAGTGATGACTCTGACACAAGTTTTCCCTTATAAAGAACAATAGAGATAATAATCAGAACAATTATGCAAAACTCACTAAAACTTTCAGGAATTTACAAGTAAGTAGTGGTAAATATTCAAGTAGCAATTGGTAGGATTGCAAGTGCAAGTCCTTCTTTTTTAATCCAAACAAAGCAGAGAACAAACACCAAGGGATCACGGCAAAAAGTGGTTACACTGATATAAAGAAGTGCAGCTGAAGCAAGAAGTGGTTGTTGAATGTTAGAAAACCCAGTGTGGTAAGGAAGATCTATTCAAATAAGTACCAACAAATGACAAAAGGATAAATGGGGGAATAAAATTCTCAATTTGTAGTTAAATCTTTACAAACATCAGAAGGTACATCCAGTACCTTCTTATTGAATTGTAGGCAGAGAAAAAGCTGTTTTAGAAACATTGGAAGACTCTGTGTTTATACTGCTTTTATGGAGTCCTTTTCCTCAGCGGTTATATGTCCATCTGTTTCCATTTCAGTTTTATAGTTATTTTTGACTCACAGGAGGTCAAAACTGAGGGGGGCTTTTTCGGTTTTAATAGACAGTGTAATGCTCTGAGGGAGTGTCTCTGTCGGTACCTTCCCTCTGTGCCTGACTGGGGGTCAGGGAGTGAAGCATGGCTTATCCTCATCCTACCTACCACCTCCCTCAGGACTGAGAAGCCAGTTTGTGTCTTTGACTGTACCAATACCCATGGCCTCCTGCTAGCTTTTCTAACACATGCCTCCATGCTCTATCTCATGCTGTCCCAAACACTCAAGAGAAGCTCTCCCGGAAACATCTGCATAGCTGATAATGTCTCTTCAGTTCTCCTTTAAAACTCTCCTTTTTCCATATTATCTCCATGAGTTTGCATGAGACCTACTAGACTGACAAATATTTGTTTCATCACTTCCTTAAACTTGTTCTCTTGTCTTCTCTTCTGCCTGTCTGCTGCATTTTTTCCTAGCTTTAAACTGTAGGGTTTTGAGAGACAGAACTGTTTTCTCATGTGCTACTTAAACAAGGTATGGTACAAAGACTGTCATTCCTGGCATGAACGCCTCTTGTCTCTCCAGCACATCACAGATCAGCTGTGGTAGTGGTCAATATATTAACTTAATTTTTTTCTGGATTTCGATCTCCCCATAGAAACATCCTTATGATCAGTACTGGAGTTTTAACAAGGGCTATTGAGGTCCTGAGAGATGAACCATGGTTTGATGTACTTGTAACAACATGGATGATGCAGGAGGCTTGTCTGTCCTGCACAGAATCCTCCCTGTCACTTTCATACCCAGTTTCAGGATTAATGAATTTAGCGTCAAACTCATGTCATACATTCCTGTGGGCAGGCCATTATCTGACAAGAAGCATCTAAGGACTACACCCTAAAGGGCATTCAGGTTCCTAACTCCTGTTTAAGTGATCAATATACCCCAATTCCAATAGGAAGGGAGGGTTCCAAATATGAGTTATTTTTTAAAAACTGGTACTCTCTTGTCACTCAGACATTGTACAGTCAGACAGTAAATTGAGGACTTGTAAAACTTCCATTTTCCTAAAAGATCAAGAGATTTTCTAGTTACATTACAGCCCCTGTGCTAAAAGGGCACACTTCCCCTTCTTCTCAGGGGTGCATTAGAAGATATCTGTGGAGGAATCCAAAACAGTGACTGTCATTGCCTCAGCAGTTCTTCCGCAACCCGGTTTTGCATTCAGAAATGCATTTGAGTCACAAAAATCAGTTGTTACAGAAACTGTGGTGCCTTGTGGGAAGGACACAACAGTGAAACAGTATTGTGGGTGAAGATGGGTGGGAGGTAGAAGCAGAGTATTATTGGTGGAGAATGGACTCCCTGGGTCCTCACTAAGCACTCTGCTGGTTTTTGTGGATGGACCATGTTACGGTCAACACCACAGGCTCTAACCTTATTGTGCACCCTTGTTTATCAGATCCTGTGCGTTAATGCAAGATAACTGTCCTTAGATCAAAAAGATACAGATGAGCAGCTTTGCTAAAAAGAAAAAGGTTCAGCTGTAGCAGTTTCATTCTGAATTATGGCAAAGTGGTGGTGAACAGCTTCAAACATTTTTAATATGAAAAGTTGTGAATCTCTTCCCTAGCGATCCATCTATGAACACAGACATAGTGGGTCTGTGAAACTAGTCAATTAAAATATATCAGCCATATTTATTGACCTGCCTGATCAGATCACAGATTCACTTGAGAGGCACAGTGCACACTGCTGCAGCTGTCAGCAGCACCTGCAGCCCAGCCCTGCTGAGGACGAACCTGGGGGTCAGATTTCCCAGGCAGAAACAAAGACGTTCTGGATTACCAGACCCCTTGCAGAGCTGATGTGCACAAATTCACCACTGAAACCCGACCCTTGAAATGTTACCGTTTATTAGAACCTGATGGCTTCAGTGTTAGGTAAACCCAACTAAGACATATGCACCTGAGACTGCTTGGTCCCTGCTAATATTTTTCTGGGTTGGGTTAAACTTTGTGAGCATAATCAGCTGCTTTTCCTCCAAGATAAACCTAAAAAACGCCACCAGCTCATCTGGAAAGGAAGGGACCTCCATCCCTACTGAAGTCACAGTGGAGCTGGAGTGAGAACGCCCAAGGGTATGTTGATGCAAGAGGACAGTGCAGGAGATAACCTCTGTTGTGCATCTGTGTGCCTACAAGGACTTCAGCAAGAAAGATTACAGAAATCCTGGAAAGACAGGAAAGGCATGAAGACCACAGGAAAAGCCCAAGATCCTTAAAGGCAGCAGAGTAAGCAAGGTTTCCTGACTGATAAGCATTGTGGGTACACTAACAGCCTTACTGTCCCTGCCCCGCTTCTCCAGGGACCAGACCTCCACCCGTGGGCCCCATTTTGGCTCAGGCCTTTAGACTTCTACCTGAGCTGTGATGCTGGTCTACAGCTATGCCCAGTCATGGACACCCGTGACCCTCATGGACCCTAGCCTTTAGACTGGCTTGCCCTTGGACCTGCCTCTCCACCACAGAGACGCCCAGTGATCTGGATTCTTGGTGGAACCCAGCTGCCCCCAGCTGCCATGGTCCCTGCCTGGGGTGAAGTTCTGCCCTGCCTGTCCTCCTGGTGAGACCCTGCAGGGAGGTGCTGGCCCAGCAGCATCCTGGGGAAGCCCTGGCAGGAGCATGGGACTGCAACTCCCCAGCTTGATTGCAGCTGTGCTCAGGGAAGCATTGCTGGGGAGGATCTCTGTAAACATGGACCTCTTGCATCTGCAAATGTCTGCTTTTGTCAGTAATTTCTCAGACAATGCACAGAATCCTGAATTTTATGTAATTCATAGTAGAAAAAGCAATGTAGAGCAGGTGGCTGTGGTGTCACTGAGATGGTGTTCGTGCATGCTGACAAGAATGTGAGAGGTACACGTTTCAATGGGAGCCCTTATTCTTTGTCTCACAATGTTCTTGCTTTGGTCTGTTACTCGCTGAAGAAACGCAGACCCCCAGTTCTTCAGCCTGACATAGCTAATAGCTGGTTAACAACTTCTGTGAAACAAGTGGCACCTGTTGCTCAGTAAGGTCTTAAATAGCATGAAACACAGGCAGAGACCAATCTTTAGGCTGGTCCCTCACTGCCTGCTTTCATAGTTTGGTTAAATTAGCAAACCAGCAGAAGCCTTACCTCCTTCTGTTCACATTTTTTCCTTTGGAAGTTCATGGTACTTTGCAAAACATTGGTAATTTTTTGCATTACATTGTAGAAAAAGGTGGGGTTTTTTTTCCCCTATTGGCTCCTCTTTTTCTTTTTCTCTAGTTGGAAGTGAGCTTTAGATTTTCATGTTCATTACAAACTCCCATAGCACTGAGGGTCTTCGCAGAGGGATTTGCTGGTGCTGATACTTACCAGTATCACAAATTGCACTGGTTTCTTGATGTCTTCCCTGTACTACTTTATATTTGGTAAATGAACTTTTTAAAAAACATGTCAGGTGTGTTTTTAAAAGCTGCTTGGAGCTGGGGAAAAAAAGAGTGGGTCAGCAGGAAGGAGAAGTGGTGGAAATGACAATACTTGTGCCTTGCCTTGCCAGGCAATTCTCAGATACAAACAAGATGTTAACAGCAGTCCCCCCGAATACTTGGAGCCAAAGAAGTTGAGAGAAGGGGGGACAGACAGGCAGAAGGTGAAAGAGATGGTCAGAGCTATTCAGTCAATTCAGAATAGAAAAGCAAAATGAGGATGTTGCCACTTCACTGATGGTGTCTAGAGCATTTCGTGTCCCCTGACGTGGTAGGTACAAGCCGCTGGAGTCTGAGCTGCTGCTGGGCAATTCTTGAAAATTCTTTAGTGTGTGATATGTTGCTTTTAGCTGCATGAAGGCATTTAGACAGAGATCAGTATGGTGCATTGTGTAAGAAGGCCTCTAAATTAAAAGGGTTGAAGTATGTGGATACTCACTCTAGAGGAACTGGTTTCTGCACTTTTTGTCAGGGTGAATGGCCATAATTCTAAGGGAGAATTTTGCTTGCTGCCTTAGGCTGTGTTTTGAAAGCTATTTAGGTGCTGAAAGATAGTTTTAAACTTCTACTAAGACTTTCAGAAATATTGCCTGCTTCATAAAATCTTACTTGGCACTCATCTGATTTGTTTGGTACTTAAATATCTTGGAAATCTGGCAATGTGCAGGTAATAAATACAGAAAAATAATGGGAGTTCAGATTAAAAAATAGCAATTTTTTTACAGTATTAGGAATGGCACACTGTTAAACTGTTAATACAAGTAAGTCAGGATCTCTTACAAGGTGCATGGAATGAAAAGGTAAAAATAAAAAATAAACACTTAAAAAAAAGATAATTGAGAAAATGCAAAAAGTCTACTTTATAAAGACCCTATCATGCAGATTTAGATGATTTACTTTTGCCTTTTTTTTTTTCTTAACCTTTTATCTTGGGAATTATTAGATGAATGTAGAATTGCAAATTGAGTATATAGATCTTTCTACATTTGCAGAATAAGAGATCTGAAATCACATAACCAACATTCTTCAAACTGGTAAGGACAGTTACTTGTTCAAAAAGGTTAAATATATCCTGTAACAGTGAGCAAATCAAACCAAGGTGTTCTAACCATAAGTATAAGCCTCCAGTTTGGTTGGCTATTTTTTTTCCTTTCCAAGGGGAAGAAGTAGAATGGTTCTTGATTATGTAGATCAGTATAATTTAATTAGCTTTTATGACCAGAAATCCTCAGAGATAACCATAAAAGTCAATTAGACTGTATTAAAATGCAGCCATTTTCCTGAAGCTTCTGTGAAACAGCCCTTACTTATTCAAGAATATGATGAGTCTAGATATCTAAAAGAACAGCCACATAGAAAGACATGGCTGTTGTTGTTTTTAATAGAAGTGATTTCTTTCTTCACTTTCCAGTGAAATGCATTGCAAGGTACATGTCATACCTTGAGTTATATGCTGTCTTGGCCAGCCAGTGTTACAGTATGATCTTGCAGTCTGTTTAAAATTGGATTTGAAAAAGATGGTTAGCAAAGTGTAGTGCCTCAGGGCAAAAGCCAATTATCTGCAGGAATCAGGAAAGGACCTTGTCCCAGCTGTACTCCCCCTCCCAACTCCAGATGTCACACACACACAGCTGGCTGAGCACACAGGAAGATGTGCAAATACCTAACCACACAGATGATCACGCCTTAATTGATGCCTTCTTTCCTCACCCTTGCCCCTCTGTATTGTAATCAGATCTTCATCTACGCTGTGTTTAAAAGCAGCTCTGAGGTGGCACTTGGTGACCATCCAGGCTGGTCTGTGTCCACCCGCCCTACCACATGGCCACAGTTAGTCTGTGCATGATGGCTCTGTGCCTTGAGATGAGGTTGCCTCCTAGGAGTTTCCAGGGCACCATGAACTTCAGGTTTCTGCTGAAGCGGAAGCTTTGGAGGGCAGGAGTCACAATTACATTTTGGTGTCTCTAATGAGCATTACAGACATGTATGACTACATTACAGAATATTCAACATTTAGTTTTTAAGTTTGTTCTTTTTCCTCTGAACAACATATTCCGGCCATTCCAAAGAGCATGATTCTACTTTTAATTGTCCTGATGAAGTACACACTCTCTTAAATATTAATAAACCTATTAATGCCAGGAATGGCTTATATTATTCCTGCAGGTGTGGATTACCCAAAGCAGAGGTGGGGAGGGGTCAGCAGCCTGAAGCTATAGTATCTCGCCAGCCAGAAGTTTGGTCTCTAGAGAAGGAGTGGCAAAGCATGTGGGCAGCTTCCCCATCGCTGCCACTCACATCCGGCCCTGAATTCCAGCTCAGCCTTACTTATTTCAATTAGCTCATTAGACCTTTCAAGCCTCCATGCTTATCTCAAAACCAAATATTTGCTGTACCGCATGTCACGCTACCCAGTATTATGTTCTCTGCACAAAGAAAAGCCCTTGCAAAACACACGACAAAGAGCTTGTTGTAAATCTATTGTGAGAATCTTCAGTCTGGCTTTGCCTGATTTTATAGGATTAAAGTCTCAGAATTGCATTAGTGTGGTGTTTCTGTGAAAATGATTGCATTTCATAATAATGTGCTCAAGTTCTAAAGTAGAGAGACAAGTGTGAAGTAAACAGAACTCGTATCAAATTTGCAGCAGATAAGAAAAAGCATTGTCTCAAAATCTCAAGTTTTTTCTTCTTTTTTAAGGCATAAGGAGAAATATTTGAGAGTTAGCAACCATGGCACTGAGCTGATGTTCCCTTGCATTGATGTAGTTAATCTGTCAGCAATTCCATCAGCGAACCTATTTTTCAGACCTGTTAACTGTGGTCTGAAAATCAATTCCAGACTTAATCATGGACAAAGGGGTGCATCCCATGTTCTGCATGCCAGTGATACACATATATCACTTGAAGAATAGATTCCAAGGTCTCAGACCATAAGAAATTTAATGCTTACAATATTTATAACAGAATATCACCATTGTGCTAAAGAGTGTGGAAAACTAGACAGAATAGGTGATTCAAATGCAAAATAGTTTGGGCGTCTGTTGAAAATTCCTTGGCCTTTGGCCTCATCATACAATCCAAGGCACGTAAAAATTGTGCTGGAATTTGCCTCTTGTCATATCTCATTGCTTAATTATTAAACATGTTTGGTATGGTATAGTTGCTCTATAATAAAGTCTGTCATTACCTGACCAAACAAAATTCCTTGTGCTATTGTCCTTGTAGATAGTCAATACCTGATAAGGGCCAGAGCTGCAGCTCCAGGCTGAAGCAGGGCCATGCATCTCTCCTGTGTGAAATGGTATCATCATGGGGCAATGCTGGCACTCACAGAGCAACAAGGCACTGCATTTTCAACTCCTTATTGTTTTCTTCATGGAGGAACAAATCCTGCACCCTTCTGTCCAGCTGGACAGACCAGGGGAAGAGGACAGGGCAGTGATCCTTTGGTAATAGCAAATGCCAAAGCTTTTGGAGCAAGGGGCTGGAGATAAAACTGGCAGTGATATCAGGTCAGGACACCAAAATTACTGAGGTTTCTGCACTTCTCAGTGCACTCAGGGAAGCAGACAGAAGAGCAGAGCTTAGCGAACATACTGCACGGGCAGGGAAAGGACACCCTTCCTCCTCTACCCCTGCTTGCCCAAACCCAGTTTCTCAGGACGGATCTGAAAAAAGATCTGTCTGAGGCACATATGTGAAGCACTTCTGCACCTGTTGATTTTTAGGCTTTCCACTTGATTTTAACCAAGAACCCCCCAAACTAGGATTAGTGAAACAGACAATGACAAAAATTTTCATCTCTGTAAGCCCTAGGCTTACCACCAGTGCAGCCCTTAGCAGACACAGCCTCCTTCGGTTTTACCATCACCACTGGCTTTGTGCGCCCCTACTTTTTGTTCCTAAATTTGGGTTGCTTGTCTGTTTTCCCAGATAGGGTTTGTGAGACACCACTTTTCCACTGATGCTTGTTGGAATGGTGCCAGCTCCTGGCCATGAGTATCAGTCACAGTCCAGCGCCTCTGTGTAGGTACCCAAAAACTGAGACAAGATACAGCCAAATTAATGGTTTTTCACTTCATTGGTTTTGTCATTTTCTGCGCAAGTGCAAAACAGTCCCTTCAGTTAGAAAGGGAGTGAAAGAAGTGTGAGGCTCAAATACTGATGAGAGACACATTCTCTGTCCACCCGTAGGTCCCGCTCACAAGGTCTGAACCCCCTCACGTGAATGTGCAGCCCAGCGCTGGGCCGGGCAGTAACTCTGAAGCTGTACAAGAAGTGCCATGAATACGCAGTGACCTCAGGTCCCTGCAGCATCTTTGCCAAGGTGCCTTTAGCCACAGGGATAATGAACTGCATAAGCTCTGCTGTGGTGCAGCAAAGGGCTTGACTAAGGGACATGCTGAGCTCCGGCAGCATGACTGAGTTCATTATGAAATGCACGGTTTTCCTAAACAGAAATTTGTAGCTGGGGGCTGCCTGGGAATGTCTGTAGGGTGCTTAGTTTTAGTTTTGCTCCTGGGTGAGCCTGGGGACCAGGGCAGGACAGCATCCTGGGAAGGAGAGCAAGATGGGCTGGTGCTGTGGGTACTTCTGTGGATGTGATGCTGCTAATTAATCTTCATCTGCGGTTCGTGTTACACAGCAGCCAGCAAACTGGGGCAGTTGAGGTGCAGGCAGACCCTTGCAGCCATGAGAGCACTTCCCTGCAGTGCAGAACTGATGCTGGCAGCTGGGAGTGGTGACTGTGCTGGTTGAGCAGCCAGCCCTGCCTTGCAATGGGGTCCTGCTCCTGGCTCAGGTCCCTTGAGGCTTCTCCCACTCCCCACAGCCACTGTGAGCCCCTCAGGGCTGCTGTCAGCTGCGATCAGCACAGGGTGAGCTCCCTCCCCACTGCCTCAGCTCCGAGCACTGCAGTGCAGGCATGGGTTCCTGACCACCTCTGCTGCAGAGGTGGCAAATTTTGGCAGAGGGCAAGGCAGAAAGCTGGAGGGAGCTCTTATGTTGGGGCCTAATTGTTGGGGATACACTTTTTCCAAGGCAGTCAAAAACCTTATACAGGAATTTTACAGTTCTATCTCATCTCTAGTGCAAGCTGTGCACAGCAATGCTATAGCTTTACAGCCATATAATCTAGCAGTATTTTCTAAAAAGACAGACCGGGGCTATTTAAAAAAAAAATAATCTTAGAAGTTAATTTCTTTTGAAGCCACCTAACTGAGCACTAGCAAACCTAACTTTATAAAAAGAGCTGTATGCTGAACCATGGGCCATCCCACCCCACAAAGCTTTTAAATGAACTGGAAATGATTTCTCTTCAATGTCTTGACCTCAGGGCTCATAGGGGGATCTGGCAGCAGCCACATACAAAAGCCCAGGTGGGAAACATTTAATTTCCCGAGATGTTATTCCCACGGTATTCATGAAGAGGAATAGCTTCAGATACTGCAAGTTGAGTTTTTTGAATCATGAAGCTTTACCAAAGTAGGGGTGAAATACAAAAAATAAGTAAGTAAATAAATATATCTCTCTCTCTCCTTTATCGTGCACAAGTTGGAGGGAAGTATGAACAAAAATAAAGGTGCTATAGAAAAAGGTGATGTGAAAGCCTAGTTGAGAAGGTCCTTTAGTTTTATCTCAGAATCTCTTGTCCAAACACTAAAGGTCTGTGTAAGGCCTGGCTGTGTTTGCTGTGTACAGGAGCCCTCTGTTTGCAGGGGGAGAAGAGGGTCTGCATCGCCTGGAGTGGGAGCACACACACTGCTGCAGTCCACAGCCTGAGACACTCCCCTGCCTCCTGTGCAAATACATTAGCTCTTGGATTCATCTGTGACCTCTTGAGATATTCTGTCTTTACCACTTATGCTTTGCCCATCCCCATCCTAGGAGGAAACCACGAGTTTTTCCCATTGTGAATTAAATTAATGGAAAAATAATCTAAGGAAAATTGGCTGTTCTTTGGCTGATTGCCTTTAGTTATCCTACTAGCCATGTTAGGGGTTCAGCACTACTGAAAGAATGAACAGTAATCTAATTAATATGCTTAGTGTACTAGACTAGAATCTAAAGACATATTCAGCTTGCCACAGCATGCACTTTTAAATTTTCTACTCGGCAGTAACATTAAAACAGCCAGACTTTCAGCCCTGCAAACTGTGGATAATGAATTTCTTTCATCCCAAACAATTTACTCCCCGGTGTATTAAAACACTTAACCAGATCAGTTGTATTTGTACCAATGCGTGCTCTTACATGCAGAGCAATGGAAAAAATGAGCAATCAGTGCGCAGTAATGATTATTTTCTTGGTAAATGTTTTTTTTCTCTTAAAATGATAGGAAAAAAGTCAAATATTTCTCAGTCACAAGTGAGCACTGTTTACACAACCAACATGAATAATGATAACAAGTATATTCCCTGCTGCCCTCACTCTCTTTGGATGCTATCCAGCATTGACTGAAGTCAGGGAGAGCTCTCTGTTGACTTCTCTGGAGCAAGATGGGATTTGCTGCCTGCAGTCGGCATTCCCCTCAAAGAAGCATAGCTCTCAAAATGCAGTGCAGATGGAAAAGTCCCATGGAGACAGCAGAGCTCATCGTACGTAGGGTTAGTAGGTTCACCCTTCAGGCCCCAAAACAGGGTCAAAGTCAGGAGGGAGGGGAAAAAAAAAAGACTTTTAAAATAGAAGTTTGCATGCTTTTTTTCCCTGCCATTCTAGTTTCTGAGGCATTTAGCTATATTTGGTAGTATTTTTAGGCTCCATTCCAAGAGCAGATTGGAGAACCAGAAACTTTGTGAAATGAAAGTTAGGATTTCCACATGATCACTTCACTTCAAAAGCTTATGCTCAGAAAGAAATCCCCCGCCCTGCCACACTTGTTAAAATACAAATGCTTTGTACAAATGCAATTTTAAGCTAGCCACATGAATCTGGTCTCAAGAATATAGTTCTCTACTTTTAAAATTTGATACAACAGCGCAGAAATGATGTTGTAAGGAGCCCATCCTTTCATCATGTGTGTTTCGGGGTTGAGTTCCATGTTCTTTTGCAAATATGCATGGGATTAGGCTTTAGTTACAATGCACATACACAATTTTTCAAAGCAACTCCCAGAAATGCAGTTAATCATTCCAGCAAAATGGAATTTAGGTAAAAGCTTTCTGCCCTTTAGAGAAATGCAAAGGTGCAGGGTTTGGCCTGTGGGGGTGGGATTCATCCTCAGTGAGGGGTGATGTGGACTTGAAACAGGCCCAGGTCGTCAGCCTTTGACTGTAGCAGCAGCTTTGCCTGAACAAATAAGAGCTCACATGAACTTTTCATTTGTGCATCCATAAAGGAAGAGATTTGGCTTTGGCTGCCAGCCTCTTCAGTCCTTTGGGCTCTCTGGGGTGGTTCCTCTTGATTTCAAAGTGTATCAGCTGGGGCTTTTCATGCAGTTGTAAAAACAATGTGGGTTGATGAGAGTCACTCCCAACTAGGTGACCCCTGGAAATCCTGCTCAGTCAACGGCAAGAATTTTTATCCTATTTTGGCTGGAGAGAGATTAAATCGTTAGGCTTTTTCCCATCATCAGCATCCTTGTTGTGGAAACACAGCGGTCAATTTTTATTGTGGTTCGGCAGGGCTGTCCTCAGCGCTGCGTATTTCCCGCTTGGCATCCACCTTCCTTGCTTTTAAAGTTCATTATGGGTAATCTGCTGTGAAAGAGAATATTGAGCCTGTATGTGTTGACCACCCAGGTCTATACATTCCTATTGTTGGATCTATATACTTCTGCTGTAATAAAAGCACTGGAGAGCAGAGCACATGATAAAGTGCTCCTAAGGAGATCACTGAATCTTAATCTTTGCCTTACACCCTGTTTAGCACCATTTCTTCTGAAGCTGTGCAGATATCTGTGCAGCTGTATATTTTCAGCACATGCCACTGCAAAATAAATTATTCAGGATTGTTAGATTACTTATAGATGACACCAATCAATTAACACCACAGCCAGCAGTCTTTGGGGCTTTTGTCACAGGCCAGGACGATACAGCTCTCGACTCCATGTTTCCCAGACTGAAGGATTATGGTAATGACAGCTTATTTTTATTGAATTTTTAATTGATGAGTAGTATCTCTGGACTCACTGTGCTAACATTAGGTCTAGGGAGAATTAATCTCTTGAAGGAGAACATGATACATGCAGAGCTGCCCTTCTGCAAACAAAAAACCTCATTTACACATGGCACCAAGCAACCAAGTGAGTTTGCTGCTGTCAGTTGTCAGAGTCTTTCATAATCCTTTGCAATGAAGATTTGTGCCTTTTCCTTACACAGGGCTGCCCAAGCCTTTGAGGAGACCACACACTGACATGTGCTTCAGTGCTGCCCTGTAACAGGGTGAAAAAAGTAGGGTGGTTCCAGGTCATGTGAAACAAATCAAGCAGCAGCCTCTATTGATCCCTGGGCCAAAGATGCCATGTTTCTTTTTGTGGGCTGGAAAAGCCCTAGGTTCCCTTCTTCTGCATTGCTGACATTTCCAGTATTTCTGCTAGTGCTACCAGCAAGGCCACTGGATAGCAAGGTCTGCAACCCTCTCACACAGAAACAAACCCTAATGCTGGCTACAAAACCACAGAGCCACGAAATAAAATATTTGCTTCCCTTTTTGGAAGGAATAAACCTGGGATTCCTTCCTCCTTCCAAAAGAGCCAGCTCCTGGGCAGATTGTGCTGGTGTGTGCTCATGGTGTGGGCAAAGGGTGACCCACGCAGAGAGCTGCAACTAAACACTGGCAAAGAATAACACAGATGATCAGTGTTTTCCATGTTGCTTTAAGGAGCAGTAAAGCTTCATGATGATGGATAAATACTATTACCATGCATTAAACATGTGTGGTTTAAGGACAGAGAGTAGTCTAAAACCAAGTTTTTCCATACAGGTTGAACATGTCATTGAACTGTTTTGAGTGTTTTATTTTTAAATCTTCCTTGTAGCCTAGCCCCACAAACTAAAATCAGGCTGTTCAGAGTCCAGCTGATTTAACTTCATAAAGTCACTGAGAATAGTTAAAAAAAATATACATTATATGCTGACATAGATTGATTCATTAAGAGTGATGGTAGAGTCTGAATTGGAAGGTGTAGTGAAGATGATGATGAATTTTAATGTGGGCAGTGGCTACTGTTCAGCAGATATGAAATTGGAAATCAATGCTAGCTATTAAATACAAATGGATGCTTTACATCTGAAGCAGTCTTCCATTCCCAATCTTTCAGTATGCCAGGTGAATGCTGGAATGAAGGAAGGAAGGAAGCCTTGCAAGGGCCTGCCAGTGCTGCTGCCTGTACTTTCTGTTCATAGCTGGGGTACATCTCACCCTCTGTGAAATGGATCCATAGCAAATGCTCCCAACTCCCTCATGCTAGATGTGGTGGCTCTACTGGGTCTAAATCTCAGTCTCTCTGTCTGGAGCTGCATGATTGCATCCGAACATAAGCTCATACATATCTGTAGATCTCATGGTCAGAAGGAAAATCTGTGAAGGGTGATGAGTGCGTAATGGATGCAATGATGCCTGAGCCCACTGGCACCTGGAAAACTATCCCAAAGCAAATTAGAATGCAAACGCTAAAAGCCAAGAGTAACTGCACTGCCACTGGAGGGTGTTGTTGGAGGAGTATGAAATCTCAGACCACCCTACCCTGCCCCAGGAAAATGCTGTTGGATGTCCCCATGGGTGCTAGCATGGTGCCAGAAGTGGCTGGTAGGTAAGTCTCTGCCTGCCAGAGAAGAAAACTCTCCTGTCAGTGCAGCTCTGTGTAGCAGTGGAGACACTGCATGTCCTTGGGGGAGCAGAGAAAGCCTCAGGCAACTCTGTGTTGTATTTTGCCTAGGACATCAATTTGCTATAATCCAGCTGTGTTCCCACATAATGCAGAGACAAGGTGTTTTAGCCTCCTGTTGCCTTGCTTTCTGCCATCCCTCTTGTCAACACACACATGGACAATTGAAATAACTTGACTCTTTTGCTTCGTTATAAAATATTAAATGGAAAGACAGACATTAAAGTGTCTCCTCCCCCTACAGAAAAGCAATGAAGAAATAAGCATGCCAATCTCATTTAAATATTTGCTGGCTCTGTTGACACTGGAATGTTGAGCTAAGTCCCTAATTAAATGAGAAAACTGCAAACACAGCTAGTAAACTATTGGTTTTCGAACAGTGTCTAGCACCATATTTTAAATGTTCAGCCTCCAGATCTCTCAAGCCTAATCAGTGATGTTTAACATGTCCTTTATGAAAATACTGTTTCTTTCTCCCATGCAGGAGCAGAAGAAGGGAGAGAAGCTGCTCATAGGATGTGGATGATGGATTGCACCTGTGCAACGGAAACAAACACAGATTCTCCTGTGTGAGCCTGATAGTGGTATTGGTGCAATGAGCTCTTCTTGGGTAAGTTAACACAACAAATGGATCGAATTCCCAGTGGGGGGTCTGGGTGACGTGCTCACCCAACACAGGAAAGTCAGGGAGGTAAGAACAGGATTATGGGATCTTCCAGCCCAGAGCCTGGCTTTTAGCATCAGCCAGCATGGCCTTTTGCATTAAGTCCACAGACAAGCCCCAGTCAACACAGCTGGTTCACAGAGCTCAGACACCAGCTCTAGTAGGGAGGGACAGAAATGCACCAGCGGCACTACCTTATCTTTTTCTCTATGTCAAAACCTGTCTGACTTCTGAGAAGCATCTCCCATTATGTACTATAATTTTACCTAGCATGTCGTCCTTGACCTGTGCTGGCATGGCATATCTATCTCTCCTTGGCTAAATTTAGCTGGTAAGGTTGAAGTATTAGTGATTTTCAGCCATTTTGGATGACATTTTTATACTACGAGAGGAGGATTTCAGTTTGATGTTCACTGGAGCTGATGATCAAAAAGCAGGGAGGGCAGAAGTGTTGCTGAAGCATCTCCAGGAAGCATCCATTTTGTGAATGTCTGAGATTTTTTTTTTTTGTTTTAATTGATATTTGACATTTCAGCCAAGTCTGAAACCTCCAGGATTTAATTGCAGTAAAATCAATGGTACACCAGGAGTAATGAGGTGTGCCTGAATTATCCTGAAATAGATATAATTGCTGTGTAACTCACCCAGCAGGTCCCAGTTTCCCCAGCCACAGTCAGCATCTCATTGTTTTCCAAGTGAAAATACATCAGGAGCCAGTGGGATAGAGCATAATCAGTCAGGTTGCTCTCGCCTGTTTTGCTTTTGAATGTCACGTAGCGAACAGCATTTGAGAAGAGCAAAGGGTGCTGGAAGAAGATGGTGGTTTGCTGGCACCCTGAGGGTGCTTCACATTCGAGTGGTGGGGAAAATGAGTGTGGAAGTGTGATGCCAGAGTGGAGCAAGCACTGGTGTAGAGGAGGTCTGTTCAGCTGGGAGGTCTGTGTAGATATTAATGGTGTTCTCATTAGAACTGAGTTTTGACTTTCACTGCAGTATGGAAAAATCCCTGCTACAGGCCAAGATTAAATGCTCCGTAATTTATCAGCTGTCACCTACTGGAGTCACAGCTCTGAGCCATGGCAGTTCATGGAGCTGAGGGACAATGGGGTACCTGGCCAGGGGAGCTATAAAAGCTACTTCAACTGGGGAGTCTGTCCTCCTAAGGGACGCTGCGGTACATACATCTCTGCTCAGGATTTCTTGCTGCCAGAGCTCTGTCTCCTTTCTTTCTCCTGAAGAGAAACGTTCCTAAGATGAGGTGAATCCAGGCTGGATTCACCTTAGTCTTCTGCTGCCTGAGGATGCTTGACACCACACATCCTCTCCTGGAGACCAGCAACACACCAGGTTTCAAATTCTTTTACTGCACTGCCTCTTCTGCTGCAGAGGTTTCCTTACACACAGTTAAAGGCACAATTAAAGGCACTCAGCTGGGAAAGCAGGGTATGCAGCCTGAAGGTGTGATTTGGTGTGGGTCTTCCTACTGCTGCAACCACTGAGCTACAGAGGCAGCCTCCATGGCCCCTCAGCATTGTTAGATTGTCAATGAAACTTACTTTGTTTTTGAAAGACAAATAATTTGATTATTTAAGCCTTTAAAATTTTTTTTAAACAAACAGATCATTTGCGAGCTCAGAGAGATGTAATGGGGATATACAGTCATCTGCACTTTTACTAAAAATAATACAAGATAAATTTACCTAATGAGTTCAGCGTGTATATGTTTTAATAGCATTCCCCTGGTAGTTTTATACTGGCTCCTATTGTACATCAATGCTTCTTTCAACACATGTAAATAATACACAGGGCACAATTCAAGTTCCCATAGAAAGCAACTTGCATTTAGTCACAAACAGAAATAAGTGCAGGAGCAATTGCATAGATCCATTTGGGCAATATAGCAAAAGCTGGGCCAAATTCTGCACCTTTTGCTCACAAAAATAATCCCTACTGATTTCCTAATGACGCTGTGATAAACTGGGCTAGATTTTATGAAAGAACTTTATGTTGCAATATATTTCATATTAGGTCCCAATGCCAAAGGCACTTTTAAACCTTCCACATGTCTAGCTAAAGCATAGTGGATGGGTTTCCTACACTAATAGTGAACATAACCAATCAATTAGTGTAAAGACTCTCTCTCCATTATCATCTGACTTAGTCATACATCATCTAACTGAAGTGCTACAATTGCAAGACTTTTAAAATAGCCTATTATTTGTCAACGAGGTGAAGATTTTAATGCAAGTACCCCATATCCATCAGTGGAGGTTAGATGAGCAGTTTGGATAAAAATTTGAGATGTAAATTTAAATATGCTATATGCCTCTGCATGGTGAGCTGGGCCTACTCATTGGACTTTATTTAGTCTGGCCATTCCTATGTTGCTCAAAGAAGCAGAGCACAGTGTGTCACACGAGGCCACGTGCAATGTTCACTCCTTGCAGTGGCCATCTTGATTCACAAGCGTCACTGGGCACCATCACACAACAACAGCCTCCACACCACAACTTACCCGAGCTTATACCATGGCCATGTTTGCAAGCTGTGCTTGCAAAAATGTGTGAGGAAAATAATATTCTTAAATATTGGTGTCCAAGGTGACAAGGGTACCAATAATAGCATAAATCTTTGTTTCTGCCTTGAGATCTAAGTGATTAGGCCGTGAATATTTCCTTTCTTCTCACAGGACCATTCTTTTTTTTTCACTCTGTTTTCTGTTTCTATGATGATGCCCCACTTCCTCATCAAGGAATCACTTAGGAATGAGTTTGTAGGGGTAATGTAAAAGGGATAGATATTTTCTGTCTGATCCTTTGCAACAGCATGGCTTCTTCCAAAGTATTTTTATCTGGACAAAGCACTATACACAGTTTACTAGCAGAAAGGGGCTTTCAGTATGAAAGTGTGAAGCAGAAGTAGTGTACACCTATCTCCTTCACCTTGGTCTTAATCTACATCTTCAAGGTTTGATCTTGCCCACATGAAGATCGTGCTGTTGACTTCTGTGGGATCAAGTACTAGAAACACGCAGAGGGAACAGTATAAGAAAGTGCTTTATAGCCAGTCTGCATGGAAAGAATTGGAAATACCAGGTGCAAGTTCAGGGAGAAGAAAGATGCAGATGGTGCATTTTCTCCATTTAGAAACAGGCATCTAAAAATCAATATTCTTTATACATAATCCTGAAATATGCTGCCTAAGGTGACTTGGACACTACAGTGATGTGTGTCCTCGAAATCAGATCAATACAAACATCTGGTCCAAAGGTCTACCTTAGTCATAAAAGGTATAACTACTGACTCCTCAGGATATGGGCAGCTCCTCCAGAAAGTAAGCACAGACATAGTCTCCAATCAAGTGTGCTTTTTGGGGATAACACTTCAGATACCGTTTGCCTGCTAATTTACTCATCGTGGGAATTCCAGCAGAGATCAGACATGCTTTGGAGATGTTCTGTAAGAAGTAGAAAAAATACGCTCAATGCAGCAAATTTTGATGATAAATATATGCTGTATTGTTTCATTCAAATGTATACACTTGTTCTTTTTCCCCTCAAAATCTAAATTAATTGTGCAGGCATATGTAATAAATATACCAAATTAGCAAGGTATCTTTCCTAGTACCTCTTGTTTTTTAATATGACCTTATAAAATTTTCAAATTGAAAAACGATGGGAAGCAGTGAGGCAGAGTTTTCAGATTAACTGTTTCAAGGGCAATGGAAAATTTCTCAGGCATTTCCAAAAATATTTCCATACTCAAAGGAATTCCTTCTATCTTTAAGTGAATATTGTTCCAGAACATTTGCCATTTTATGACGCTCTTATTCATGTTCTTCCAATCACCAGCTTTCCTAGAAAACCCATGCTTAACACTTAGGGCCAGATTTGTATACCTGTAGAAACCATGGAGACTGAACCTGTAGGAGGACACTTCCATGTAAAACCTTTCTGGCCTCTTGTGTTTTCGGTGAGGTGAACTAATACAGATATTCTCATTTTCCTATGTCAACGAAAGAAAAGTTTGCCCAAAATTCACATACTTGACACAATAGTCAGAGAGAAATAGAAGAGGAATTTCATAATTCACCCCTGATTCCAACTGGGAGCAAACCCCAATTATTTCTACAGTACTGTATATTTTTAAGAAATTATTTACATCTGAACTCAATTAAAACCAAATCTGATCAGAGCAATCAGTTCAAAGGCAGGATTCCTTTACCATCAGCTGTATTTATGGACACGGATTAGAAATGTACTGGGTATACTTGAGATCTCCTTTCACATAAGTATTTGCTTTTTTAATTCGGACCTTTAATTCAAGGTATTTGCACTACTGGCCTACTGTGCAGTGACAGTCCCACACCAGCAAACTCCAGGCCTCAGTACTGGAAGGAATGTCTGTTAAAAGGAGACCATTTTTGTTATAAAATATGCTTTTAGATTTTTTTTTTGAGGCGGTAGTTAAATGACATGTCCAAAAGCACCATTCAAATGAGGTGTAATGCCACCTAATACTTTTATATAATACACCAGCAAATTGGTATAGTTTGAAAGGAGTATCTATTACTTTAAAGTCATTTTGCTCTCAGGAACTAAGGCAAATGCATTTGTTTTTCTAAAACCGTTACCCTTAATGAGCCTGCGAGGAATCTATTTCTGAGAGGGGCATATTTGAGTGCAGCACTATTATTCCTTACAAATTTATCATATTGCATCAACAACACAAAACAATGAAACTAAAGAGCCAGGGCCATAATTTGCTTTCACGCATACTGGTAAATCCACTGGGTCTGATTTTCAGACCACCCGAGCTGAGCAGAGATGTCTCAGAAAAGCCAGTTATAGCCTGAAGGCTGCTCTGCTCTCCTGAGGAGCGAGTGTCCCACTGGACTGGATGACAGATGGGATGGGAGCACCACAGGCTTGGCCATCTCCCTCCTCTTCTGATGCACCAAGGGGTATGTGGCAGCTTGGTGCTGGACGAGAGCTCCCCAGAGAGAGGGCAGTCAGGTCAGGAGACTGGCTGCTTCCCACCTTCCTTTGTACGCTGGGGCTGATGCAAAGCAGGGAAACAAATACTGAATCAGAAGGAATCACTCCCCTTTCCTGGCACAGAACAATTGCAGAAGCCCATTGCTTCTTATGCCTGTTGAAAAGTAAGAAAGAAATCAGTATATTGTGGTAGGGTTTGGAGACAGATGTCTTTCTTCTCTGTTCAAATACTACAGTAGTCTGTGTCCTGATTGACCTTTTCAGTGTTAACATTTTTAAAACATATTTTTTAATTAAAATGGGCTGGAACAAATTTCCATTCTTGGTCTTGGATTGAGAACTTTGATTCACATTATGCTCTCAGTGAGGTTTCCAACAAAACATTTGACAAAGTGTGGAGCTACTTCAGATTTCAATGCAGGGAATTAAGATCAAGATCTACCCTTGACATTTGAGTCTTCCTCCAGTATAGATCAGGAGTTTTGACACTAATCCATGTCTAAGACTAAAATCTCATTCTATTTTTACTATCAAAAACCCCTTTCCTGTGCTGTTTTTAGTAACTCTGCAACTTTATGTTTGTGAATATACTGTAGAGAGAGAAAGTGAAACTAGTAACTAAAATAGCAGGAACATGGTCTACTAAGCATCATCATCTGAGCAGTTCTTTCCCCTTCCCCCACATGCCAGCTTGTTCTCAAGTACTAAATCACATCGTGAAGGCTGCCCTACAAAGGAGCACCTGAGGAAAGCAGCTGTAGTATGCTAGGGCCACTTACATCCCTATGTCTGTTCTCGTAACCGTGACGGATGAGGGTGAGAAAGCTATGTGGGCAGGGAAGTAATTGGAAGTAATCACAAAACAGACTTGCATAAGTGAAATGATGCATACAAGTAGTCTTTGGAGATTAAAGATATTTGGGTTGGGAGAGGAGCTTTAATTGGAATTGACCTTGTAAAACATGCTGCCTTATGTTCAGGCTTATAATCATGGGTGGGCCAGCTGATCTATTTAAAAATGCCTGGTTCACATTAACCACCCAGGTTTTAGAGACAGTTTTTAGATGCTCAGTGGTAACACAGAGAACAAATTACCGTGTTTGAATATTGATCCAGCGCACTCGCAGTTAATTGAAATGAGTACAGATGCTTGGTGTAGCACCTCAAACAGCACTACCATGTAATGTTTTGACATAAGAAAACACTTTCCTTCAGGAATATAAAATACTAATAATCCTACTGCTTCTTCTAGGACAGCAGATTTCCAGTTGCTGATCTCTAGATAGATTTTTAGCTGTAACAGATGAAGAGAAAATATCTACTGAGCCCAGCGATTGTCCCACGAAGATTGGGTCAAAATGAGCTCCTTTGATTAAAACACAGATTCAAATGTAACAGGACCAACACTAACAAACATGCCATTTTACTCAGGAAAGCTGAGAAGAAAAGAAATGCTGTATCTTTGTGCACTCTGGGGCATGTGAAGGGTGGGGCTGGAAAGGGGAAAAGCAGATTTTTATGAGGAAGTCCAGGGCTGCACTTTCCAGGGTCTGGGTGCAACGAGTGCCTCTCTCTTTCTTTTGATCTCAAAAATAGCACACACCAATTGGCTGTGGAACAGCCTAAATTCCCACCTCTCTTCAGAAAGGAAGAGTGTGAATATTGGATGTTTTGAATTTGCAGAGTTTTGATTGTGCATCCCTGATGTGAACTGGCAGGCTTTTTTTTTTTTTTTTTAAATCTTATTTTATTTATTTGGCAAATACTGAGTCCCAGTAATTCACTTTGCCTTTGCAGGTACTGTTTCAAGGTCTGCTCCCTGGGCTGCTCCCTGCATCAGTTGGGCCCCTGTCACTGCTGTGGGACCAGGGGAGCTGGGTGCCTCACAGAGGCTGGGTACTTCCAATGGGAAACAGGGTGAGACCAAGCTCTGCTCCACAGACAGGGGAATAGGATGGTGAAACATCTCTGCCTGAGCTGAAAGCCTGCTTGAAGCAAAAGCCCTTGAACAAGCTCCTGCCCTGTGTAAGCCTCAAGCTTCAGGGTTTCTAAGTGTCCACAATAAATCTGTTGCTAAATAGCATATAATTGACAACTGCATGTAAACCATAGTCCTTCTTGGGCAAGGGACTTGCAGTGTGAGAATACACAAAATGCCTTAGAAATGTTTGAGAATTGATGACTGAAGCTTGTACTAATGAAAACTCAGGTTTTTGCAAAATGAAGTTTTTTCTCAGAAATAGTTTGCTTTCCTCTATGTTATATGTAAAAGAATATTTCTCCCCTTTCTTACCTCATTGGCCAAAATTGAGAACTTACTTTGTTTTCTGCCAAAAAGTCAAGTTTCCTGTAAGGAACTCTTTCTTACCCCTGCAGTTTCTTACTGGCTTCATGTGCATAACCTCTGTGACTGTAGTGTCTGGGTGTAGCATCACACTTCCAGGAAACCAAACCAAATTCACATCTGACACAAATGACTCAGGAACTTAGAATAATATATTAAAGCATGCTGTCTGTGTAAGAAATGGGAATTGTTAAGCCTATTTTTAAAAGAATAGTCTCTGATCTTTTTTCTTCCTGCAGCCTCAGACTTCCTTAAAATCTTTTGACATGCCTCAATTTTTTTCAATCTTCTATTGCTAACCTCTGTGCAGGCTTTCAAGTGGATGCTGTCCAGAAATCCTATTACAATAAATTTACTGTATTAAAAAAATCTGAGGAGGAAATAAGATATGGTCATATTATTAAGTCTGACTGTTCACCACTGCCAGCATTTCATCCAGCCCTTTGTTTATTGTCATCTTATCCTGCACTTAATCTCATTTAAAGCATAGGTGCTTTAGTACAAGGACCTTCCATTTTCTTTATTTTGAGTGCCTTCCGCTTATATGATACCACGTTTAAAGCAGATATTCTCTCTCTTTAAAGTGCTTTCTACATCTATAATGCCGTAGAAATAAATCGTTACAAAAGCTTAATCAAGACTTGCAAACCTAACCAAAATGTATTTCTGTGGCTCTTAGTCTCCTTTGTCATAAATAGCAAGGCCAGCTTTCCTGCATTTTAGGAGAGATCAATTTATCTAGAAATGCTGCTTAAAGCAATGGATTAGATACTAGCAAACCTGAATAAGAAATCAGCAGTAAGCTAGAGTGCATATCCCCAAACAAATCCTGAGGATCACTTGTTTTAACTGGAATTATCTTGGGATCTCTAATACCTATTTGGGGAGCCATCATTCGGAGTCTTCTGGGTTGACAGTGTGCTCAGAGGACACGATGAGAGCAGCTCTCCCCAGAGCTGCAGTGCAGGGTCAGTGCTGACCTGGGGCCAAAACGCTGCTGAGAAACTTCACTTTACAGCCTTGGGGCCTAAACACAAGGTTGCACCGAGTGAGCTGTGTGGCTGCAGCCAAAGGGAATGGGACCACAATGGCAGCCAGCTAACCTTATTTTTATGATGTGGTCTTGGCTGTCCACATCACTGCAGCTCCAAGTGGGAAAAAAAAAAAAAGTGTGCTTTAAATACTTTAAATGCTGCAGAAATAGAGAAAAACCCCTTATTTATTCGTAAGGGATTATCATTTTGCGTGGGGGGAGGCGGCAACACTGAGGTTCTGTTCCAAACACATCCTCCTTCCCCCATTATCCAGAAGACTGTTGTGCAAACCAGAATGAAGTGGGGTCTCCAGACGAGTCCTGTGCTGATGGCTAGCGTTGTGGTGGGGCAGTGGTAGTCTTTTCACTTACTGGATGGCAGCTGTTCAGCAAAGCACTAAGTGTTTCAGCATTTTTTGAGACGTTTTCTGCTGCGTCAGGGTTGTGCCACCTAGTGGTGACAGTCCCACCGTGTTGAGTCCCTTCGGCAACGCAGACAGTGGTTTTCACATCTTTTCATGAAAACAAAAAATAACCAGAGTATACTTTCTAAAGCACAATGTCCTAGGTTATTAATCAGTACACTGGATCCTCCGGTAAGTTTTGTCTTTCATCTCCAAGCCACACATCAGCCCTTAGACGATTACAGATGATATCCTTGACTTTGGTGAAAGAAAATGTCAAAGGCATGTGTTAACATCTGTAAATTTGCCTGCCCACTCCAGCTGGCTCTGCCTGGGTCTTGAAGCCAGAGGCAATGCAGTAATAAAACAGAAGAATAGAGGGGTGCTTCACTCGGGCAGTTCTCACTCATTGCCATTCCTTAATCTGCCCAAGTCATCATGCAGCTGTCAACAGTCCATGCATTGCCTAGAAGTCCTGAAAGGTGTATCTGAAAAAGTAACTGTTTATAAATAGCTTTATTTACCTGATCTTTTCTTTCACTTTGATTTATGATTATTGTCTTAACCCAGAATAGATAGACTTAACAATCAGTTGTCAGCAAACCTGCAGTAAATTTTAAATTAAAATTCTTTAATTTGTCTTTGTTCAATGACATTTTCAGCCTTGCTTAAGCAAAGTACTTTTGAAGATCTGTCATCTTTTTGGGTAGACAATTTAATTCAGGGAAAAGAAAAAAATACAGCATCTATCCACATTGCAGCGTTGGAGTTATACCAGGAATGAATCTGGACCAGCAGATTTATTGACCAAAACACAACAGAAGAAGTTGTTGACTTCAATCTTTCTACACTGATTGAGCCACAGAACAGACTGCACTTTTAATGAATAGACTGCAGTGGAAATTTTCTAGTATTGTGCATTCATGTATGGTTTAATGGATTCAGGCCAATACTGAAAAGAAAGTCAGCACTCAAGTCTTCAGAGAAACTGTCACACCATAAAATCTGCATTCTTCCCATTCAGAGATCAAAGATTTGACTTGCCCTGGTGAGGAGGTAGGAAGAAATCTGAAACCCTGAATTGCTTTACTTCCCAGGAGCACAGAAAAACGTGGTGCTTCTGCCACGCTTTTCTGGAAACTGTTAGATTAGCTTTAAATTAATAGTGGGATCACCTATGAGTTCTTCTGATAAGAAATGTTGATAAAAGTTCTTGCTAGTATGTAACGTTTACTCTGGAACCTTGGTAGATGGTCCTGCTGTCTGTGAGATGTGTGGGTCCTGGTCTTGTTTTCGGCCATGCATCCTTTTTCCAAAAGGTCTTTCTGCCATTGGGATTACCCAAAGTTAAAACTTCTGAGTGTAGCAGAAATGATAGTATGCCAATAAAGGCTTTAAGGGATTTAACTGGTGCTCCTTAAATAATCCAATTCAAAACACAATGAGAATTACGTTTGAGAGATGAGCCATGCATCTCAAGTAATGTAAGAAATGGATTAGAAAGGCGTCATTTGTTGAAGATTAAATATTTTATAGACAGAAAAAATGTGATAAATATGGCTTCTTTAAGCTTTCTTAATACGATGCTTTCAGTGTTCAGTGAGCACCAGGGGTGGAGCAAATGCAGATGTAAATTAAGAGGAAAATCACCTCGAAGAACTGCTGCACTAGAATTACATTTTAAAGTTGAAGTCGGGGTAGATGCAGCATGTTGTGACAGAAAGCAATGTAACATCTTCTTTAACAGCAAATTGTTTATTTGAGGATGACTATGTCTGGGAGGGAGCAGAGGAAAAAAAAAATCAAACAGTAAATCTCAAATAATTTTTCTAAGTTTGAAAAAGCAACAACTTCACAGAGGCTGCCAGCATGACCCACACTTAAAGGAGAGACTGAAAAATGGAGAAAAACCCAAAAAATACCATTCTATAAACTTAGAATAAAGTATCACCTGTGATAATGCAGTCAAGCTGGACTGACTTCGTGGATCCTGTTGCTAGTGTTCAATTAACATGCCAAATGATTTTCAGATGTCTTTCTGGTATTATTTTTGCAAAGTTTAATTTCTGATAAGACTAGAGCAGGCTGAAACTCCTGGTTTTGTATTTGTTTTTTTTCAACAAAAATGTAAAATATTTTGAAAATTTGATACTTTTCAATTAAATTTAGATTTGTTTGTCATCAGGTAATTGCATATGGAATATTGAATGTCCAGATACTTTCCACCAGGGAAATACTCTGCGGGAAGTTAATGCCACACTGGAGGCATGCCCTAGATCCTTTTCTCCAAATATAAGCTGAGATACAGTTTTCTGCTTGCCTTAGTGGCCCCAAAAGTTCTGCAAATGAGTGTTAATTAGTCACAAACAGCCTTGTCTTTACCATGCTGCTACACTGGACACCGTCTAGTCAGAGAGATATTTACCCATAAAAAAAAAGTTAAAAACTAGGACCAGTGGGATATTCTGAAAATGTTAACTCTGCTTTTTTGTATATGCAAATCCAAACCCAGATGGAACCTTTAAGCATAAGTCAGCCAAAAGAAAGAGGTTTTTCCTACACATTTATATTTTTAAATGGATATTTGCAAACCAACCTACTACTAACATGGTTTCTCTCCTGCAACTTTACATCCTGGTAGGGATGAAGGACTGCTTTGTCTGCTGAGAGAATTTCAACTTGGCTATGATAGTAGAAGTGGTGGAACACCTGCCTGAACTAACCTTTAAAAACAGTTAAGTACCATGACTGTTGGTTTTAATTCACTATGACATTGCTCTTTAGGTTAATGCTTTCACCATCCTTCTCTTCAGAATAAGATAATTTTTTTTCTTCACTTGAGGTCATCAGGAATGTTGGTCCTGACATCAATAGGACTTTCAGGACATGACAGTTACAACTTTATCTCTTCACCTGATGTTGAGGGTTAGATTCTGACAGCTCATTGCAACTGATGATGGTGACACCCAGCACATCTGCAGGTGGAGAGGCATACATTTTGATCACAAAACCGTTTGCTGCCATTCCAGATTAAAAAACAACAAAGTTTATTCAGATTTTGCCAGAAGTGACAACTGATGGTTCTCATGAATGACATCAAACCACCACTAACGTGGGCCAGGTTCAAGCCACTGATTAGAATGTAAAAGATTATAAGATGCACTCCTTTTTAGATCTCTTAGCAGAGATGATCAGCCAATGGCCCTATATCTAGATCTGGTCTGTGGAGAGAAAATGGATACTTTCAGCAGGCTGTACCTCTGAGTTTGCTCCATTGATTTCAGTGGGAGCCACTCAGGAGAAGAAAATTTCAGCATTTTGTTCCCAGGTACTGTCACAGAAAGATAAACCCTAATGAAATTATCTTTGGAAGTGTACCATAGCAAGTCAGGTATTTTGAAAGGAATTCGAAGTATCATATTTAATTGTAGATGTTCTCTGAAAGCTGTTAAGTACACAGAGCTCTGGTTTATCTGAAGTTGAAAAGGCATCCAAAACTAAATTGATTGAAACTTAACTTTTGGGTACTGAGACTGAGCAGCTGCGATAAGGACCAGATTGCTGGTTGGGTGGCATTTTCCTTTTCAAGTGGTATTGGGAACTTTAGATTTTGACACAGATTGAAAGAAAATACTAGAAACCATCTTATTTGTGCAGACCAGCTGTAAAAACTGTGCCCATTTTATAAAGGTCCTGAGACGATCCCACCACTGGGAAGTCTGGCTGCCAGGGCTTGGGAATGATGCAGAGTCAGTGCAGCCAAGGCAGAGGTCCCCAGGCAGTGCCATGGGGAGGCTGCAGCTGGGACCCAGCCCTGTCCTGGGGGAGCTGCTGCCAGATGAGTCTTTACCTGAGAGACAGTGCTGCTGCCTGGCCTCAGCCCATCCCCATGTGGTAGTTTTCCTCTAGCTGGGAATGTGTGGAGTCAGGATCAACCACACAGGTCTTGCATTTGGCAAATCTCATTAGCAAGTCCCCAAAGAGCAACAGGAACCACCGGACCTCTCCCTGGGACCACCAGGGGTAGGGCCAGGCTCAGGCTGTAACTCCACACCTGCGTCCCCTGCAGCCAACAGAAAGACTGATGCTGTCTTCAGCCAGAGACAAGCAAGGCCCTCCAGGAACTCCCTCAGCTTGCTCAGTTTCCCTGGTCGGCATTACCTGGAAGAAGTAATTTTTTGAAAGAATTCAAGATATGTGTGTCACAGTGATGTCATATCTCCTGTAGAAGGGACTTCAGGATTTTTGCCAACTGCTGTTTACACAAGACATTATTAGAATGGCGTCCCTGGGGGGCTGCAGATGGGGAAGGAGGTAGAAAACAGCTGTGGTGGTAAATATTAGATTTCTTTGTGCTCATATGTATGTCAGACAGAAGTGAAGCTCAGACAATTAAGAAATTTCAGCTTTAGTAAGGACATGCTGACAAGATCATTAAGATTTGATTTGTGTGGCACTGGATCACCTACCAGGCAGGACCACATGATGGCACGTCTGGTGAATTATCCAGAGCACTGAGTTTGTTATTTATACTGGCTTTATATTGTCTGGGGGAAACTGGTGTGGTATGGATAGAATATACTCAAACCAATAAAAACTGGAACACTTTTTCAGCACATTCAAATCACGTGCCTGCAGCACTTTGCGCCATAAGGCTGCAGCGTTTTGATGCAGTATTCAGTGCCCTAAAATATTCCTGTGTATTGCCTAACATAATTCCAACTCTAAAGCTGATCTGCAGCAACCAAAGGCTTACAGAGAGTGTTCAGAAGTTCTTGTCCTTGTGAACAGCCACAACCATGTGTCAGAACCAGGTACACAGTCAAACAGATTTCTTGCAATACCTAAATACAGGTAAGAAATGTGTACACCAGCAGATGTGCCTAGGGCAGAAAAAGACCAGGAGAACAAGATTTTCATTCTGCCCTACAGGGCTGTCGAAATAGACTTCTGTCTGTCCACCTCCTGAAGGATGCTGCCAAGAGCCGCAGGGAAGAAGGATAGCTGCTCACATCCTCATTCCAAAACATAAAGAACAATCTCCTTTGGACAGCGTGGCTAATTTGCACTCCCTTAATGAGTCTTCCCTTCTAAACGGCTATGAGTCAGCATCATGGCAGTGTGATTTCTTACTCAGGTATGCATGTAGCAACAATAGTGTGATAGCAGATTATTGTTACAAATGGCATGCAAAGTAAGNTTGGTTTGTTTTTTTAAAAATTTTGTATTATTTTTTGGTGCATGAAATGCTTCCACGGTTTCTCAGCAGTACTTTTTGTTCTCCAGTGGGGGTGGGTTTGGAAGATGCAGAGCAACCTGCCAGCTTAGCTCATCCTGCAGCAGCGTGTTGGTGTTTTTCCCCCCTCGGAGATCTGTTACCGGCAGGAGCAGTGGAGCAGGATGTGCACAGGTGGCTTGACAGACTCTTCTCTGTTTGCTGTAGGGACTGAGTGAATACAAGAGAAACTTCAAATGGAGAAGCCCGGAGTTTGGTAGTCCGTCTCAACAGCAGAAATCCTTGTGGGCAGGACTTCGATCGGATCAGTTTGGTAAGTGCCCCAGAAAAATGCCCCCTTGGTTGCAGCCAAGCCCGGAAAGGTTAGCTGCGACGAGTGCATGGCCACGGTGAACTGGTGGTTTACAGTTTGTGCACTTTGTAATTAAATTAAAAGTATAGTCTTGGTCATCATCTAGAGTGTGTTTTTGAGCTCCATATTCTTTATGGCAACACTGAAACTTTCTTTTCAATTAGTGCTATTTATAGAAACCTTGGAAAAAAAGTTGTTTCTGACATGCAGCATAAGCCAAGATCCAAACATGAAACACAACGCAGGTGCAGTGTTAACCCATGTAAGGTGTGTAGAGGGTGGTATTGGGTTATCTGTGATGTATGGAAATAGTAAATAAAATTCTGTTTTTAAGGGGAGACTAACTTGGGGCAAAGTTTGATAAAGTAAAATCGTTACGAACCTAACAGGTACAGCTAACTGAAAGAGTAGGTCAGCCGCTAAATCGAAAACCTTGTGGTAATGTAGCATAGGATTTAAGGATTGTAGACATTATCATGGCAGGGAAATGTGGGGATAGAAGGCAGAAGAAAAAGGAAATAGCATTTGGATTGAAAAGCCTGTAAGGAGTTGAGGAAGAGGAATAAGCTGAAGAGTGATGACAACTGCAGTGCTTTGAAAAGGAGTAGTGAAAAATAGTAATTATTGTAGTGGCACAAGGCAGATTAAAAAAAATTTGTGCAGTTCATTGCAACTGCAGTATTCAGTCTGTGTAATTAGAGTACAATGCATTCATTCCTACAATAATAAGTGGTCTGAATTGTGGCCTTGTAATTGAGAACTGACTACTGGCAATAGGGGCTTTTT
Organism: Edolisoma coerulescens; assembly: GCA_013397115.1. NCBI lineage: Eukaryota > Metazoa > Chordata > Aves > Passeriformes > Campephagidae > Edolisoma > Edolisoma coerulescens. Next base: position 3,569,786 of record VWZW01002078.1, on the reverse strand, counting down.
TTAATCAAGGTGCTAGACATTTAAATAAATAATTTAATCTTGCTAAAGATTATGCTTTTCATATATTACTGCTCTCTTCCATTACTGCAAAATACATCTTTCTTTAACCTTGTTTTCCCTAGCACATATGTCTGTGTATGGTTACCTCTTATTGAGGACTATAATTGTCACTAATTCTGAAACGCTTAAACATCTGAGCATGTTAACTTCTTTTTAGAATGGCAACCTATGCTTATTTTCCAGTAAAACTAAACTGCAAATTTTACAAGCCTTGCAATAAACTCATGAGCTAGCAATGCAGCAGTTTCTCCTCTTTCTCTCATTGTAATGGTGGTTTTGTGCATGCTTGCTGTAGTTTCTCTACGTATTTGTGTTAATTTTCACTCCCACCNAAATGAAAAGAAAAATGACAAAAATTTCACTTAAAGTTCAGGACGCCTCTTACCAAAGGTTTTCTTAATACAACATAGGGAATTTTGTCTATCTAACAGATGGTCCTCTACAGTGACTATTAGCTTTGCCTTTCATTTTGAAGTTGAGCTGCATTACCTTGCCAGCCCAGCTGAGCCTGCCACCAAAGCCATGGTACTTGAGGCCCATCTCATGTTTCCATTGTTACAGTGCAGTTACCAATGCATCAGATCATCCTGGGATAATACTCACACATTATGTCAACAGGAGTTACTCCCTGAGGGGTTGTCAGAACAGATTATTTATGCCAGCATTGCACAATTTTGCTACTGCAGTGCACAAATCTTATGCACCTTTAAAAACAGAAAGGAGATTATTTCTACAGTATGAACAGCCACATAGGCTGGTAATGACTGAGTGCATAGAGCTGCACACACATCACAAAGTAATGACCTGTGTTCCCTACAGAAACAGAGATCACGGTTGTTTATACCTACAAAGTGGGTGCAAGCTTCTTTGCTGAAGGATGAACAGCTGTGACTTCTCTGTGCTCTTCAGGCAAACATTAGTTCAAAATGACACATGCTCTCCTACTTTCTTTTTTCTTCTAATGTAAAAAATGAAATTGGCCATGGTTGCCCTTGCATCAGCTACAAACATTTCTGATACTCTGTTCTGCTTCTGAACTGGAATTCTACACTTTCTAAAAATTACCTTGTGCTTTTATTAAAAAAAGCCCCAACAAACCCCCTCATGATTAGCAGATACCAAACTATGGTTAGAAATCTCATTTTTCTCACTTTAAAGAGGGAGGTATCACAGGCTAAGGATGCTGATTTCAAAAATGGTCTGATCTGAGACATTTTAAAGGTCCAAGATCACCCTGGGTTGCCATGGAGGTTGGCAGTCCTTGGTTATGGAAAGCCCTGCTGTAAGTGTCTTGCCCTGGGGGTTAAAGATGAAGTTCTCAAAGGCAGCCATCACTTTTGACAGTGTTTTGCCCTAAGAGCATACAATGCACAAATAAGTAGATGGTAGGTTGGGAGTTGGATCTGCCTATCCATATTTCATGTTTATGATCTCTTTTACAGCTATAAAGAAGAACTATATAAGCTTTTCTGCTATTCAGAATGAAATTGTACCAGAGAGACAGACTACTTTAAGATGATAAGAGTTAATGCTTTTGCCAAGCTCAGGGACATGAAGCCAGGATATCTTCAAATCCAGACCCCTGTAAGCAACAAAACATTGCCCTTTAATGGCTGCTGGATCAGCTCTGTCACTTGAAAACGGGATTGAAATGAGTTCTAAAATTAAAGTAGCTTTAACACAGCAGTTTCTAAATGGGTTGTAAAATAAGCTGGGACAAGTTTGCACAAGAAACATTTGCTCTTAAGAGTAAAACCATGGGACCCGAGCCAGACCAGCTGTGCTACCGCTCCTCCTTTACTCCTGTACCAGTGAGTGCCAGAGGCCACAGACTCTGGAGGTAGAAAACAAGTTTCATTGCTCGTTTGATTCCCTCCGGCTGACACATGGAGTGGAACTGTCAGGCTTCACAGCAAGCTGCGTCTAGCCTTCTTTGGCTGGAGGGAAAGCTGCTGATACATCATGCTCTGAGTTTTGGCAGGAGACACCACCAGTGTTAAACCAAAAGAAAGAGACTTCAGGTTACCAACTCCCTAAGGGACGGTTGCCTGCGGTATCCGAGTTTACAAGCAGTGAGAGAAACAGGTCATAGGGAGGTCCCTATTTAGTTAGATGTACTAATTAGCTGTTCACAGGCTGAAGTTCAAGTGAAAGTTGCTCAAACCTTGAAGTCAAGACTCAAGAGTTGTGGGGTCAAGAGACAGAAAAGGTCAAAGATTAAGGTCTGGATATGTAGCAAGATGTGGTGAAGCTACTGGGAAAACAAACAGTGTGAAAAAAAATGTGGGTCACAAATTATTCATTTGAAATTATACACATTAAAAAATCAAAAGAATTTTTGTATGTTGTTTACCAAAAGAAACTGCATCTTTTGATTAATTTGAAGAACAGCAACAAGATAATCTAAATCTGGAGTAAGAATAAGCAAGGCAAATTAAAATACTTATATTTGCTTTACAGGAAATAAAGGAGGAAGATGGTCAACCTCTCAAGTGTTACAGAAATGTGAAGTGACTTGAACTCAAAACTACTTAGATGTGTAATATAACAACACAAGCTTTAAATGCTTATTTCTTCAAACAATAGGATCCAATAAATGATACAGACCAATTACTGAGGGACGCACATCTACATCAGTCCCTGCAAGTTTATGTTCCAGAAAACTGGAAACAATCCTTTCCTACTTTTCCAGACTGTGAGTTTGTAAATGCAGTGCAACTTTTTCTACAGACAGATTTTTTTGTTTTCATTATTCATTTAATCATTTATTTATTCAACCCTCATATGGAAATACTGTTACTGGCCTAAGGATCTTAGTACTCTTACATCATATTTTCTTGAATAACTGTATGTTCAGTAATGTGTACAGATTGAACCTGAAGTGGCTGGTATACATCAGCAGTGATAAAAAAACATAAGGTAAAAACACTAGTAGCTAAATGGTGGATATATTTATTAAAGTGCTTTCCCCACATAAGCTGTTCCTATCTCTTAGCTATAAGGAGAAGATCTAAAATACAACTTAAATCAATCAGGGCATAAAGAGGGATGTGAATTCCATTGTTTCAGGATAATTTATTGTGTTTTATTAAAAAAAAAGGAGAGAGATGTGAAGAAATATAATAATCTGCATATCAGGATGGTGTGGTGTCCTACTATGTTTCTGCACTAAAGAATGAAATCCATCTCCAAATTCAGACAGCCCTAAACCATCTATAAAAGCATTGTTGTAGTTTGGTAATTTAAAAACACCCTAAAAACATATGGAAATTATGTTTGGCCTGGTTTCCATACATATCAAAGAGGAGAGATTCCTGGCAAACCTGGAATATGTATTTTGAACATTGTATTTTTGCCAGCTGGCTTTTCATATTCTGTAGCAAGTTTGCGCATTACTTCAGAAAATGTACTGAACTAGACCTGATTGAACATTACAAAATAAATCACTGTAATAACAAAACAAACAACTTTAAATGGTGGACCTAGCAGTTTCAAGTGTAATCGGCAAGTAAATTATACCAAAATTATTGCCTTGATTTTGAAATTCATGAATAAAGATGTGTGAAACTTGGAAACATTATCAATGCAGCAGCTTTCTTCTGTTCCCCCCCGCCGCTGTGCACACCGCAGAAGAACATTTTACTTTGCTCGCAAGCGTTTCATTACAGAGAGGTGCTCTCTCCTGTCTCACATCGACAGTAAAAAATTGTTGCTCACCAGTTACACAGGGTCCCACCGGACCTAAACTCCGCTTGAGTGAGCGGGTCTGGCACTGACATTCCTCCCGTGCCTGGCAGGGCGCTTTGCAGAGGCAGAGGTGACACAGCCCTCGCTCAGGAAGCTTTCACTGCTCCGGAGGCAACAGCGACCAGAACAGGCGCTGGTAACAGGGAACACCGGGAGGGTCGGCAGCCACGGGCAACAGGGAATGTACACACAGCGCCCGGGCCGTTCTTGGGCGGTACGTCTGTCTGTGCACTCTTCTTTTTACAACCCTCTCCGTTCTTTTTGATGTGATACAGTCAAAAACAGTCAGGATGGAGATTAGCAGGGGAAAGGCAGTCGGAAAAGTGACCCCCGACGGAACATACGAACAAGAAGGTGGATTAGGAACTCCTGACCGGGTGGCGAGGTCGAGTGAGGTGGCGACGGCGGACCGGCAGCTGGCACGCCACCGCAGAGGCTCCAGAAGGGTAGGAAACTTGGTTTTTTCCTTTCTGGAAATGCTATTTTTGTACCAACATAAAGCTACATGCGTGGATACGCGATTTTTTTGGTAACAAGGCGCCCAAGATCCCCCCGGCCTTGCGATGCAGTAGCACGGGGTGCCTCCCCGTCGCGCTTCTCCAGAAACGCAGCGCTGGCCGCACAGCACCGTTACCGTGCCACGGGCGGGGGATCAGTCTTTTAACGTGGACAACACAGCGACAACGGCCCGCGGGAGCACCGCTACGAGAGGAGGCGGACAGCGCCCGGCCAACACGGCCCGCAGGGCACGGCCGATAGCGGCGCGGCCGGGCATTCCCCGCCCGCCCTGGGCGGCCGCCGCGCAGGCGCCCGGCGA
>VWZW01002078.1:3484675-3564967 GCA_013397115.1 Edolisoma coerulescens | reverse complement strand
TCGGATCAGTTTGGTAAGTGCCCCAGAAAAATGCCCCCTTGGTTGCAGCCAAGCCCGGAAAGGTTAGCTGCGACGAGTGCATGGCCACGGTGAACTGGTGGTTTACAGTTTGTGCACTTTGTAATTAAATTAAAAGTATAGTCTTGGTCATCATCTAGAGTGTGTTTTTGAGCTCCATATTCTTTATGGCAACACTGAAACTTTCTTTTCAATTAGTGCTATTTATAGAAACCTTGGAAAAAAAGTTGTTTCTGACATGCAGCATAAGCCAAGATCCAAACATGAAACACAACGCAGGTGCAGTGTTAACCCATGTAAGGTGTGTAGAGGGTGGTATTGGGTTATCTGTGATGTATGGAAATAGTAAATAAAATTCTGTTTTTAAGGGGAGACTAACTTGGGGCAAAGTTTGATAAAGTAAAATCGTTACGAACCTAACAGGTACAGCTAACTGAAAGAGTAGGTCAGCCGCTAAATCGAAAACCTTGTGGTAATGTAGCATAGGATTTAAGGATTGTAGACATTATCATGGCAGGGAAATGTGGGGATAGAAGGCAGAAGAAAAAGGAAATAGCATTTGGATTGAAAAGCCTGTAAGGAGTTGAGGAAGAGGAATAAGCTGAAGAGTGATGACAACTGCAGTGCTTTGAAAAGGAGTAGTGAAAAATAGTAATTATTGTAGTGGCACAAGGCAGATTAAAAAAAATTTGTGCAGTTCATTGCAACTGCAGTATTCAGTCTGTGTAATTAGAGTACAATGCATTCATTCCTACAATAATAAGTGGTCTGAATTGTGGCCTTGTAATTGAGAACTGACTACTGGCAATAGGGGCTTTTTTTAATCAAGGTGCTAGACATTTAAATAAATAATTTAATCTTGCTAAAGATTATGCTTTTCATATATTACTGCTCTCTTCCATTACTGCAAAATACATCTTTCTTTAACCTTGTTTTCCCTAGCACATATGTCTGTGTATGGTTACCTCTTATTGAGGACTATAATTGTCACTAATTCTGAAACGCTTAAACATCTGAGCATGTTAACTTCTTTTTAGAATGGCAACCTATGCTTATTTTCCAGTAAAACTAAACTGCAAATTTTACAAGCCTTGCAATAAACTCATGAGCTAGCAATGCAGCAGTTTCTCCTCTTTCTCTCATTGTAATGGTGGTTTTGTGCATGCTTGCTGTAGTTTCTCTACGTATTTGTGTTAATTTTCACTCCCACCTCTATTCTGGCCATTTAAGCACCCACGTTTTTAAATGTCACTCTTGGTACCTCATAGGATTTGCAGATTGTTACTGATAATTTACTTATGGTTCTTCCTGTTGAATCACATAATTGGCAATTTTAGGAATCACTTGGAACATTACAGCAAAAAGTTGACAGCTGCAGGTGCTTGGAGTGCCTTTCTGCTACTTTTGCAGTGTTTTACCACTGTAATGATTTTCCTATCCTGTATGTACTCAGTCATACAGACATTCTATATACCTTTCACCATAGGTTGTTCTCACTTTGTACATTGCTTCTTCACGGGATGGGAGTGTGTCTCTCATGGAAGATACTTCTTTCAGCCAGTTAGGGGCTTTCACTAATTTTTCCATTGCAGTTGAGAACTTTGAAGTGGATTATGATTTCCCTCTTCAAATGTGTTCAGTTATTCAATACTCTTCTTAAAATGGTGGGGTAATTTTATTTTCACCTGCCTGTGTAAAGCCCAGCAATTCTTAAAATAACTTGATACCTGGTTTTGTTACAAAATATTTTTCTATTTTTGGAAATGTTTTTGTGTTCATACTGCAAAAGTTGTCAGTTATCTGAGATGGTCTTAAATTGCAGGTGGATAGAGATCTGTCACAATCAGAGGGAACCTGTCAAGCAAGGTGTGTTGTGCATGTGTAATGAGAAGTGCTTGTAGCACACTTTCTCCCCACAGCTTGGTTATTCTGTATCTGTGTTAACCATGTTCTTTTCGCTGGCTGTGTTAGTCTTCTTGTTCAGCTCCCAGAATCAATTTGCACAGGATTGTCCTGTGGACATTTTTGCTTTATAGGGCTTAATCCAACGTGGTTCTGGAGCACCATGTTCCTGTCTGTTTAGTGGAAGGAAAGTCATTTGCAGATAGGAAAGAACACAGCATTTCACAGCCATGCTCATAATTCGTAGTCTGTCACTGCTCCAAGATACTAAAACCATGCTTTCTAGTAATCAGTTGTATGATAAACATTCAGTTTATTCTTGTTATAGAGTGGTATTATGTCTTCAGTGAATGTTTTTGTTAAATCTAATATGGCTTTTTCTCAGGAATCACGAGAGAACCAAAATTCATTTCCAAGAGAAGGGTACCTTACCATAATCCACAGATTGCGAAGTCCCTTGAATGGACAGCAGATTGTGATTTGAATGACCCACTGGAAACTGAAGCTGCAGAGTTGCACACTGACCACAACAACAATAATGTGAATCAGGAAAAACTTGAAACACCAGAAGGACCCAGACTCCCCCCAAAAGTTCAGTCACATGTGGTTGATTCTAGTGGTGAAACAGCTCTTGCCCTTGCAGAGAACAACATGAAGAAATCACCTTCTGAAGCTCCACCAAATCAAAATGAAGCATTTTCATCTCCAAAAAAACAATCAGAAAAAATGGGTAATGGGGTAAGGGAATAGTTTTTTTTTTAATTGGTCAGTCTAAAAATTACTAACAGTAATTTCGCACACATGCTCAGACTCTCTTGTTGAACTCTTTCCTTAGTTTTGTATTTTGATACTCTGTTGTAGCTTCTTTGTTGGGAGAACAGTGTGTTTGACATCAGATTTTGATGTGCCTTAATTAGATAGGAATTTGCTCTTCATGTGTCATCACTGCTGATATCAATTAAACAAAGATTTAGCCAATAATAGATAGATTTTCTAGGGTTGTTGACTATAATGAGAAAACATACTTTGCATTCATTTTGTTCTTGAAATGAAAACCCAAACCATTGTTTTGAAAGTGTGTATTGAAAGATGTCTGACTAGCAAAACGTTGTAGGAAAGGGAATAATCATTGGGTTTTTTTTCTTTTTTTTTTTTTACATTGTCAGTTTCACAGAGCCCTTCAGAGGAAAGCAGACATAAATATTCCACCTTTAAAACCTTTCCCCAGGAATTCTGAATATCAAAGCCAGTTTGTCTGGAAGAGTCCTCATGAAAAGTCACCAATACTTGCAGCTGAACAGGTAACTTTATAGAATCCAAAAAGCAAATTAATACTTTCTTCTTTGTATCAGCAAAGTTTTCCTTTCAAAAAGATTTCCTTTTTTTGCTCTTTTGGTGGGGGATGACAAACTTTGATGTTGTTGCATGATTTTTTTTTCTCTCTCCCTATAGAAGTGTAGTATAATTGGATTTGTTTCCATGTGATTCTTTATTGTGGTCAGGCCTAATTATTTATTCTCCTTAGGTCTTGTATTTCATTCTTTCTAACAGGACCATGTTCTTCTGTTTGCATTAATTTATCTGTGTTGCCCCAGTTTCTTAGTCTCAGTCTCCATCTCTGTGCACATATACTTCTAAGCCATAAAGTATCTCTCTAGTGTTTTATTCTTTTATAAAAACAGCTTATATTTAAAGTGGAGTCTTCTGATTTTAAGATACTCTTGTGACATTTTAATACATCTCATGAGTTTTTGGGCTTTGTGGGGTTGAAAATCTTGCTATTTCTAGCAAGACCTCAAAGAGTAACTGAGTGTTAGACTGCTTTGTGTTTTCAATTAACTGTTACTGGGATCAGGACCTAGGATCAGTCTTTTGGTCATTCTGCAGTATAAAATAGGCACTTCTGCATTTATCTTCTCTTTCTTCACTAGAAGCACATGCATTAGTGGGATTACTAGAGGTGGTGTGCTCTTTTTATCCTCAGATGGCAGATTTGTTCAGTAACAGCTTTCAGAGGCAATATATGTTGATAACTAAGATAATCACTATCCTGTCTTTTTCTGTTGGAGTACAAAGCAGGTGGATTTACTGCAGGATGTTTCCCAGCAGCCGCTTATCAATGAAAACTCACTGAAATAGTTGACAGTAGTATAGAGAAGCCAAAGGACCTTTTGAGGAAGAGGCAGGTCCCAGAAAGTCACCTTATGGAAAAAGTCAAAGAGAATTCTGCTTGATTCTGTGTGCAATCAGTTTGATAATTTCATTATTAATGCTTGCGAACATTGTGCTTTTTTCAGAAGAAAGACTTTTTTTCACAGCTTATACAGAATAAGAAGCAGTGAGAATAAGTCTGTAGGCACTCTACATCTGTGGATAAGTAGAACTTAGGGAAAATTTAATTATAAAAGTTATACATGTTAACAAATTGACGTTCTTCACTGTTGATATGACTGAGAATATACCTTGATACTGACAATCTCTTTCCCTTGAAGAGATTCTGTGAAAATATCAAAGTTACCCAAGTTAGATTATAAGTCAGACTTAAATTCTCATAGCAAATCTATGGAAAATGCATGCTTCTCACGTATGGCATGGTCTTGAAATTTGGAACCCCATGAGGAGATAATACGTGACCACATATTAGGCAAATTTTCTACCTTGGTTTATAATACTACATTAATTGTAAAAGAGTGGATTTTAATTTGCCCAGGCTCTAAGCATCCAGTTCTAAAACTCAGAGCAGTTTTCTGTTACTTATGGACAGGACATGTACTGAGGACTCATATGGAAGTTTTATGGCATGCCTTTAAAAGACCGTGATCTTCCATACAGCTCTGAAGGTGAACAAAAGATAACCAAATAAGCAAAACCTCTGATAGTAAACTTCAGTAAGAACAGTGTTTGATCACAGGACTTGGTCACTTTTAAATGTATTTAAATTTCTCTTGAATTTCTCCTAGAAGTTCATTAGTCTACACATGCTGTATTTGTACAGATGACTGTCACTCTGTTCATATGTGAGTGTATTTGTGTGAATAAGTTAACAGATTTTGAAAATTTAGCCTTAAGGTAAACAAATCATACTTTTTTTTTTCTTTGTTTTGTTTTCTCCCTCACACACAGCTTATTTACAACACAAAGAAATCCATACCTCCGGTTAAATCTCCTGCAATTACTTCTGAAACTGCTTATGAGAGAAATTCCAAAGGGTCTCCTCTGCTTAAGAGCCTGCAAGAGAGAGGTGGTTCAGAAGAGAAAGAATTGCTGGTGTGTGAACAAGTAAATACTCTGAAAGAAAAGCTTCAGTAGTACCTCTGCAGTTTTGATCTGTTCTGTAAGGGGGTGGGTTTAGGTTGAAATTATTTAGTGTTGCTAGTGACACTGGACTCAGTAGTGGTTTTGCTGTAAAAGTGGTTTTGCTGAAAATGATACTGTACAGCTCTGCCCTTTGGGGGTTCTGTAGTCTCTGTAATGCAGTTTTTCAGTTTAAAGTTTTAAATTTCTGAGTTTTGAAGTGGTTTTTTTTGTTTGATTGTTTGTTTTTTGTTCCCAGTTGACACTTTGTTTTTAGTCATAAAGATAGTTTCTGCAATCTAAATCTCTGATTTATACTCTGGTTGGTACCAGTGTTGTTTCTTGGTGTGCAGTAGGGCTAGATGGGAGGTCTGGAACTTTTTGAATGCCGTAAATCGGAGATAGTGAATTTTCTCCCTACAGTGGCAAACAGTATCTCTGTGTTCTTTCCACGTCACCTGACTTTGCTTCCACTGGGCATACATCTTCCTTTTTTGCCTTTCTGAGTCAGCCCCCTTAGGACCTGTTCCATAAAACTGTCATTCTGGTTTTTTAGGAATCTTCTGGCCTGGGTGGTACCAGCTGTGTGATGCTCCCAGTAATCTAAATCTCCTCACTACCCATCTCTGTTGCTGATAGAACAGAAAGGGCCATTGTCAGGCAAGGTGTTCATTAGGACCACTGCTGAGCAAAAGGTGCGCTTAACATGCGGTGCCTTGGCTTAGTTTCAGCCATTGGTACTTCTGAGGGGATTGTTGGCTTGGAGGTTTTATCATTTAAAACTCAGACCTCTCCAGTTCTTTAAATCACCTCTGGGGATGAGGAATTTGCTGTCCCCTTTTGCCTCTTTAAGTAGATATGAAGAAAGATTAAAGAGCTTGAGGCTTTTAAGAAGCATTTATCTGATTTAAATATTGGAATTTCAGGTTGTTTTTCGAGAACAGCTAATAAATGAAGTAAGAGAAGTCATGAGAAGGGAATTTTTGTGAAAATGTCTAAAAATCTTTTTGTTTATACCAATACCTCTTCTCTGATGAATATCTTGAAAAAGTTTTGGGGGATTTTGGTGGGCTTTTTTTTTGTTTTTTAATTGAATTTGGACAGTATCAGTGAAGATCTCTAGCAGAATCAGAAGTCATGCATTGGATTTCCAAAAGAATAAAATAATCAGGAAAAACAAAATCTTTGGTGTAAAACCCAAACAAATAAATCTAAACATTTATAAAATGGAATAAAAAATTTAAAAATTTGCCTTTTGGACTCAGGTTAGAATGCGCAGGTATCGTATTATTTTATTTCTGTGTTTCATGTTAAATTAATCTTGTTAAGTGGACAAAATGGATCATCTAGCCAACAGAATGTTGCCCTCAATCTTAACTTTGGCATTTTGCTAGTTTATTTTTGTGTTAACAAAAGAATGTGGTCTTTTTGTTTGTATTAAATATTCAAAACAGCTAACACTAAAATAAAATTAATTATTTGCAAGAGCTTGATGTCAAAAGAAATATGAGGGTTTTCAGATTGTTAGCTAATGTGGTATTTTTAAAATTATCTTTGCCTTAGAGTAAGAGGGAAGAACCGTTTCAAAAACCAGCAGAAGATGCAGCAAAACAAGGGAAATCAGAACAGAAACATCCTAAACAAAATAATAAGCAACATATCAGTCCAAAGCCCCTCACTTTACATACAAGTCGTGGGTATGTATAAAATAGGAAAACCTAGACTAGTGAGTAGGTGTGCAGCAGCCTTGTATTTAGAATGATGGACTATGGACCTTGAACCACACCATGCTGCAGTTGCAGGGGCAAATGCCCCTTGCAGCGCTGAGATTGAGCTGTGGGTATTAGCATCTAAACCTGGTGTTAATTTCCATCCTCTTCTCTGGGCAGTGGCAGTGGAAGCTTTGTAACCACTCTGTTCAGTTGAACCTTGTGATGCAATAATAGTAGTATTAGTAAATTTAACATGAACAAAATAAAATCGGTGCGGTGCTGCCGCTAAACTTTCAGCAAGTGCTTTGGAAGTCATAGTCACCTTTCAAACTGCTTTATCTACTGTGCCCGCTCCACACCTTAAAACTGTGGTGACTGTACTTGAAGTAAAGAAATCTGTCCCATTTAGAGTAAACTGACAAGCATGAAAATGAAGTGAATTTGTATGTTATTGAGTGCTATTGAAGTATCTTTTTTTTCTGCCACGTGCCTACATTGCAGGAATTGAACTCGTATTTCCATTTCATACACATGTGAGATATGTCAAGAGAAATAAAAGCCAAGAACTAGGCTTTAAAATGCTTCGATTAATCCATCTCTCCTGTGTTTGTGCTTAATGTATGCCCCAGCAATTGCTTTCATTCTTTGTGCCAGTGTTAAGGCATTAGATTGAAGATGGGAGAGGAGATTTACCTGGGTCTAAATGCTGTTGAATATTGGGAGTTGATTACAAAATGATCACCCAAAGTTCTGTGAAATAAAATTGCTATATGGAAAAGTGAGTGGATATAGTATAGCTAAAACCTTTAACTATTTGGTTTTCATACTCTTTGCGGTAGATTGTAGTCAATTTTGCAGTGAGTAATGTGCAAAATTCTTGATAATTTGCTGGGGCTCTTTCCGTCTAAGGGCAAATTTCTGCCACTTATGCCTTCAGTGTAGTAGCACAAGACAAAATTTTCTTAAAAAATCACTGAGCAAATAGCTGTCAAAATGTGCAAGTTCTCAATATGCAGACAGGATTGTTACTTGTATGCAAGCTGTGTTGCATGGCCTGCTTTTGCAGCAGACTGACTGGGATAGAGGCACAGCAGTGTTGTGGTTTTTGTGCTACTCCATTAGTTTTGCAATCAAAAGCGAAGGAATTCTGTCAGTTTTAAAGAAAGGGACGTATTGAAAGAAATTTTGAGTATAAAGGGTTTTTCGACCTTGGTATTTTTCTTTTTACGAGGTTCATTGTATTCTCTGACTTCAGGCTTTTATGTCCTATTTCTGAAGAAGGATTGAAAAGTAAGGCTTTTTCACCCAGTGCTGAATATATTAGAATTAAGTTGGGAATGTTTGGAAGCATGATTAAATCCAAAAATGTCTTTAGATTTAAGCTGATTCATCCACAGTTGAGTGCTTAAGGACTCGAAGTACTACTTATTGCCTGCTATAGGTTAGATGATGTTAATTTTTCTGTGTTTGTATGTGTGTGGCAGAAGGGAAAAATGAACCCATCTTTTCAAGTACTGAGGCCTTTTGAAGATCAAAGCCAGTAGGACATAGTCAGATGAATTATACTGACCAGCGTTCTGGCAGTCAGATGTTTCTAGCCCCAGCAGCTCACCCCACCCATATGCAGAGCGCCTTTAAAGTGGAGTTCATAGAAGGAAGTGTCTCAGACACATTAATGCCAAACCAGGCATTTTTACTTAAATGGACCTTCATCAGTGGCTTAAATCAAGGTCCCACACTTTGCATTGAAGTAATTGAGGCCAATGTGTGTATTATGTTCTGCTGATTGGATTGTCAGGGCAAAAGCTTCTGGTGGAAGTGTTGTGAGGAAAAAAACAGTAACTACTTGAAGGACCACCAGCTGTGAATGAGTATTTTTCACAGCTTTCCTAGTTGTGTTGGTTTGAGTTGTTGTTTGTGTATGTGTTTTTTGCATCTCACTGGCATTTAGGTGCAAGTATATTTATGCTTGTTGATGTGGCTTTAAAAGGGCTCTTAAAGACTGCTCTGGATATCAAACTTTACTCTTTTTTTCTCTCCTCATTCTTGATTTCTTAGGAAGATGAACACTGAATATAGGTCAAAATTTTTGTCTCCAGCCCAGTACTACTACAAAGACGGAGTTTGGTCTCGTATTAAGAGTAAAGCTCACAACCAGGTGAGTATTCTTAGAAAATATGAAGCCTGAGTATGCTTTGTATTTTGATTTTTAGATGCAAAACTTTGAGTTGTGGTGTTTATAAGATACAGTTTTGAGATTGTAATGCTAATGACTCAGGCTCCCAAAGGTGAGTATACAAAGACAATTCTGACAAGTCAGTATAATACGTAGAAAAAAAAAGAGATGGTGAGACTGAAAAAAATACATTAATGTGACATCCAAAGTGAGGGAGAGGTTTTGTTTCCCTTACAATCAGGATCATTCAGAACAGTCTCTTGTGACAGGTAATCTTATTGTTGATGTTCAGCCCAGTTTTAACACTCAGAAGCGTTCAAAATACAGAGTTGAATGATAGGTGATTCCAAGGGAATAAAAAGGAAAAGGACGACATATGTATTGGCCTAGGTTGGCTTGATAGTCAGGCTCAGTAATGGATTAGCTTACCATGCTGAATCCATTCAAAGCAGTCAGCTGAATTCAGTCATACACGACGTAAAATTGAGAATTTTTCTTGCTAGTTTCAGTCAATCTGTGTATTTTCTTGTAGTTTATTCAGAAACTGCAATCCATTGTTATACTGTATAGGAAGTCATTTGACAGAACTGTGAAAAGGCTGAATAGCTTCAAGACCACAACATTTCTTAGCATTATTAAGTGTGATTTCCTGAGTTAGTCGAGGAAATCAAAACTATTAATAGTGTGCTAAGAAACTGCTAGAGCTTGCTCTGCAACTCTCTGATTTCACTGACTTGGCTTAGTCTTCTCGCAGCTGATAGAGGGAGCCTTTGTGAGACCTGTGTGGCAAATACTTGGAAATGTGAGTTTCCTCACCAGCTGGGTCCACGGTGATGTGGAAGGTAGAACTCGAGCAAATGGTTTTAGGGTGCTGGGCTTTGAGAATTCGAAAATAAGGTTCTCTGAGAATAGCGGGAGTAGTCCGGTAGCTTTCAGTTCTGTGTTTTCTTGCTAGATTTAATCTAGCAAGTAATTTTCCTTTTAGCAAAAAGAAATATTTATAGAATACATACAAAATAAGCAGCAAGAAATAGGTCTCAATATTTAAAGTGTATTAAAGTATGAGATGATTCATAATCAGATTTTGTGTATGCATGCATGAGATAATCCATTCTGTTTAAACAGCCTCAAGAGGATGTTAAGAGGACTGAAAAGAAGCAATATTTTAATTTTTATATGCATTGATACATGCATTAGATTTATTGTAACTAAGGCTGCAAAAGCTATTTCATGCAGCCTAAATGGTATACTGAATGTTTCTGTAGAATATTATGTCATTTTTCTGGCATATAATACTTTAATTTGTTGATGTTGCATCGTGAAACCTTCAAACCAATAAGGAGCAGTGCTCAGCTTCAAGAGCAATTGGCTGGTAGGCAACTAAAAGGTGGGCAGCTAAAGATGCATTGCCTTGGCATATAGTGTGTTTGTGGCACAGTCAGCTGGGAGGAGTCACTGCAGTACAGTTGAGGGAGAGAATGAGGAGACTGCAAGTGGAGGATGGATATTCAGCTTTAGACGTGGCATTTAATTAGAGTGTAGGAAAAACCAAGGATCTCCCACACTGTCAAGATGTGTTTTGAGTGCATCAGACTTTTCCACAGAGATTTTCTTGCTGAAAAGGGAATTGCAGGACACTAGAAAGAAGTTACTTGGCAGTAGGCGTGAAGAATTGAAAAAAAAGAATTACTGTGTTTTTGAGGCCTTCTAAGTGAAGGATTTCTTCTGGTAGCTGGAAGAGCCAAATTTATTTTAAGACTATAATAACATACTTTATTGATGATGAGTGTGCTTTGATTACATACACATTTTCATGTGTGCATACCTACATTAGATGCTAGTATGAGTTTGTATAGAAGAGACTTCTAATTGCAATTACCTGAATTTCTCCTGTCTATGTTAAACTTCAAATCACATATATGTGAGTATATGTTGTGTTTTAACCCCAGGAGACAACTGTGCCCACATAACCAGTTGTTCACTCCCCCACAGTGGGATGGGGGAGAAAACCAGAAGGGTAAAATTGACAAAACTCCTGAGTTGAGATAAGGATGGTTTAACAGGTACAGCCAAAGCCATGCATGCAAACAAAGCAAGCAAGGAATTCATGTGCATGCAGACTGGGAAACAAGATGCTGGAGAGCAGTGCCTTGGGACCAGGGGGTCCTGGTCAAGGGAAAGTTTAACTTGAGCATCAGCAGTGCTCTGGCAGCCAGGAGGGCCAGCTGTGTCCTGGGGTGCCTCAGGCACAGCATCGCCAGCTGGGCAAGGGAGGGGATTGTCCCGCTGTGCTCTGCACTGGGGCGGCCTCACCTTGAGTCCTGGGGGCAGGTTTGGGTGCCGCAACGTAAGAAAGATATAAAGCTATTGGGAGAGTGTCCAAAGGGCAACAAAGATGGTGAAGGGCCTTGAGGGGAAGCCATATGAGGAGCAGCTGAGGTTGCTTGGTCTGTTCAGACTGGAGAAAAGGAGGCTGAGGGGAGACCTTACATTTACAGCTTTCTCACAAGGGGAAACAGAGGGGCAGACACTGATCTCTTCTCTGTGGTGCCCAGTAATGGGACTCAAGGAAATGTCATGAAGCTGTGTCAGGGGAGGTTCAGGTTGGACATTAGGAAAAGGTTCTTCACCCAGAGGGTGGTTGGGCAATGGAACAGGCTCCCCAGGGCAGTGGCCATAGCACCAAACCTGTTGGAGTTCAAGAAGCATTTGGATGGTGCTCTCAGGCACATGGTGTGACTCTTGGGGTGTCCTGTGCAGGACCAAGAGTTGGACTTTGATAATCCCTGTGGGTCCCTTCCAGCTTGGGATATGCTATGATTCTGTAACATAGTAGGACTCAATAACGTATTTCATTCATAGTGACATAAAAAAGAATTCAGACATTTGAGAAATGTTAACAGCATATTAATGAAAGTATGCATAACTTGAAAAAGAGTGCCAAGTGCATTGGTTTTGTTGTAAAGTAACAAAGGTACCTTGGCCATTCACAGTATAGGCTGCCCAACAGTCCTTTTGGTTTCCACATGATTCGATATCTTTTCTCATACTAATGAAGAGAGATGTCCCTCAGAAGTGTATCTAACCTGTGCATCTGGTGGGTTGTTGAGACTCACCCCTATGAAAGGTGCCTACAGAACATTTCTTGCTTAGCATAAGTGATTAGATGATAAACTCCAACTGATCCAGTCTCATTTCTTCCTTAGTTGGGACTGCATGTGGGTGACTTTGGTCCAAAGCAGACTTCCTGAGGTTCTGAGTCCAAACAGGCAAATGCCATAATGGAATCTTGGTGTGACCTTAGTCACAGTGATTACTTGTAGGCTGCTTCTCTGCAATTTATTATTAAGGGTGCTTTTCAGCCGTTGAACAAAAAAAAATCTTTTCCAATTATGCTTTTGAAAAATTAATGTGGGCAATTCATAATCGCAGTAGGACTCTCTAGGGCCTATGTCCTGCTGAGTTAATGCTGCCTGCTGAGTCGCTGAAGGAGATGGTTGTCCTTTGTACTTCTTCACAATTCACTGGAGACTTAGTATTCTTCCTCCCCCTGCAGTATCCTGTTGTTCTGGATTTACATTCCTCTGTTCTGGCTATCATAATTAATTTTTTCTTCTTCTAGTTAAAGTGAGTAATCCAGTAAATCAGTTGCATGTCAAACTTTAAATTCTCCTTTGAAAATGACAAGCATATATTTTTAATGAGCTATTCTTTGGAAGTTTAGTGGGTCAAATTGTGGGATGTTCATTGGATATCCATCTGCTGCATCCAGTTACTTTTAGTGGGATTAGCTGAATTTAGCCCACTAACTCTGTTCCTTGCAGAAGGAATGACGTGAAATCTATCATGAAGGAAGAATAAAAAACTAAAGCTATGAAAATGTGGTAGAGGAAATGTCAGTATTACTTTCCTGCTCTTTGATAAAATACTTATTTCCTGTGGACCACTTTTTAGTAAGTCAGAATTCACATGATATCGCGAAGTTATTTTTAATAATTTAAACATAAACTTCTTGATTTTGCTCTTTCTCCCTGCACTTTAATTGTGTTTGGGTGAAGGACACAAGACAGCAAGTGTTTAAATGGTCTTAACTGTAAAAATGATGGTGTAACCCCCCCTTGAAGAGGGGGGTTATCACTTTTATTCTTTTGGAGTAAAACTGACACCTGAACAGTTTTGTATCTCATTCTTACAGTTACTGATAGCCTAGAAGGAATAATTTTGATACTGTGTCTTGCATACAATAGCACCCAGCGTGCTTGTATTAATCTTAAGTTTTCACTAATATTTATGTAGCTAGAGACAGTTGCAGTGTTTGCAGCATACAAACACAGTATTGCTCATAGATCTGTTGATTTGAATCATAAATTAGTGGTCAACGTATTTTTGAGTGTTGATGTTTAGAAATCTAAATTAATTTCCTCAGTATTGGCAAATAAATGGGGGAATGCCAGTGCTGACTGTACTTGTTTGAGAGCTTTTCACTGAATCTCAGGGAGGCAGCATAGAGCTATGTTGACAGGCTTTTAGTATTTAATTGCTTACTTAGACTGAAGTAAAGTTACAAGGGTGATAATAACAATATCACCCCTGAGTGTTGAGAGGAAAAATAAGAAATTTAAAAATAACTCTGTATTCTTCTCTTTAGGCATCTCAAAACACCCTAAATTCCATGTGGTATATGGAGGTTGGTTGCATTCAAGCTTCGCTTTCAGTGTTTGGAGCACTGTGTCTGAGCGCTGATGGAAAAACTAGAATCCGGCACTAAAATTACTCATAGTTGCTGCATAAATTTTTGTGCTTATGGAATGAATGATTGACAATTTTGCTTTGGCTTCATGGCTCAAACATGCTTACTGAATATATGCTTCCTGAATATATTATTTTTGCTTTCCTCTTCTTACGTTTACTGTGGCATGCGATGTTTGTGCTGTGGCTGGCCCTGTATTATGAGTAAACTTGCCTTTCTCTTCCAGCTGCCAGTAGCTGATGCAAGTATTTATAGTAGCCTAATAGTGAAATTTAAACAGACGTGCAACTTATGAAACCTTGATGTGTAGGTGAGAGAGCTTCGAGAAAGAGCAAAGGCTTACAGGCAACAAGTAGAGGGAACACACTTCTCCCGATACCATTTCAATCAGATCCTGTCTGAAAATAACACTCTTTGGGATGTGTCCTCAACTTCCAGTTCAGAAGAAGGACTCAGCAACAACATCAGAGCACTAGATCTTGCGGGGTAAGGTCATCATTCCTGCCTGTTACTTTGCAGCTTTGAAACAGAGCAAAATGCTGAATGTAGGCTTAGCCTAGCTGCGTAATCTTGAATGTTTGACTGCATTCAAGATACAATTGGACAGGGTGCTCAATAATCATCTAGGCTCCCTTTCGTCGTGGAGGGTTGGACTGGTTAGTCTTTTGAGGACCCTCCCAGTCTGGGCTGTTCTACTATTCTGTGATATGTAAATTCTCTGGAAGAGATGAGGGAGTTTACCTTTTCACAGATATGTCAGTTGATATGTGCTCAAATTGAAAACAAGGCATAGTCCATTCTTCTAAAATAAGAGGAAGTTACTCCTTTGTAACTCTCCACAAATGCATATTTCGTGTGGCAACCTTAGTCTCATCAAGTCCGGAAGAATTTCGCACTGAGTCATACTGAAGTAATGTCCTTTCCACTGGAATGATATGAAATATGTTTTGCCTGCTCAGATGTTACCGATGTTCTTGTCAGGATTAACTAATTTTGTAGTTGAGTCTGATTAGTTCAGAGGTGAAGACTTAGGAACTGGAATGGTGTACATCCATTTGCTCCTTTCTTTGAAGGCTGTCAGAGCTGGCAGATATTAAATCCCTTGCTAGGAAAATTCAGAATTAATGTGTTAGTAAAAGGTGATCTGATATTTAAAAACAGTGCCCTGGATGCCTGTGTCGTCTTCTGTAGACTGCTGTGTGTGACAGATCTGCCCTTTTTGCATGAGTAGCTCTAATAAGGGTTTGGTGATGACATGTGAAATAGTATTTATTACACCATAATATGTGATACTAAATACAGTGTAAATTTTTTGGTTTACTGGTTGGTTTTCTTCTGTGGAATACAGATCCTCTTACTGATCTCATTTCTATGCACTGGGCTAATTTGCACTGATTTCTGTCAGTAGTTGAGAGTTTAAGTCTTTCAAAAGTTGTGCCTGAAGAGGCGTTTTCTAGACTGCTTGACTTTCAAAATTATGCTGTCAGACAGTCCCTTGTATGGAAATAGGTTTCTTTTGAGCACTTCTCATAATCCAACTTGTTGTTTAAATTGAAAATACAGTCCTAATTTACGTTGCATTTTTGGAAATGGTAATACAGAAAGAGTTTCCATAAACTCTAGTTTGAAAATGGGATGTACTTAAGCATCGGTTAAAACTTCAGTGGCAATTTAACCATCCATCATCTCAACTGTACCACTGTTTAATGTCTGAGCTGTACTTCTTGCAAAGAACTGAACTGGATGAATGTGTTCTATATAGACATGTGTATTGTGCAAATCGATGATACAAAATGCTGTGTTCTTTCTTACCCAGTGTTTCTGGAAAAGAGGCTGCACCAAGCCCTGAAGTGCTACAGCAATCTGACTCCAGACAACAACCACATCAGGACAGCACAAAGAAGGACATGTCAGATTCTTCAGCTGTTCCAGTAAAAAGACGTTTAGTTTGGGATGGGCAAGAAGGTACTGAAGAAAGGAAAAATCAACAATCAACAGAAGAGAAAGAGGAAGAAAAGCCAGATGAACAGACTGCAGTCATGGCCCAGCAATTAGAAGAAAACAATAAGGATGCTAAAGAAGATAAGAAAACTGAAGGGTAAAACTGATCATTTTGTTGATGTATATGTGTATGTGCATGTGTGTGTATGTTTCCTTTAACAAGTCAGAAATTTGTCGGTTAAATAGGTTTTAAATCAGATTTATTTAAGAGAGTGTAAATTGGTGTGACAGTACTGTTTTCAACAGTATGATAAGGAATGAGAAGGTTTAAGACATTGATCTGGTTGACGGAAATGGATCTTCATTAAAAATACTGCATTTCTAACTTGCAAGACAGAAGTTTGTAGATTCATGAGTGATACTAATGTTTTTCTCCAAAACTATGAAATTTGCAGTATGGGCCTCTTAGAACAGACTGTTCATTACACAGCAGCCAAGTTTAGTGAAAAGTAAAACTTACAACTTGCTTCAAGTTGACAGCGTAGGATTGATAGGACAGGATACATGCTAATATTGTACTTAGGCATCTGTTTTTCTTAAAAAAATTCATGGACAAAGGTAAAGGAGTTAGGAGAAAAAAATAACTAATATCCAGTAATCACCAGTGATCATCTTACTAAGCACAGATGGGAAAAACATGGAGGGGTATTTACAAATAATGAGAGATCAGCTCAGTTTGTGCATAGTACTGTATTTGACATTTGAGGGATCCAAATTGTATCTAGTTTCAGAAGTCTCTGGCTTTTTACTGTGCAAGTTTTGCATACCTTTTTTTTGTAGAACATGATTTTAGTTTGATAGACATTTAATTTTGGATAGTTTTGACCCTTGTAACCGTGTCAGCTACACATTTTATATTCCTCATTGCATTTTATCTTTGGTGTTGCAGCACTAATCAAAGGTAAGGAACTGTAATTGTCTCCATTGGGGAAAATATCATGTATGCAAACCCAGGCAAAGAAAAATTGAGATGTTAGACTCCAACAGATATTAAATGCCTGCTTTCAAAACCATCATCTGGAAGCCTTTCTAAGTTTCTATTTAATTCTAGAGATTATCTAGTTCATAGATGTCTCTGACATTGTCAATTTTCTGTCGTCTTGCAGTGGGGTTCTGTGTGTTCTGGGATGTGCACTGGACTCAGCCATGCAGAGCAGCTTAATGCTTGCCTGTTAGACCTTCTTGAGAGCTAGACATGAGGAATTCTTTGCCTAGATGTGTCTGTCATGCACCGATAGGATCAGGTTCCACCTCCTTTCAAAATGCACCTGGAGGCAGAAGACTGAAATGATAGTGCTGATGTATATTATATATACATATATAACGTATGATATATGTATCTGTCATATTATGATGTATATTTAATGACCTGGGGGCTATAGTGTTTACTTAAATGGGCTATATTTGGCTTCAGTTCCACCACATTGACTGAAGAATGTCAAACCCACACTCCCGCCTCTAGGGTAGCAACCACGTTCAAAGTTTTTCTGGGTTCAAAGTTTTCCAGCCCTCTTGTTGAGCCTCTGTATTGTGCAGCAATACATTCAGAGTTTGTTGGGACAGAGGGAGCCTGGATTTATAGCTTGAGATGCTTTAAAATACGGAAACTGAGGCTTAAAGGCTGGAATCCAGGACTCCCCTTTGCAAGCAGATGTTTTAGCTACAGGCTGTTGGGGTATTAAGGCCTTAACTGTCTTGCCTTAGGCTTCATTGTAGGCATGGATTAGAAACAGAAAGCTTGAGTGCAAGACTCCTAAGTCCTTCCTTAGCTGATCCTTTAATCATTACTAATTTTTTTTCAGTGAGAATGCCTTGGTATTGAACGTATCTGCAGCTGTGTCAGATTCTTCTGTATCCTCAAGGAGAGGCAGCAGGCATCCTGCTCCAAAGCTGAGAGCTCCTGGAGGAACTCCGAGGACTCATCATGATTGTACTACCCCAGCTGTTGGTAAAAAGACTTCTAAATGCAAAGCAGTCTTTCAAGAGCTAAAGAAAAAAATACATAATTGGATTAATTTATTTGGTTATTTAATGTAATAAGGCATTTTTCGTCTTTTCCAATACAATAGGAGGTTCTGTTCTAGTGTCTGCTCCTAAATTCAAGTCTTCATCTTCACCTCAGAGAAAGCGAAACTTAGCAACAAACCCTTCAAAAAAAAGGTCCTTCCAGGTGAGCCAGAAAACAGACTTACCATTATGAATTTTAGGAATGTGCTTTTTAAGTAATAATGAATAATTTATTTAAGAAACCTTTTCCTTGAGTTGTTATTTGCTGTCTTAAAATTGTCAGTGTTTGTCACTAAAAAGGGCACATCTGAATAAATCGTTTTTTTGGGGTGTCAAGCAAAGGAGTTGAGACTACTGGAGTGAGATTAGATGTACTTCACTTTTTTTTGCTAAATGCGTGGGATCTGTTTACAGAAAAATAAAAAGGTCACCAGTAGGATTTCCCCATAATGTTATTGTAGCCATTGACATCACAATGGCACAACTCCACATTGCTTGAGTTGGAAGAAATTCAAGAGGGAGAGGTTGGGTGCTTATGTAAAGATAGGTTAACATGCCGTAATAGTTTCACTCTGCCTTTCCTTTACTTTTGTGCTGCTTTTACTTTGCAGCTTGCATAGTTACTAAAAGAAAAATAGAAACATTTAGGAGTTGTTATCCTCAAAATTTTGATAGTTTTTTGTCAAGTTGTGCTTGGTGTGTTTTCACCAAGGAGAGCTACCATTTAACTGCATACATCCTCTGTAGTAAGTTCTGTAACAGAAGCAGACACAATTATATGAGAAGTTGGCTATGTTGTTGTAAAATCTAAAAAAATCACAGTTTTAGAAAATAAGCTCTTGGTTTGACCTGATTAGATTACTTTCAGTCCATGTTAAACACTTGTTATTAGGAACAGATTTTCTTTACACTGTCTCACAAACTTGGAATACTTTTTCTTTTAGTGCTTTCATGAGAAGTATAACAGTGTAAAGTCAACATTTGCTGCATATATGAGGGTCTGTACTGGAAGGCTGTATATGAGATGTTGTGGTTTTGTGCTTTTTTTGATCCTTCCTTTCTTTTTCTTGCATTGTGTTGTAGCCTGATGTGAAAATGGAAGCCACTTCACACTTTAACTCTCCACCTGCTGGGCTGGGAACTGTGGATCCTCTGCCACTTAGGCAGGATCATGGGCCTCTGAACAGGGTTGCTGATGAGCAAGTTCCTCTTGCTTCAGCCCATCAAGAGCAGTCCTCTGCAACTTCTGTGAAGTCAGCAAAAAGCTGCTCTGTGCCTTGTCGGAGTCCCTCTCATCGTATTCAGGGGACTCTTAAGGATCCAGAATTCCAGCATAATGGTGGGTTTTGTTTATTAAGTGTGTGTTAGAGTGATGCAGGATGTAGGTGACTACTGTGCAGTGCACAGGCCAAGAGATGCTGAGCTTGCTGCCTTACAGTTTCTACAAAGAATGTGCTGGTTTTAAACAAAAGCTTTTCTACTATATGGTTGGTTAGTCTTGCTGAGGAAATGTGCACAACATCTGCCTTCGTTTCAAATTCCACTAATATCACTCTATTACAGTAGTTTGTTGTCTGATTTTGCCTTATTAATTCCAATAAATACTACTCATGAGAATAATTTGGTTTAGCATGAACAGCTCTAAATTTTAATACTTAAGCTGCAATTGGATGCTGTGACACTTTTCCAGCCGCAGTTGCTAACTGTGGTGTGTAACTGGGACCTTTATGGTGTAGTATTATTTTGCAAGAGTTGCACATTTCTGGGAGATAAGCTCCTTAAAATTATTTCTGCAGGATAAGGAAACTAAAAAGCTATCTCTAAAAGGTTTATTGAATATTGAGAAAAACCTTTTCTTGGCTGAGGAGGGATTTGTACTGAAGCATTTCAAAAGTTTTTAACAGTGTTTAAGGGTACTGGGGATGTAAATTTGATAAAGAAAGGACTCCTTGTCCCCTTTTTCTCCATTCCAGAAAGACTTTCTATAGCCGCTTAAGGTCCCACAATTCTAGGTCCTTTGATTGTAGAGATTAGCTAAAAAGTGGTATTTCCATTATAGAGTGGAGCAAGTAGTTGCCAGGTTAAGTGGGAAGGTGAAATGCAGAGAAATTTCCTCAGAAAGATTAGAATTGATGCTGGGTTCTAGTTCTGCACCTTGAGTGCAGTTCATTAAGTAACCTGTAGCACGTACCAAAGAGCAGTGTCTCAAGAAGAGTACAGTGGAGCATCTTAGGGTAAAGGAGTCTGGTAGAATTTTTGTTATGTGTGCTATTTATAAGACTCTTGCTTTGGAAATAATGTTGCAATATTTTTAAATGTTCTAAAATGAAGTACTATCCTTTGTCTATTTTGAAATGATTCAAAACTGTGCCTTTTGGCTTTTTGTCTTAGGGAATCTTGGCAATCCAAAAGCGAGAACTTTCCAGTTGCCCCTTCGGGAAAGAAACTGTAATGATGAAGGTATTTCTTGTCCCAAAGTGTTATTGTATATCTTGTATGTAAAATAAATAAATATTAACTTTTGCATGAATGTGAGAGGTTTCTGAATGCAGTAAGTAATACTGGTTTATGTGTTTGCCTGAATAACTACAGCGTATTTTCATCAAAATAATTTGAACATGTTCAACCTACTTATGTGAAGTATGAATATGAAGGTATAGGGTAATACAAGCAAACCATTAAATGTGGCTGAAAATTAATAGACCATTGTGGCTCTCGATATGGTTACTATATGGAACTATTAGTCCCATACCTAAAATTGTTTCCTGCCCGCACATTTTTAAGCCTTTGTGTTGATAGCAACTAAAGGAAACTGCAACACAGCCCATATTGCAGCTGGAGTAACTTTGGTTGCAACTTAAAAGGTACCACAAACTTCAAGATAAAGGTTCTGAATGTGAGACTTTAGCCCCAGATGTGCAACATAAAATGGTCCCTCTGACTTTAATTTTCCCACCTGTCCTCTGCTCAGTGTTTTAGGGGTGCTTATGGCATCCTGCTATTCTGATTGCTGGTTTGGCCTTTCTTTTATGTTTATTTTAAAGTTAGTCTGGGAGAGCAGCCATTGCACAGCTGCATCTTCTTGGCCTTTTTGTGGGCAGACACAAACTCTTTCAGTAGCATTAGTCAACCAAAGGCACTGTATCTGCTATACACTTTTTCTTAGTGTGGTGTCTGAGGTTGAGCCTAGTGTGGTGCTGTGCTAGTTGCAATCACCTGTGTTTGGTTCAGCTCATAGGGCAGAGCATACTATGCTCTGGTTTATATCTGATTGCAGGTTTATATCTGATTGCAGTTTATTTATAGTTATACCCCAGAACAACCAAAAGCTTGTTTCTGTACCCCTTGGTGCTTCTTTGCTCCTTGGGTTTTAACCAAGGTTCAACTGATTCTCTGTTTTACTCATTGCAGTTGGCTGAAAAATACGTGGGTGGTGCAGATGGCTCAGCCAAGCTTCAGTGCAACTACACAAAACATGCAAAGTCCTGTAGTACTCTGCAGCTTCCTACCAGCTTGCTGCACACAGATTAAATGCTGTAGCTGCTGTTTCTTTTTTATTTTTCCCTTTGAGCTGAGCGGTAATGTATGAACTTGCAGAAGCAGATGAAATGTGCCAGCTCACAGATATTTTGTATGTCCATATGACAAACCTGGGAGTTATTCCAATGACATGTCTTATTTGCAGAAGTGCAGTTAGCAGTTTTCTCATACAGGGGAATATAGTTGTTATACATAGTGTGTGAGCTTGTTACAGTCTATTAGAATCACTGTATTTTAAGAATTTAGAAACTCTACTGAAAAGTTAATTCAAACACTGACAGAATACTGGTGCTGTTTGGATTGAGTTCAGGAATTTTTTCTTGGATTTTTTTTTTTTTTTGGTGAGGGGTCTGGAAACTAGTGATACAGTTCTTTGTAATCCATTGCAGGAGAATCGGTGTAATTAAGGGTAATTTTTCATAGAGAGCATCTTGACAGACCTGCAGCAACATTTTGATGCTGTTAAAGAATTATAATGTGCTTTATCAGGGAAGCAACATCAAGACTGATTAATTTTAGGAGTTACACTGTGTGTGAAGTGGACCCTGTATTCAAAAGGAAGACCCTTCAAAAGTATATTTCTAAAGCCTGCTTCTTCTTGTCTTTGTGGTAAACTTCTGTTTTCTTTGAAAGACACATTCCTTTTTGCAGCTTTTGGCACACTAGCTGGATTTGGCACAGAAGGACTCTTTTTGGCAACATAGGTTGTGATATTTTAGTCAAGTTATTCTAAGGTTGTCTGCTTTGCTTGAAGCAGTGGGTTGCTTTCAAGAATATGTCATTACCAGAGTCTAATCTATATAGATTTCAGTGGCAGAGGAACAATTTCTGAGGTCTGCTGACACAGGACAGTAAAGGTCAAGATGACTTGGAGAATTGGGCAATTCCCAGGTGAATACAGGGATCTCATTCTGGAGATTTTCAAGAGATGGTCATGTAACTCTTAACTAACATACTAGAGGCTTCCTTGTGAGGTTGTTCTCCAGCATGTCAGTTGCCAAGTAATTGAATTGAAGTGTATTGTGGTACTGTTTTAGCATCCATTGTGAAAGAGGGCATAAAAATATTAAAAATTGTCAGCTGTGTTTGAGTATGTATATTTAATCGTCCTGTTTACTTTTTCCCTTCTTGCTTTCCCCACAGATGACAGGTTGTCTCAGATTTCTGCTCGCTCGGCAGCATCTAGCTCTCTAGCATCTCAGATACTGGAACGAGCTCAGAAGAGGAAGGATTTCTGGGGCAAGACATAGTCTCTCCTACCTGTTGTCTAGAAACTATTTTGTAAAATGATGTATTTTATATAGTTTGTAGTGTACATTTAAAGAAATTGTGATTGTAGATTTCACACAGCATCCTTTCACTTACCATTGATGTGACCCAAGTTTTAGGACTTGCCATCCCAATTGAAAATTAAATATTTAAACTGATGATGCTGAAAATTATGGTCTTTATATCTGAGAGTTAGGTCTTAATTCACTATGTCACAACAGCCATGTGAGGTTTTACTTTTTTTGCAGTGGCACCTTTTGACACTGAGATAATTATTTTTTTATGGAACCCATGTGTTACTTTTCAAGGTATTCTGCTGCAGTCGTGCAGTATGACCTAGAACAGTATTCAGGGGCAACGCCATTGTTCACCAAATACCTCAGTTGCTTTATTTTATCGAGTTATCTTAAGGGCAGCTGTGGTATGTATTTATGTTACTGTGTGAATTGTCAGCATAATGCAGCTCTGTAACAAAAAGTTACTACTTACTGCTTTTAACCTTTTACCAAAAAATTCTAATTTCTAATGACACTAACACAGAACATAGAGGAGTTTAAGAAAAGGACACGAAGCACTAGGATTTGTTTGTTGTCCACAGGTTTTTGGCCAGGATGGCTATCAGAGTTCAATGTGTACAATACTGCAGTTTGTCAGCTATACTGATACGAATGATTGTCTTGTAGACTAAGACCCTTGTTTAGTGTTAATTTCAGCTTCTCTAGAAAAAGCAAACTCAGCCTACTTAACCAATGGTTTTCCCCAGCTCCACTTCAAACTCAGGTGTTTAGGAGTAGTGATCTCTTTAAGTAAACTCAAAAGAATGTTATTTTCTTGGCTTTGATGTTTTAATTACCTCTTACCTTAGTTTCCTGTTTCGGGGAGACTGATACCATTATGATTGTCACAGTGAAAAGTGTTTGTGATTTATGCTGACAGCTCATTTTATCTTTCCAAGTGATGCAGACAACTTAAAATGAAGTAGAGGAAATGGGTGGCTAGCAAGCAGTTTGGTTCTTTGTGTGTGGCTTCAGGTTTTAATACTACTTCATTTGAAAATTTTGTACAAGAACAATTTGAAATTTGTACACACTCGATTGCATTTTCATTTTGTATGCAATTATGTATGCATGTTACTGAAAATAAAAACGGTTTTTTGCTTTGTTTCTCTTTAAGTTATGCTGGATAATTTGGCGGAGCCTATTACATTGGCACTTCACTGTTTAGTTCTCTGTTTCACCTGTTCAGCTGGAATATCTGTGGACTTAAGAAAGACTAGATGTTACCTCAGAGCTCATCTTCAGAAAGAGTAATTTATTAAAGCTATATATGTTGACACTAGAAATCATAACTGACTACAGATATTTTAGATGATGACTCAGAGCAGATCGGTGCTACACAGGCTGCGATGCCTAAAGGGTCAGTCCCCAACAAAGGATGTAATGAGTGAGTGAATTCATGCTATCCAGTACTGATGATGTTAGAAAAGAGTGTTCCCTTCTTCCAGAAATTGTATGTTGCAGTAGCTTCCTACCAGTGGAGTTGTCTGCAACAAATCAAGGTATTTTATTTTATCTCAAGGACTTCTGGGTTTGTTCTGTAATGTGTAAGTTATAATTGGTCATAAAGTTTGTACTGGAAGGGAAAATGTGCAACAGTGTTTATGAAAATTTCCATTTTTCCTCTAAAATGATAGTTTTATAGTGGAAAATACAGTGGCTAAAAGGGGAAATATTTTTGTTTAGGATGGTATGTTGCTGTGATATGGGTGCATTAATTTTGCTGTGTCTATCTACATTATTCATATTCAACATGTTCTTGTTTTCCTGGCCAAGAGCTCTTATCATCCATTATTTCTCTGTGATACCTGTTAATTGACTTTTATGAACTGTGTCCTCTTCCTTTGTTTTTCTATGTTTGCCTGGGTTTCTTGGCTATCTGGCAGCTCCGTCAGAGTTTTTGTGCAGGTCTGATTTTGAGGCCTGTAAGTCATAGATACTATAACACCCTCTGTGCCAGTTTTGCTTATAGTGTTGTCTGTACTGGTACAGATGAGTCTGGTACATCTTAGGTAGCTCTGAGTTTGTTAGATGTGTGCAGTATGGTACATGTATATTGATTTCTGCCAGGAAGAGAGTAGATATGGTAAAGGAGGGAGACATTTTTGTTGCATGTGGGTACACACCAATTTAGATATTAGAATGAAAGTTCCTGGTGTCCCACACATCACTGGACATTATTTCCCGTCTGAACAACTTTTAGCATTTGCCTGAAATGTTCTAATTGAATTTACTTTTAGACAGAAGTATTTAAAGGGAGGTGGAGACAAAATACCTGGTTTTGAGTTACGCTAGTGCTGAAGTGTGTTCTGTAGTCTTCAAGGCAGACATAAATTCTTTATGCCTGTTCTCTGCTATTGTTTATCTTGTTCAAGAGAGATTTTGGTTTTTTGAATTATTTCGGACCAGCCTTCAAACATATTTCCTGTTGTTTTTTCAAGCAAGCTGAACATGGAAAAAAATGTTAAAAAGTGCACCCTTTATTAATAATTACAAGTGTGTGCTGTGCAGTGAATGTGTATTGTTTTCTGTCAAGGAAACTTTAGAAGCCTTGAAAGTGGAGAGACCAAGTAGATAAATAATGAGGAAGGCAGTTGCCTATAGGAGATGTATCTTAAGAATAAACAGCTTTGTGAGCTTGTCAACTTAAGGTCAAGATTTACGAAATCGATGCATTAATAACTGACCCAGTCAGTAAGTGTTGAATTGAATGTCTTCAGCTGCTGTTCCCAACTTGTCGCCAGCTGGTCAGGGGAGGTGAGGGAAGACCTCATTACAGTCTGCAATTTCCTTGTGAGGGGAAGAGGAGGGGCAGACACTGACCTCTTCAATGTGGTGACCAGTGACAAGACTTGGAATGGCCTGAAGTTGTGTCGGGGAGGTTCAGGTTGGATATCAGGAAAAGGTTCTTCACCCAGAGGGGGGTTTAGCACTGGAACAGGATCCCCAGGGCAGTGGCCACTGCACCAAACCTGTCAGAGTTCAAGAAGCATTTGGACGATGCTCTCAGGCACATGGTGTGACTCTTGGGAATGGTCCTGTGCAGGGCTAGGAGTTGAACTCGGTGATCCTTGGGGGTCCCTTCCAGCTCAGCTTACTCTCTGATTCTCTGACTGGTTTTGCATATACACTCTGGATTAAGTCACAAAGCCACTCAGTTAGTAGTCTTCTAGTGATACTTAAGTCACTATGAGTATGTTGTATAGGGATTTTTCAGCCTTTTTGGATTAATAGATGCACATACACTGATTTGCTGATGGATTCCTATGTAGTGAGCAACAACCTTCCGAAAACAGGTTTGGCTTCACCAATGTCTTGCAGGTAGCAATGTCTTGCACCCAAGGGCCACAGCCCAAAACCCAGTGTGCGTTGCAGTCAGGTGAAAGAAGTGAAATTATTTACCAGCTACCAGCTTTCTCCTTCACTCAAAAATTCTTGGAGCCCAGGTACTAATACGTTCTCCTTACCTGACTTCTGGTGTCATTGCTTTCTGGCAGATAACAGTGGAAGAAAAAGGGATTTCCAAATCCATAATACTCAATGAGCAAATCTGTAGTACTCGAAGATGGGGTAGGAAGCACAGCTTCTTTGAACAATTTAGTGTGTGCTTATTTCAGTGATGCCATATTGATTCATTCCATCTTCCTGTTCTGCAAGGCTGAGCTGACACCTGATGTTCTAGTGTCACAGGAGTTCTTGACCATCTGGTAAAATTTGTCAGCAAAGAGCCCCATCACCATTTGATGCAAGTGGAAGTTTTGCTATGACCTTGTTGACCAATTTTTACTGTAGCCTGAAGAAAAATTGTTTCGTTATCTAGATGCACACAAATGTGTGATAAAGAAAACTAGCCCAACAGTAATTTTAAGTTGCCTAAAATTAACGTCCTGATTTTAGCGGTTATTCAGACCTTTACAGACCGGAGCCTAGAGAAGAGATAGAAGCATGGTGGAGCTGTTGTTAACTTTTAGGTGTGCAGTCATTTCTTTGGTTTTCTGTGTACTGGAACCCAGTGGGAAAGTGCTAATCACAATAGCAGTGATCACACCAAAACCTGAAGAGCAATCAGTGGATGGTAGGTAACAAGAAAACTCCAGTTTCGCGGAAATCCGAGTTTTGGTTTGCTTTTTGATTCAATTTTTCTATTGTGTCAAAGAAGGACATCCTGAGTTCCATGTAGAAATCTGAATGAACTTCCTAAATGTACTAGTATTTCCTATGGTTCATCTGTGTTGGATGTGAGCTCACCTTGTGAGGTTTCTCTTTCACAGGCTGTGTCCGAGAGAAGCCCATGGAGTGACTGAGGAAGCCTGAACTTGGCATGTCCAATGTGCCGTGCCTGGGAAACTGAAGGATGGTGCTTGGTGGTCCTGTGTGGTATCATGTTAGGGTGGAGAACCGAGAACTGCACGAGATTGGTGTGAAGACTGGCAGTCCTTTGGGAAAGCAAGCAAGGCCTGATTTGTGTACAGCTTTCACACCTTCTGTTGGATCTCTTGTTGTGCTCACGGGTCTCGATTAATAGTGTACGAGCAAGGGCAGTCATTTGCAAAGAGCTTGCTCTTTGCAGGGTACCGTTGGAGCAGCAGATCCTGCTTAGTGTAGATGGTTCTTCAGTGGAGGGGGAAAAGGACAACTCAAGCTTCTTACTCCCCAGTTTCTTCAGAGGTCGTCGTAAAGTCTTCTAGTAAAGCGTTTCAGTTTTGTAAATGTGACTGAGTTGCATTTATGCCAGGTAACCTTATGCCAAGGTAACTAAGGTAAACCTGTGAAGGTTTCAAGTGGACCTCAGAGTTTTTCCTTTTAACTGTGTTTAAATCTGATCTACCACGTGTACTGTATGTGTCTCTGTGTATGTATATATGTGTGTGTGCTGGAACAGTTATTTTTTTCCGTAGTAGCTAGTATGGGGCTCTGTTTTGAAGTTGTGCTGAAGATAATGTTGATAATACAAAGGTGTTTTCTTTATTGTTGGGCACAGGGTCAAGACCTTTTCTGCTCCTCACCGTACTCCATTAACATGTAGGCTGGGGGTGCACAAGGAGCTGGGAGGGGACAGAGCCAGGGCAGCTGACACCAACTGACTCAGGGGATATCCCACACCATGTAGTATCATGCTCAGCATATAAAGCTGGGGAAGAGGAAGGAAGTGGCAGGACATTCTGAGTGATGGTGTTTCTCTTCCCAAGTAACCATTATACATGATGGAGCCCTGCTTTCCTGGGGCTGAACGCCTGCCTGCCCATGGGAACTGGTGAATGAATTCCTCATTTGCTTTGCTTGTGTGTGGCTTTGCTTTACCTATTAAACTATCTTTATCTCAGCCCACAGGTTTTCTTACTTTTACTCTTCTGATTCTCTTCCCCATCCCATTCCAGTGGGAAATGAGTGAGTGTCTTGAGTGGGGCTTAGTTCTGTCTGTGATTAAATCACAACTGTGTGTGTTTGTGTGTATATATATATATATATATGTGTATCATTTTTTTAAAACTCAAGGTGTCTTTGTCTAATACTGTCATGTGCTAGGATGTCTCCAAAGCACCTGCTTCAGGATGTGAATTAGAACAGGAATGGCTGGCAGGATCCAGAAAGCATGTACTTTTGGATTTCTCCCTTCCTAGATCCCTTTCTGGTTACGGGGTTGTTGTGACACATACACTTATCTGCAGATGCACCCTGTTCTGGAGAACTGGGTGCTCAGGTCTTGCTGCAAGGTTGCCCTTGTGGACTGGGGAAACCTGCTGAGGCTCAGTGCTTCCCCAGCTAGAGTGGGCCTGTGAGTTCCCAGAATAGTGCTCTCGTGAGTGCATGTTTGTGTTTCTAGTGGGAAGCTGGCTCCAGCTGTTTGTGTATTTTAGCTTACACGACACGTGGCTAAAAACAGATAACCAAGGAAAACAGCATCATAATTCCTATGCTGTAGTTATTTTTTCTGGCCCCATAAATCTCACATTCTTGACAGTATCTCCCCTCCAAAAGGAAACTCACTGACTCACAGAACTCTCTTGGGAGATATGCAGTAGCATAACCCCGGTCTGGGGAGGGGCTGGGGCAGGAGCTGGACACAAGTTAGAAGACTGCTGTTTGCGACATGAGAACTGTCACCTTCATAATGGCTCTGTTATACTGAATAACTGAGCTGCCAGGGGCTCACTCTCAGGAGATGCTGAGCTCCAAGTCTCAGTGGAAGTGCTGGTGTATAGGCAGTGTCTGGGCACAAGTACTTCACCTTAAATAACGTTGCTTCCCTTCAAAATAGCTTTATTTAGTTACTCTGTTACATGATTAAACTGTTGATAGTTGGTCAACCAAAGTGCTGGGGCTATTTCTTAACCTGAGTATTACTAGATTTTGGATTATTTCTTAACCTGAGTATTGCCTGTTTATTACTGGATTTTGGATTATAAACCAGTTTGCAAAATTCTGTTCCCAATTAGAGTGGTTTTCTTTGAGATACACTATGTCATTAATTCCACTTCATCATGTTACTGACTCACGGCTGTGCAACCACACCACACATTAACAGGAAACTCAGAAGTTTCAGTTCACCTGATCTGATGGTTCAGAAGACATGGCTGGATACATGTAGGTCACTATCTAAAGTGAGAGAGTCTTATGTGAGTGACTTTACATGCTGAATTAAGAGTTGCCATCTGGTGGAAGGGTTAATAGTGGTGCCTTTGGTTCTGTGAGGCTGTGTCCACTGACATGGTCTCAATTCTCTTTTCTCTCATCTGTGTGAACTGAGTGTTGGCTGCTATTGATAAGTCTTAATAAGACTTCTGTTTATGCTTTACTGATGTTGGCAGGAGTTTTCTGAAGAGGCGAGACCGCTGGACCAACAGCTATTGCAGTTCCATTGACACAGGTTTTTGGTTTTTTGTTTTTGTATTAATTAATTAATCCTTTTGGGACTCAGTAGAAGCTACTCCATCAGTGGTCTTGGTAATAACATGGTATTAAGACATTAAGAACATTAGTAGCAGCAATATAGGGTTGTCTCAATGTATCTCTGGGTTGCTTTCTCTTGCATCTCCACTATATGAATGTTTCTGAGGTGAGAATAAAGTTATTTAAAACAAGAAGGTTTGGGAGGTTTTTTTGTTTTGTGTGTGTGTGTGTGTGTGTGGCTGTGGTTATTGTTTTGTTGGTTTTGGGTTTGTTTTTTTTTCTGTCCCAGAATGTAATTTAAAATTGAGTATCCTTCCTCTTGGATGTTTTATGATATGAAATACCAGTTTTATGATATAGCATCTTATAGTTAGGAGACCCAAAAATTATGTAACAAAACCAAGTGAAGGTCAGAGACAAAGATCTTTGATGAAATATCAGATATAAAAGCCAAAGTGTTACCGTCAGAAGAAATGTGCTACTCTTTGTTACAAAAATGTTACAACCAGGCAAGGTAGGAAATTGCACATCCTCTGGAAAAACCCTGAATCAGCAGCGCCTGTACCAAGAGCTGACTCCAGAGTCTTTTTCAATCACCTGATATTCCAAGGCTAATTTTATTAATGCTATTCATTCTTCTTCCAAAGAACTCACAATTTCTTACATAACATTAAACCTATCATAAAGAAAAAAACCAAGCAAAAATGTAACGGTCAAATGCTACATGACCTCTTCCAGTCTCTGCATTGGTACCATTTCCTCTGTAGAAATCTAATCCCTTTTGCCATTCCTAGGGATCCGCCCAGAGGACATTTGCCTGTGTACTAGGATGTTTCCATAAGGAATGGCTGGATTACAGAAAAGCTTATTTTCAAGTTTTGTAGAGAAGAATCGCTTTCCATTACTGATGTTTTCATTGCTGGGCAGAGAGCAGACTGAAAAAAGACTTTACTGGAGCTTGAGCTGAAACAATTGTATAGTCTACTTTAATCTTAGGAAGTTTGAAAGTCTGGGCAAAAGCAGAGAACTGAGATAAAATGGAGCTGACAGCTGACTGCTTCACAAATGAGCTGGAGCAAAATGAGGGGATGATTGTGACCTGAAACCTGAGACTGAGAGTTCAGTTTTAGGTGTTACATGACCTATGGCCCATTCATACAAATATTTAAGGGGGGGAGAATTTCATTGCTGAATAAAAGATCCAAGAGGATGATACACAGGCTCGCTTTTTCACATGCCTACTCTTGGCAGTATTTCTAGCCCAGTGGCCAGTCCTGACATTTCCAATAATGCAGTATAATCCTGGCTGATTGAAGATGTACTAAAGCCCAAGAAAATTTCTGCAAGCTAGTGTGTTGCTGCTGATCCGCAGCAGCTGAAGTACAGTATTGGTTGTTCACCTGTGACCTCATTCGAAGTCAGAAGGAAGTGTCTGTGGCTTTAGAGGCAGATATGATGTAGAGTTCCAGTCCTCCTCAAAAAATCCTCCATCTTCAATATGGGTCAAGAAATCATTGTCGAGAATATTTACCACTATGGTTTCTTAATGAATTAGGGAAGTTCCACGTAATCAGACTTTAAAAGTTTATAGCTGAGTTCAGTGATAGAATAGACACTTAACTCTTGGGACAGTACCAGGGAGGAAAAGTGACCTGTGAATAATTTCAAAATAATTTCTTTAATTAATTATACTTGAAAAAAATACAGAGGGTACTTTATAGAAGATTAAAGGTCTTTGGTAGCTCTTAATTAAAATGAAAGCAGAGCTGATATATTTTCTTGTAAGAATTTTATGTTTTAAACAGTGCTACTAGCCTTAAACATCAAAAATATCATTAAAACTATTAAAAAACCCCATGAAATAAGAAAGGGAAATTACTTCCCCCTCATTCTTCAGATGCATTTTGTCCAGTTTACTCTTTCTCCACAAAGCAAGACCCTCCAGTGATGGTTTCATCCAGAGTACCACATTTTAAATGAAAGGCAGCTTTCCTTCTACTGATCTCTCCTGCTGTGCACTTCAGGGTAGCCCATTTGGGAAGGGGGATCTAACCAAGCAATTTCCCTGAGGTTCACCCTCAATGCTGGTTCAAGACCTTGTTTTTCAGAAGTCTATTGTATTTCCTCCTCAAACAAGAATAAAAATAAGCCCTTCCACAAATGTAGCAGAAAATACAGAGCTAAAGTCTCTCTCTGGACTTCAGCTGGGGACTGGAGTAAGATCCAGTGCTAGTGCAGGTTTTTAGCTCCATCTTTCTGTTGGATGTATCGCTGGATGTGTATCTCGCATCCGGGGTGTGGTGAGCTAGTGAAAAGAGGTGGCAACTGTGGCTAGACTTTATTCAATGCAATCTCATAGCAGAAATACAAGACCCTGGGAATGGGAGTCATATCTCCACTTCCAAAGAAATTCTACTGATGTCTTACAAGGAATAACTGTAGCCATGACTGTAGCTACACCATAGCTCTGTGGTACATCCAGGACCAACAGTCCTAGGAAGAGGCCAGGAAGGAACTGATGAGCATGGGAACCACACAGTCTGCTCGTATTAGTGTCTGGTAACATCTTGGCTGTTTGCTTTTGGGCTGGACCATGCTCAGAGTAAGCTAGAGGGATGAAAGACAGTTTTAACTCACAGCTGCTAACAAAAGAGTAAATAATGCAAAAGCTTCAGGAATGTCATAGAAAGGGAATTCACAAAACACGAATTAATGAATTTGAAATATGCATTTCAACACCTCAGTGTCTGGAAAATAGCAAGATAAACTAAACAACTGAAGCAGTTGTTGGCACAACCAACTGATGGCACAACCAAAAAGTAGCATGGCTGAGAGAGATAGTTAACAATACAGATGGGAAGTGAACTTAAGGTTTTCTATGAAAAGAGATATGTCCCAGTGTATGGTTTCAAACAAAAGAGCAGAAGAGATCCTGTAATGAC
Organism: Edolisoma coerulescens; assembly: GCA_013397115.1. NCBI lineage: Eukaryota > Metazoa > Chordata > Aves > Passeriformes > Campephagidae > Edolisoma > Edolisoma coerulescens. The sequence continues at coordinate 3,532,409 of VWZW01002078.1, read as the reverse complement.
TGCATAAAAAAAGGCAGAAGAAAGATTCAGCATCTAATGCCTCATTCATCTGCCTGATGTTGTTTAAATATCCATGAGGACGTGTGGGATATTAGGGATGAGGTGTGCTCCTCACAGTGGTTTGAACTGATGAGCGTGGCACAGCAACTACTTACTCAGGTCATGCACCCTATCCATGGGACTGGAGCCACAAAAAGAGGTCAGGCAAGCTGCATCGGTGTCTGATGAGTAAGTGACCAAAGGGATGGAGAGGTAACACCTACCCAGAAGGACAAGAGGACAGGGGATCTGAACCAGGGAGGGTCTGAATGCCTGTCCACAGCTCCTGTTCTGGATATGGGACTTCGGTTCTGATGGATCAGCTGATGGAGAAACCTCAGTCAGAAGGAGACTTTGGTTATCAGACTGTGTTTAGCACCTGGGGAGGAGTTGGTGGAAATGCATTTCACGGAAAGTCAGTCCTTAAAAGCAGCCCATCTGTCAGGATTCTTCCAGTTTGGTCTTTAATGTCTGTCTTTTGGTTAAGTAAAACTCATCCTTTCATCTTCTCATTAACCTGTACCCCCACTGGGACTGGCAAATGAAACATATGTGGAAAAGAGTTTAGAAATATATTCTTGAGTAGCTTTGTGGTACATTTGGGTGTGAACTAGACTGTTGACATCCTGGGTCCAGACTCGCTTTCTGCTGCCTGCTGCAGTCAAAATGCTGTTGCAGGCTGGTCATGGGAATGGGTGCCTGAGAGGGGCACGGAAAAGGAGGTGGTGGTGATGGCTCCTGGGCACAGCTTCAAATGCACAGATCTGTGCAGAGCTGATGTGGCAGGTGTCTAAGGGCAACCGAGGCAGGACTGAGGCATGGAGAGATAAATTCATGCTGCAGATGCATCAGGGAAGGCTAAAGAATAAACCTCGTGCCACTCAGCCTTTAACTGCTCCCTTTTGAGTGTAAGAAAAAGATCTGGGCATTCCAGACCGTGGGGCGAGGCTGATAATGGCTCTTGTCCTGAGAACCTGAGCCACAAGGGATGGAGCCCAGCCACACGGACACCCACTCTCAGAGCTCTCAGATGTTCACTCTCAGAGGCAGAGCTGAAGCCTTGGTTTTCCAGATCTGATTTCTCCTGTTTGTCACCTGTGTACCTTGTGGGTATTAGACAACCAGGAGTTTACATTTGTACTGGTTCTGTGTTCTCATGCATTACTGTCTACAGATGGGTTGCAAATTACCCTCTAAAGAGTGCAGTTTCCCTTTAGCACACTGCATGGTATTTCAGACTGAAGGTGCAGCACTGCCTTCATGTTAGCAGAAGAGCCTTAGGAACATGGAAATCACCTGGATAAGTAAGTACATGACCACAGCTCTGGTCATTATACCTGATGACAGCCTTAAATATGGATATTTTTGAAAAAGGGAATGTGGAAATCAGGCATGTGATAAACACAGTGTTGGTCCTACACAATTTCTCATCTCTCAGAGAGCATTGCACAGTGATGTGCAGATGGCCAGTGACTCCAGTGAGCCACAGTGTGGGAAAGGGTATTTTCAGGGTAGGAGCCCCAGGTGGTCAGTGCTTAGGTTCTGATACAGTCTCTGATCACTCATGTGTACCAGTCAGCAGCAGTGAAACCAGTCTTGTACCATAGAAGATGAAAAAAGTTTAGATAAATTATGTTTTCTGCCATCAAATTGTCAATCAAGTAAGTGCGTATAATCGGGACAGGAGGCTCAAACTCATAAAATTCTCAAATATTTTTATGCAAAAAGAATTCAGGATTCCTACCCTGGCAAAAACCCCTCCTTTGCCCCATGTTAGTATTTGATTTTTTTTATAGGAAACTAAAGATTATGATGGCCTTGAAGTTGTATTTGTGGGTTTTGAAGTGGTTAGGTAGTTCTCAGAAGAGGATACTGGAAAGTAAGAGACTTGCTGATGTCATTTTTATTTCACAACCAATACCCAAAAAAAAAAAGCTGAGAGAGATGTTGGTGGCCCTATATAAGGTGCAGCTCACCTCCTGCAGAGCACGCCAAGAATAACAGCAAAGGTAAGGCTTACAGCCTTTGTGCTGCTCTCACTTTGCTTCACCCGCTCTCCTTGGTGCTAACGCTGCCTTCTCTCACATCAGAGCTCAGAGCTGGATCTGCAGCCTGCTGGGACAGACGATTTCACATCGTGAGCCATGGCCTCCCTGCAGACCTTGTCCAAGAGCTTCCCAGGATGGGTTTTCTTCTGCTGCTGTTGCTGTCTCCCTCTTCTTCTCACCAGCTCTCTGCCTCTGAAAGGAGCTTCCACTGCCCATCATGCCTGCAGCCTCAGGAAGATCAACTTCCAGCAGCCCTACATCAGGAACCGCACCTACACCTTGGCTAAAACGGTACAGTCATCCACGTGTTCTTCATGGTGGGATCTGAGAACCTACTCCTCTGTTGGTGCCCTAGCTTTTAGCCTTTGGTATTCCTCTCTCTTTCCCATGCCTTTCTCCAGGAAAAAACAATGTGCATTTGCAGTTAAGGCCGAGTTTGGGTGTGTGGAGCGGTCTATTGCCTGCTGGCTGTGTAGCCAGGGGAAGCTGTTGCCTCTCCTCCTCCTGCTCCCCAGGAGAAAGGCAGCTCCTGGAACAGCACAGCTTCTTCTCTTCAAGCAGCTGCTGCCAAAGTGGGCGAATTGTGAAATACGAGATTAAATTTCTCAGTTTGCCCAGTCCGTTTGGAGCTGGGCCATGACTGCAGTCACAGCCAAGCAGATGCTCAGGCATCTGAGCTCTGCTAGGGCAGGTTTCTCGGCTGCTCTTGCCGTGGGTGGGTCTCCCTGGGTGTACACCACTGAGGGCTGCAGCACCTCCCAGCAGTGCTGTGGGCAACCATGAGGTTGGCCACCTGCAGCATCTGGTTTAGTCATCATAACCACGATGACTTCTGATGTTTAAATAGGGGACATGAATTCAGACTTTGGCTTATTTATTTTCCTGCCATATTGACCTTGAATCTCACTCAGCTGAGGGGAGAAACAGACACAATATCCAAGCTTATCTACCTGTAACACGCTATGGTGTCCATTCCCTCATTTCACCTGCACTTTCATTACTGATGAAAACTTTAGGGTTTATTATTCATTTTTAGGTAAGGTTCCAATCACCACCTGACAATTCCTTCTTTCCCTCTCAGGCCAGTGCCTCAGACAAGGACACAGACAACAGATTGATTGGGCAGCAGCTCTTTGTTAACATCAGGGTAAGCCTTACATGAGGATTCTGCTTGTTGCATCCCTCTGCAGCACTCAGTGATCTCTAGCCTTGATTTAACATGACCTCTCACTTTCATACACAGGAAAACAACCGCTGCTACCTGATGAAGAGGGTTGTGGAGTTCGTAGTAAAAGATGTTCTCCTCACTGAAGTCAAGAACCAGTACCCCTATGTTGAGGAGGTGGCACAGTTCTTGGCATCCCTTGCCTCGGAGCTGAGCAGTTGTGTGAGTAACACTGGGTTTCTTTCCCTCCGACTCTCATTGCTGCTCCTGAATCTCAGAATGCTACAAACAGTGGCAAAAGGCAGTGGTACGAAAGGAAACCTCAGATCAAAGATATGAAAGTCAGAGTTAATAGAAAGGTGTGAAAAAGAAAAAAAAAGTACATCGTTGCACATAGCTGTCAGTCTTATGCCTGGATGTTTTCTTTCTTTTAGAAATTTTCAGGAAAGAAAGAGCACATTGAGAAGAACCTGGAGCAAATGAAGAACAAAATGGAACAGGTACATTTTCCCCAAATATTTAAAAAGAGCAGTTTCAAACCCCAGCCATTTAGTTGGATTAAGGCTGACCTAATTATGAAACAAACTCTGGAGATTATTTAGGAGGTGAAGCCTACAAGGGCATTAAATAGGGGATTAGTGATATTTCCTCTTCCAGCCCTCCCTCACTTGTCCTGTTAGCTCTCTGCAAGTGTTATGGTAATTAAACCTTCAAAAGCTAGGTTGCAGGAAACTTATATGCTGGTCTAGATTTGAATGAGCTATTTTACATCTTAAGGTATAATGACTCTAACAGAACTGTGTGAGAGAATTAGGAAAGTAAATTCTTGATTCAGTTTCTGTGACAATCCTAATTTCAGTTTTCTGAAAAATAACTACTTGCTAAGATCTGCATTCTGCTCTTTTCTAGTTGGGAGAAAATGGAAAGACTAAAGCCATTGGAGAGCTGGATTTACTGTTTGACTACATGGAGAATGCCTGTACTGATGCCCCAAAAAAGGGAGGGAACAAGAAGAAAAACTGAAAAAATTCTGAATCAGGCTTGAAAAGATGTCTCTACAGATCTCTTACAATAACTCGAATTGATTAGCTGCAACTATGTCCATTCCCCTCAGAGGCAGTATATTTTTCACTTGTGTCAAAACTAACAAACTAAATGGGCAGAGACAGCATATTGCTGTCTTCTTTGAAAATGAGAACTTCAGGACACTGCCTCTCCATTGCAACACAGGGCATTAGTTATTTACAAAAGCACCGTTCTGGCCTCGTCATCTCCGTAGGAATGAGGCAACCATTTCTGTCTTTTATATACTGAAATTTGACACCTATGAATCAGCTTTGATCAAGGCAGTGATAAGTAGCCAGGATGTTTTGAGCCTCCTAGCTGGAAATCTCTCTTGCATATGTTGCCCCCTTCTGACCTTTGCCTGAAAAGCTGGTGTTTCAGATTGGTTCAGAAATAATTTTTGTTATTTGTATTTAATGGTAACTTATTTTAAGGTAATAATTATACAATACTTTTATTTATATAGATTAATCGAAAAATATCCAATTATGTATTTATGAAGCTTTACCAGAAATTAACACTGCTGTGTGATATTTATATGCAGATGGAATGTTTTATAAATGCTTGCACTTTAATTTATTATAATAAATATTTTGGCCCTCAAATATTGCCATTTGCAGAGCTTTTGTCTTTTCCTCAAACACAAGGGAGATGATACACATTTGACCTGTGGTGCTGCTGAGCTAGTGACTGTAGTCTTGCATCCAGAAAGGATGCAAGCTCTGTCTCGGGCTATGTTTCTTCACCTGCAATTTCGACTTCTCACAGGCCAGGGCTCAGTGGGGAGCATGTCCGTCAGCCTTTTTTGTAGGGGATGGTGAGAAAAATATCATCACTCCTGAAGTCCTTGGTTTGGTTCACTGGTTCTGCCTCAGTATGCTCAGAGACAAGGTCCCCCTTGAATAGCTGCTGGTGAAAAGTCCCAAACTGTCCCCATGGGTCAGATGATGTGGAGACAAACAGGCAGCAGCTGCAAATGAAAACTCAGAGCTCTGCATTCCCGCTGCCCATCCAGAGCACACTGAGCACAAATGGTGTTCTGCAGCATCAGGGATCTGAGAGTCCTTCAGAAGAGAATATTTGGTGCCTATTCTCAACACAAAGTCCAAGACAGAAAAAAACCCCCAGTCCCTGAAACACAGTTTAATCTGTCATTATCATGTCATGTCCTTCAGCAGTGTCTCCTGGGCAGAGACAGAAGAGTTGCTCTGGTGTAGACAGAGAACTTGGTGACTGGACCAAGGTTGAAGGGGTGAAAAGCACCCAAATAATCAGAAAGCCAGAGAAAATATGTAATAGCAGATTTCAGCAACTGCTGAAGTCTTCTTGAGCAAGGCCTTACCATTTATTCATGAGGGCAACAACATCCTGTCTACATTTAAAAAATGTTTCTCCTGAACTAGAGCAATTTAAAGATGCATGTAAAAGCATCCATCCATACCTATTTTGAACACAGTTTATGTGAACTGAAATCATAACACTTTCTTGTGGGAAATCACTTATTAGACTGGCATATGATCCATTTGGGTGATGGATGCCTGTTACCTGTAAAACTAGATGTATCCAACATGGTTTACTTTTCTCCACACTTTCATTTGCATATCACAACATATGATTTACATGCCTGTTCACAGTCAAGGCAGAAGTGACCCATTAATGACAGGCAGACAGGATCTGGTACCACGTGACAGTTTCAGAGATTTAACCTTTATTATATATTCAGCTGGATATATGTTTCCTTTCTTGTGGGATAAGGAATGATGTTGTCAAGAGCTGTTGGCCAACATCCTTTCTCTAATCACTCAAACTTGTGAGAGCTGGCAGCAAAGGGAGGGAGTTTAAACACCAGATGAGCAGTTCACTTCATGGACCTTTGATATACACAGTCTTTGCCTGAACTACATCTGTCTGCCTTTACAGTCAGTGGAGGGTAAGAGGAATTATACAGGTGTCATTTCTCTGGTCTACATTAGAGGTTTATAAAGATTGTGACTTTGGCCAGGATAACATGACTTTGCCCTAACAGTACCTGTTTTGTTCCTTAATTATAAATAGAGACCGTAAGCCACATACATGTTGTTCCTTATTGATATGATCTCTTCACAAATGGATAAAAAACTTATTTCCTTCTTCTACTTCCTTTAGGTCTCTTCTACATCATTCTCAACTTGTTGAGTTGCCCTACCCAGAAATGTCAAATCAGACTCTCAAGTTTTCCACACTGGGGCTAAACCCAGATTAAAACCCATTTGTCCACAAAAATGTAAAAATGAAGTCAATTAATTATTAACTTCTCCAACCCTAAAAACCACCAGCTGGGAGACTCTACCACAGAAACCTCATGAGCTGGAGCCCTGGAAATGCCACACAGCAAACTTTGCAGAATTTCCTTCTCAGGTTTTCTTGCAGGGTATATGTGACTTGTGGGTGTATGAAGGGTGGTGGCGATGGTCAGTTTTGAACAGACAAAGGAAGCAGAAGCTGGAGCAGGTTTCCCTTACAACAGGAGGAAATGTCTGGGACAAGCAATTACTGACCAAAAGAAAATAAAAATGTAGTTTCAGTTAGGCAAGCTGGGTTTTTATTCAGTTAATAGTTCCAGCTCAAAAAAGTAAAGTCTTGCTGAAATATTTCATTCTGACATTTTCTAAATAATTAGTGTTTTGGTTTTACATGCATTTCTTTCAAAGGTTGAAAAGAGATTTGAAAGCAAAATGAGCTGTTTCATTTTGAGTTGGACTAGTGCTTTGGCCCTACCCAATGAATTATTTTGGTTTAATTTTTCGGTTGGGTCACCAAAAAGAAACTCCATTATTCATGCAATTCTGGTTTCCGTTGCCCTATTTTCCTTTCAATTTTCTGCCTCAAAGTTGTGGGCTATTTGTAGTTCCCAGAGGTCCTCAACTAGCAACCTTAGGGAAAACACATGCTCCACATGCTTCCACTGTAGGGGCTGCAGGACCTCTTCCTGAGCAAAAATTCACAGACCACGCTACTGTCAAATTTGCATTTCATTGACTCTTCCTCCCCTTCTCTCACATTAGGTGACCAGGACAGGTGCTTTTTTTCCTACACAGATAATTATAACGCATTTATAAAACTGCCTCTGAAATGTCATGTTGTGCAGAGAGAGGAACCCGAATCATGAACAGAAGTTTCCACATCCTGCTGGGTAAGTATTGGTGACAGTTTAAGAAACATGTCTTAAACACATTGCCTGGAGTGTTACTCAGTTAAGAGATTTACATATTCAATGTATGAATATATCCTCCCTAAGTGACCTAGAATGATAGAGGGTTGGTATTTCCAGTTTGCTGCTGGAAGTGTATTCTGGGCAATGCAAAATGTTGAAGCTAACCTGTTCATAAATGAGTGGCATGTGATCATGTCAGCTTGTGCTTTAAAGCACAGTTAGCTAAACAATTAGCTGCTCTGAAGAAGGTGTGGACTGCATTGAACAGCAGTAAATACCTCACAAACTTTTCAGTCACAGTCAGCATCAGTAAGGATGATTGTAAAGTCATTGTAACTGGGAGCAGAACTGGCCTGCTGATGTGAAGCAAAATAGGCAGAAAAATTAGGGTCACTCTCAGGCTTATGTATGATACTGCCAGGACAAGGTAATGATCATGGAAAGAAGGAAAAACTTACAGTGCAGTTCTGTGGGACCCAGAATATTTTTGTCAGGCCATTACCCAAAAATATATTACATAAAATAACATATTTAGGATGGAAAGTAATGTAACCTCCCAGGGGATCCAGATCAGGACTCTGTGCCTTTCAAGAATTTGTTAGAAAGCCTAGTTTGGGTGAGGTAAACTACAAAATACAGACTGTGCTAAGGCTGATGGCACTTCTGATTCATGGCATGTATCCATTTTCCATTTGTGACACCTTTTTCATGGTTAACACAAAGCTGCAGACATTATCAGATTAACTGTATGAACTTCACCACTAACAAAAGTGCTGAACAACAATGTAAATGAAAAGATTTTTTCTCAAGTCTAGGAAATCACTCCCTCTGTTAATCTTTAAATTACAAATCCCTGGCAAAATTCGCATATGTCAATTTCTAAAATTTAATTTGGAATTCAATGATGAATGGTTTGAAGAGAAAGGATTCCTACATCTTTCCTTCCCTAAGGAGAAATTAAAAAAAAAAAAATTATATTGAGAAGGACCATTTATCCTCAGCGAGCTAACTCATGGGACCCAAATGTAAACATTTTTTCAGTATGAAGGATTAAAGCACAGCATTTAATATTTCCAGGATCTGGCTATTTTTCTTATCCAAGTTTGAATTAGAAGAAAAAAAAGGCAGATCTTCTAAATGAAAAATATTTTCTCTTCAGCTCAGGGCAGCATGGATAAAAATATTTTGAAAAAAACCAGATTGATAAATATGTCTTTAGCTAGCTTACTTGAAACTGTTATATGGCTGCTTCTTCAAGAACCAGTAAGGCTTTCCCTGTGGAAATTGTAGACCTAGTTTCAAATGACTGAATGAAAAGTGAGGTTGTTTTCCAAAATTACACCAATTTAAAGTTCATTTTGTTGTACAGTTTTTTCAAAAAGAAAGATTTCTGACTCCTACTGCACATTTAAAGAATAGTGATGATGCTCCTTAAGATGCGAAAAGAATGGGGCAATCATGCATCTGTGGTAAAGTCTGAAAGCTGTGCAATCGTGAAGATTGACTTTCTGATTAGGCCTTGTGATGTTAAGAGCTCCCCAATGGATTCATCCTGTATCTGATCCTGCTCCACAGAAGGTAGAAAGAAAACTATTGGCTTCAAAGTATGTAAGATTAGGCTTGTAGTTTGTGTATTTAATTATATAACAAAAAAAAAAAACCAACCAAAAAACCCCCAAAAAACCCAACCCCCAGAAAAAAAGAAGGGTTTCAACACAGATGCTAAATTGGAAGTGATGAATTGGACTGTTTTTATTAAAGGCTTGTCTGCTAAATTCTAGTGTATTAACCCTTATTTGGGGAGCAGAGATTCCAAAATAAAGTTTAGATGCTGCTTGTCTTTGCAGTGACTTTGTATTTATTGTTGGTCTAAAAATATCCAGGCCTTGTCTTAGGTTAATTCTTCTTACCAAACATGTCTGTAAAGTTTCTGGTTTGACCAGCTTTTCTCCTTTAGTAGTTATCCTTTATAATGTGACTCCTGAAATAGGGGAAGAAATTTCAGATTTTCTCTTTTTCATATTTTGTGACCAAATAAATAAATTGTGTGACTGAGATTTTAGGTTGATATTACCAGATTTAGGGATTATCAACTCTGAGGCTTATTTTTACTTTGGTAGCTCAAAGACAAGAGAGTGCTTGTTTGTCAAGGACAGCATTTGGCAAAAAATATAATTATTTTGTAGTCATTAATGTGAACATCAACACTGTGTTCATTTTTCCTATAGGTAATAGAGATTTGATTAAGTTTAGGAAAGCATCTTGGCTTGATGGGAACCACGAGTGGCTCAGAAAATGCAAGACAGTTACTTGCACATGAGATATCTGGTTTAACTTGGCATGTGAGCTTGAAGCCTCCAAAACAGGGAGCTGCTCAGTGTTGTCATTGTGTTCTCATTTTAATATCTGCCAATGATTCAGTTCTTACACGGCATGGATTTCTGGGCAACGACTGGGAACTCAAAGCAAATCAGTGACCAAGACTCTGATCTTGCAAATTGCTGAAACACCACATATTCTCCTCATTTTGATAGTAGCCTTGTGTGAGTCATCTGCCCTAGCTTTGGTGCCAGAAAACCAGCTAGCAAAAGCTGAGGTGCTGCCCACAGGCACTTGCAGAGCCTGTCTCTAGCCCTGCCAGCAGCAAGGGTGGCAGGCAGATGGGAGCCTGGTCCCTCCATCAGCCCCCCATAAGGAGCACTGGCTCAGACATCCAGCCTCGGGTGGTCTGTGCCTGGGCCTCACAAAGTCCAGGCATGGACTTCAGGGTGTTGTGCTGCTCATGGGTCAAGCTAAGGGCAAGTGAAAGAACTAGAATCAAGCAGCTTTTTCTGTGCCATTTTTCTTTGGAAACCTTTTGGCAGTAAGAATGTAACTACATTAGATTTCAGTTTTCATTTCCTAACTGCTTTCCACTGGTACCTGCTGTTCATTTTCTGTTGGTAATCCAGTGATGTTGGAAAGGAATAAATGACAGAGAATGCTTTTTAGGGGAAGTGAATATGTGAGTTTTCTTTGAAAATAGGAAGACAGGAGAAACTCATTTTTTCTTCACTGCCGAAGAGTAAACCAGAGAATTTCTTAGACCTGCAGTACAAAGGTTTGCCTTATACCATAACATCAATATCAGAACCGAGATAAGAGATTGATAAATTTTCTCCTGTTCCTTGCTGTGTGGCATAGGACTTTACATGCTTTGGAACCTCTCATAAGTAAATCATTATTTGAGTCCTATGTCTTTTCTAGCAAAAAAGTGCCAGATGTGACCATATCCGATAATTAAGTAAGTAAAATTTCCCCCACAAATACCTCTACTGATGAGGTTCATTGAAAGTACCACTTCACACAGAAGGAAGATACAGAGTGGGAAGTGGAAAGTCTGGGGCCATGAAGGTGCTGTTGAATGGAAGGTGGAGAGATGGTTCCCTGACAGCAACCTCTGACTGAAGGGATCGGTGATGCTTCTGAGGGAAAGAAAACAGAGGGAAGCACATTTATTGCCAATAAGTTTCAGTTCACTGGAGAGAGAACAGGACTTCCTAACGGAAAACCAGTTTGGGAAATAATTTTGTTCCCTGCTGCAGTGCTGCTTCTCTCGCTTTTGTTCTCTGGTCCTTCACTGGAGAGTCAAGGTGGCAGATGTCCTATGGGAGAGCCCAACAGAGTCCAGCCCTGGCCAGGATTTTGGAACAAATCTCACTTGTGAGAGAGTTGACCTGAGAGACGACTTGGCAAGTTTTTCACATTCTCCTGTGCAAGAGGTTTTTTTGTTGTTCAAAATTGTCAGGCTAAAACTAAGATTCAGCTTTCAGTAAACAGAAAAACTTTAGCTTCAAACCAAATGGATGACTTCAGTTCTTTACTGAAACTGAGGAAATTCGCTGCAAGCAAATATTTCCAACATAGTTTTTGGTTTGATTTGGTTGGTTTTGTTTGGGTTTTTTTGTTTGTTTGTTTGGGTTTTTTTGGTGTGGTTTTTTTGATGAAAGACTATTCTTGCCAACAAAAATATAAAATATAAAGATTTTTCTTATTGTGGTTTGATTTATTGCCTGCCATTAGCATGGGCATATCAGCTGAGAGATTCAATGCCAGTCTTTCATCCCAGCTCCCAGGTGATGTTAATCATAGAGCTGTATGGGCAGCCTGTGCTGGCATTGCCAAGATGCTCAGGAATGTCCTGGGTTAAGAGAACAGGGGGGAAAAAGAACCTTTAAAAAAATTTGAAAAAAGAAGCAAGAATGAAAGTTAAAAAAGATTGTGAGGAGAGAGAAAACTGAGAAAATGGTGCACAAAAGTAGGAGGAAGACAAACTTTCCAGGATAAGAGTTGTGCCATGCAAACTGACACACTTCTACCAGCCAGGCAGCTGTGGACATCCTCCTCCCCCAGAATCAGACCCAGGTTTCCATGAGATTGGCTTTTTCCTTTTGTAATTTTAGTACAACCTTTTTATAAAGCCATGATGCCATTACAAGAGAAAGCAGGTCACAGACTTTCGAACACTCCTGTATGTCACCAGAGAAAACAAGGAGTTTGGAATAGCCACCTGCCCATGTGGGCAGGCTGAGCTGTTATTGACGAGCACATCTGTACACTCTGCAGAAATACCGCTGCACAGGGATTTCCTATTGTCAGTTTGGTGGTGACAAACAGATGTTTTCTAAAGAGTTTGGGGACTGAATCACTGTTGCTAAGTGAGATCACTCAACTGGTTGATGGGATCCATGTGAACATGCTCAAACATTTTTCCAAATCTGTTTCTTTCATAATCTCTATTCTCAAATGCAAGACTACATGAATGTGACTACTAAAGGCTATATACACAAAGGTTTTATGTCAAATTCACCTCCCTGTCCAGCCAGGAAGTGATTACTAATTTTTAACTACATAACTGGACATTTGAGACCTATCTTGAGTTACTGAGATAGCACTGAGCATTCTTTTGAAGCAGTTAATAGTTGGCCATAAAAACTGCTACTGCTTAGAAAACTATTTGTCTTTGTTGCTCTTCAGTAAAGGCAGTTGAGGGGCACCCAGACAGGCACCATGAAATGCCGGTGAACAAACGTAGGGATTCTGTATGTAAGGATGGGAGAGGCACCAGACTGACATCCAGTCCTGGACATCCAGTGTTTTTACACCAGAGCAATGTGTGTATAATATGTAAGCTGGAGCTGCTAGTACCATCTGTTTGTTCTATTCTGTTGTTTCCCTGCCGTGTATGACTACTGAGGCCACTGGTAGTGGATTGCTGGGTGCCTATGCACTGAGTTTGCGTGGGTAATTCAGGTACCCTTGTCTAAAAAATTGGCTCATAATAGTTCTATATTTGTACAAAATCTATAGCAGCCCTAGGGGTTCCTATTATACTAATAGAAGGTCAGAAGAAACAGAGTTTGAACACTGGTGGGTATTTAGGGCTTACTTATGTGTTCATTACAACCATTCTTAGAAAATTGCAGACTCAGTTTTGAATGCCAGGAGCTTCTCTTCTCCAAACTTCTCTCTCCAAGGGAGGTACTAGGGTATCGTAATTTTTTACGTCCCAACAGTAGTGTTGTCACCCTCAGTTTTTGTAAAATCCCTCTAAACTTCTTTGTTATTTATCAAATCATGTTTCTGAGGACAAGTACTACACGTCTTCCTGTAGACCTCTTATTTTTCAGAAGACAAAAGTGAATAAAACAGGATAAGGAAACAAAAGAAATAATAGAGAATAGTTTTAAGAGAAAGCATAACATTAGCAGCAGTTAAGCAAATATGAGTAATGTAATGTTCATAGGAAGTACACGACATTTAATTCTAGTTATACTAACAGGAAATGAAATAAACAGAAATTGTGAAAAGTAAGAAGATTCATAAGTAAGAAACTAGACAAGGCTTTTTGTGGATGGAGATCAAAAACCATTTAAGCTGCAAAACAAACAAAAAAAAAACATTTAAGCTGCTCCCTTAAACAGACTAACAGAACTTTGCAGCAGTGGTAGATGTATGTGTTTGTTCTCCACAGATCAAGAGAATTTAATGTTAATAGTATCTACTGAGCTCATGTAGATCAAAACAATTCCATGGCTCACAATAGGCAGGGAAGAAAGGATCTTCCTCAGGCTGCTGTTCTCATGCACTCACATGGAGCATAGGTCATACGCAGCCTTCTTTGAAACTTAGTCCCTACACAGTGTAAATCAGGCAAGATTTTCTTACCTAATAAGCTGACTACTCTGGTGGTTTTTCTTATACTTTTTTCTTAGTTATTCTCTTTCTTGTTCATTCTCATGATCTTTACACATTTTGTATAGAGGTAACACAGGAACTTTGCTTGTGTTATCAGAATTGCATTGTTCCTGAAGTATTTGCTGGTAGTGTACATCTAAAATTTTCCGTTAGAGAGAGAGCCCATTTCCTCTGGGGCAGGCTCCTTGAACTTCTCTGGTTTCCAGCCTACGCATGGAAGCCAACATGCTCTGTGGTGTGCTTTGCTGTTGTCCTCAGACTATCTCGGGATACATCAGTTCCACTGCCCATACAAAGCTTTGCAGGTACTTTCTGTCTTCATTGCTAAAAGGGCTGGTCCCTGAATTTGTTTTTTCTTCTGCTTCTTATAACTTTAAAATACTGGGTAATACTGGTTCTTTGGTATTCTGTATTACTTACACCGTAGTTATGTCTGAGTGCCAAAGTGGCACTGAAATACAGTGTACAAAGTGCTACACAAGACCCAGAAAGCAAAGATCATCTTTGTTCCGAACAAGTAACACATGAAAAATTTGAAGAATATTGGCTGTTTTTTGACTAGAAGTAAAGTCATCGTATCAAAAATTGTGGAAGTTTAATTGGTTTTATAAGATTGGTTTTTAAATGGTAGCCCCCATTCTTTTGTGAAAGGAGTGATAGGAAATCCCTATTTTATTTTTGCTTATTTTTTTAAGTATGGCTACCTTGCACTTGCATCCATCTGCATCCTTTTACACCATCCAGTTGAAAAGTTAGCCGACTCAGTAAGACATTTATTGATTCACATCCAGAGGTGTCTAAAACCCAATGAAAAGGTGTCACTGCTACAGCTCTGTAAGCACAATGATAAGAGTTCACAGAAGAGACAAAATGAAACTTGTGGGCTCAAGGGTTTTCCAGCAACATTAGAAGTTTCAGAGATGTTGAACATTATTGATTTTCATATGAAAAGCCATTACAGACTGGCTACATGACCCATTTATTCCATTTAGAGGAAAACTGTTGACCAAGGAGTACCACACCTTTGGGCACCCAAGGCAGTTTTGCATTCTGACTGTATTGCTTTCAATCAAGGTCCTCTTCTAGGAACAAACTAGTAGTAAGAGGCCAATCTGCTGTCCACATGCCATGTGTGCTGAGGTTCAGTGCACCTCATCTGGTAAGCCTGACCAGCATTTAGAGTGTTTAAATACAGACCACAGTTCAAACAAGCACTAAAAGGCACATAGGGCCTCAGGTCACCATCATCTCCACTTTCCAAAAGTCTAAGATAGCCTCCTCTTGCTGGTTCTTTTTGTCCCTGGGTCCCATCAACACTTCAGTGCTGGTGAAGCTACTGTGAGGTGTAGATGGTTCTGTGGGAAAATGCATTTAGCAGAGCTGTTACAGGCGGGATCCTTGAAGCTGGATGTGAACCCAGTTTGGCCTGGAGGCTGCATGCCTGCTTGTCTGTGTAAATGGTCAGTGGGATCAAGGCTGGAGTGAGTTCATTACGCAACTTGTCTCACCTTTCTTCCTCCCAGAGCTGACACATGTCCAGGCACAGGCACGCTGGTGGCACCAAAGAGGGATGAACAGCTCTGCTGCTGGATCTGACAAATCATGGTCACTTTGAGTCATTGCAGCTTAAACCACTTTCTCTGATCTGTTTAAAGTCTTCTGTGTTTCTTTTGAAACATTAAAGGAGTAAAAAAACTCTGTCCTTTATGAATATTTCAAGGACTTGCTTTCACTTCCAAAAAAATGGTATCAAGGAAATATTTTGCTTATCCAAAACCTGCTTTCTTCATCTTCTTGCACACACCTCAGCCAGTTCCAGGATCCTGACATTTGACTTAAAACCATCATATTGTTGGTGTTACTTCATGATTTCCAAGTCTGTCCTTGGAGTGATGCTCCTGCATGTCTGGAGTGGTACCTGAGAAACCTGGAGCATTTGGCTGTCTTGGAAACAGGCCAGAGACACAGACTGCCCAATCTCTGTTCAACCACCTTTGTGGAAGAGTGATCATCTGATTCTATGGTTTTACTCTTACCACCTCTGTGATGGGTATGCTGGGGTCTTGCACATTATTTCCCAGTGCCCGTGGCTCTCAGTGGGCTTTTAAAGTGACTTGATAGCCAAGGATGCCCCGGTCCTTCCACAGAGCCCTCCCTGGAGTCCTCCCTTTCACACTGAAAAACCTACTGCTCCTACTGGGGCAAAGTGCCCTGGAAAAAGACTACAGAATTTAAAATAGGCAGCAAACACCTTTGCTATTAGATGCTACACCCTGGAAAAAATACTCTTCTCAAGAACTGAACAGGGAAGTTTTAAATGCTGTGCAGTCCAGCTTCTTTATAGGTAACAGATTTTCTAATCTTTTCAGGGCAAATTAGGAAAGATTTTTTTTCCTCTCTGGGCCATTACCTTTCAGAAAAGTGCTGCCATAGGGTTTTGCGGAAAAACAAAAGAAACCCCCAAACACGCATTTGGCATACTTTGTTACAAAACTAAACTAACGCTCAACTACCTTTTCCTCACTTGACCACCACTTAAATGAAAGAAGACTTCTCACATGATAGGGAAGTTCTTCTTTCTTGGAAACCTTGACCCTGTTGCCAGTAAATATGGAGATATCGTTTAGAAAAACGTCACAGATGACTGTGGTCAAATTTGTTGAAAGTGGAGCAAGATGTATAAAAATGCACAGCAAAAATACCGATCAGCCACCACATGAGCAATAGGTTATCTACGTGAGCATCTCGGGGAAGAAGCTACTTTGAGGGTTAACAAAATTAGGTTAACCTCTGTCATCTAACCAGTCTGGCTGCATCACACATGCAGCTGTGATGCTGTGACTGTAGAGGCTCAAAGATTTGGGAGTGAAGATGAAAGTATGTTCTATTTTCAGATCTGGGCATTTTTTATTTCTGCTTTGTCTTTTTGCTGTGGAAGGCAAAAAGTCACCAACAGGAAAACATACCTGCCGAAAAGGACTCCTCTCCCAGGTGACAGAGAACCTGTATATCAAGGCAACTAGTTTAAAATCATCTGTTCCTGTAAGTTGATCCCACTAGTTGAAAACGTTTATTTTATTTATAGATGCTTCTTTATTAGTTTAATTACTGAGCTTCTGGAAACTTTAATAAGTTGAATGCTCTCTACAGTCCTTAGAGACAGGGTAATGCAGCTACTTCTTTTGTAAAGGTGGGAAAAAATTGTGCATAGAAGATGCAGAGAGGCTGGATGAGTTTGCCATGAAAGAAATTTGTAGTTAGGCTAGGATTGGAATACAAATTTTTATTGAGTCCTTGTCCTACATCTGAAGAAGATTATGAAAATTAATATTATTGTTACTAAGTTTTGTGCAAATCAGACTTGATATTGTCTCCCTTCCTCTGCTTGGGTTAATTAATACTAGCACATTGTATTTTACAGAAGGATCTCATCAAGACCACGAGACTGCTTAAAAAGACTACAAAAATGCTGTTTATGGTAAGATTTATACTACCGGTTTTCAGTTTTCTTACTTTGATTTTCCTTTGATCAATAGAAACAGGAATATGTGATCAAAAGTAATGACAGCTAATGCAAAAATCACTTGCGTTAAATTGGGAAAGACATTTATGAAAGCCACATGCTTAAGAAAGTCTTCTGCTTAGAGGAAGAGTGCTATTTCTGTCACATAGAAAGGGGTATTCCCCTGGGACATGAAGGGACAGTTGATTGAGGTATGGGGGGAAATAGGTGGATTTGGAAGCGCCTGGAGGCACTTCTTTCTAGGCAGCTGTAGTTGTGCTGTCCCAGGGAAGTTGGGGTGAGTTGTTGATCAGGAAGGAGTGTGCTTGTGATAGCACTCACTCCTCCTGTGAGCCCTGGCTGCGCATGAGCCTCCCAGCAATGCCTTCAGGCACCAGCCCTCACAGGAGGGCCAGAGCCACCGCCACTGTCCCGCAGCTGAGGCACCTTCCCTTGGGGGTGTGCAGTACCATGGATAGCCCGAGGATGCTGCAGAGAGCTGAGACACCCAAGGAGCTGCTTTGAGCTTGGAACTCTGCAGGGGCACTGGAAGAGGGACATCAGAGTTCCCAGTGCAATTCAGCACGGGAGTGAGAAACAAACCTAGGGGTGTCTGATTGTAAGTGACTGTAAGCGTGTGAGATATTTTAGTTTTCTTCATGCAGAGATCTAGTCAGCAGGGCCAACTGAGTTGGTTTATCCTTAACATAAAGTATAGTATATACCTTAAGTGTAGACCTATTGACCTTTGATGTTCCTTGGATTTCACCGATTACCTTGGGAGTGAAGGCTCCTCACTTGGCTGTGGGACCCACACACATTGACATTTGAGTGGCATAATCTGCAGCTGCGTTACCCTCCTGATGGGAATTTCACACCTGATACTTCATTCCATTGCCTAAAATAGGCATATAGTCATTTGAAATACCTTTAGATGCGCAAGAGAACCCACAAGTCAGGCAGATATGACACAGAGTTGACAGGATGACCGATATTTTCTGGAGCAGTCCAGGATGGGCCAGATACCCTATAGCATATCAAGTGCCATGGGACACTGATGTGGAGGAATGGAAAAATGACACCCACAATGACCAAGGTGGTCTGACTTAACTCCCCAACTTCCATTTATTCTTTGCATGTTAAGTACATTTGTTGTGTCACTTCTGCTCATGGTTGGTCTTACCAACACTCCTGTGCCTGCCAGCATAGCACCCTCCTGCTTTTCCTTCAGAAAGCACAGAGTTAGATTGAGCTGTGTAAAACAAAGGAAGCAGGTCAATGGGATACTAAAATTCATAAAAATTGTTTCATTGAAACACATACTTTCTAAACATGCATGTTTTTATGAGGATGAAATTCTAGGCCAAAGTTGACTTGTGAGGTTTTCACCTGTCAAATCATTACTTGATTTGTTTTCAGACAAACTGCAACATTCGAGATCAGCTCCTCTCCTTCTATGTGAAAAATGTCTTCAGTCGTCTTGAGGAAGCAAGTGACAAGTTGTACTTTATTAGTGCCTTCCAGGTCCTGCAAGCAAACATGGATGCCTGTGTGAGTATATTCCTGAGAGCTAGGCTAACTTTGTCCATCTGAAAAGTTAGGGGAGGGCTCCATCTCAGTTTTTCAGCAGATGGAGAGGGAGAGGGTGATTCAGAGTCGTGGTGTATCCCGTGCTGCAGGGGACCCAACGTGACAAGGGCTTCCCCACTGGGCCCAGGGAAGTTTAACACCATTCATTCCCTCCCAGAGTGATCTTGTGGGGAGTGTGCAAGGTGGTGGAGAACCCATGGAGACAAGCCACTTCCCTGCTGATGATGTCACCTTGTGCTGCCCTTTCATCACCAAAGCTGCAAAGAGACAGGGTGATCACAGGGAGAAATGTGGCTCCTCGAGTTTCTGTAATGTAACAGTGGTAATGCTTTCCTTCTTCAACAGCATACTTCTGTGTGTGTGTAGTCTTTACACATGTCATCTCTGCTCCTCCACACTGAATTTTGAAAGAGCTGGTGGTGTCTCATGAGTAAGCAGGGACCACAATTATGAAGCACATGGGAGCAGTTCCCATGTATCAGCTGTGCTCACAGTCAGAGCAGGTTGTCAGAGAGTGATGCTGACCACTGGCAAATGTCTCCAGCTGCCCCAGAGAAGAGGCACTTTTACCAACTCTGTCTGAGTAACAACAGGACAGCAGTTGGAGTACACTTTTACCTGTGCAAATATACTTACTAACATAGCAGGTAGGATGCTAAGATGATGCCATCACTTGTTGGTCATTTCTCATCTAATTTCTAAGGGTAAACAAACAGCAACAGGGTGTGTCTTAAAACTAAATATCTTGTGGATATTTTCTTTCCTCCCCTAAACCTGCAGTCCTCACAAATCACAGAGTCCCAGAAAGTGGAGCCTGACTTAGGGTGAATATAGCCATGGATATCCAGGAAAACATCTACAGTGATTTGAAAAAGTGAGAGCAGGATGGCAAATCAATGAATTAATGAGTTAAATTAATTAAAACTTTGTCTAATCTGAACTGCATAGTAGCATGAAAGAGAAGGACAGTGGTTCTACGTGCACAAAAATATTTGCAATGCAAAACCAAACAGCTTCAGAGATCTCTTTGCAGAGTTATAGGTCAGAACTCAACTAGGATATTTGCATAATGTAAAAATATTCAAATCTCAGTGAGAGAAAACTCCACCAGCTTTCAGGTTCTGTATCTAAAACCATGTTAAACAGTTGCAATTTACAGCCATTATTCACAGCAGTCTTCTGTGATCATACTGCTGTGTTTGTGTCTGTCAAAATTCCAGATAATGCTATAATTCCAGAATGCGATAGTATAATTTCAGATGGTATAATATGCTTTATAGAGCTTTCATTCTTGTCTGGAAAAGCAATCACATTCTATACAAGTGCCAGTACACACTGAGGAGTTTAGACTGTCAACTGCGACTGAATTCAGAATATCCAGTGACTGTAGCTTGCTAGATAGCTTAGTAATGTATTTGTTTCTGTGCTGTATGGAGACAAAATGCTGCAGATTTCTCAGAGCTGCTGCATTCTTTTTCATAATTAGTGCCAGTGTTTTACCCAAAAGAAGTCTAAACACAACAACTTACATTTTTGGGTCTTAAAAAGTGCTGGTAAGAGAGATAAGACTTTCCCCGCTAGTAGAAAAACAACAGCTCTTTGAGAAATGGTAGCTTGCCATGATTTTCTAGGAGACAACTCATTTCTGGAAACTAACATCTTTTGAAATGTTTGTATGAATTCAAACCCAGCAATACAAAACCATGTGAAAGAATAATAGAAATTGTGAATAGACTGAAAGTAATGGATCCTTTGCTAATACCAAACTCGAGATTTCTTCATCACATTATTTCTGAATAAATTAGCACTCATTTATCCATGTACATAAGCTCTTTAGTTATTATCTAGTTGAACTATGAGATGTTTATCAGAAGGGGTTTCCACCATGACAACATACTTACGTAATTAATTTGTCACCTTTCAAGAATATAGTTCTCTATACAGCTAAGGGAAACAGTGATACCTTTATAGATATATTTGCCCTATATTCTTTCACAAACTCAGGCTGTAATTCAGCCAGCTAGAGGTATATGTGCTACCTAAAAACCCTAACAGTATTTGCCTGCCAACCACTTCCAAAGACTTTATACCACAATAATATGGTTCTCACCCTGCCAGTTCTTGGTTTTGTCCAAACAAGGAAGCATTAATATTTTCCAATGATACAGGGGCCCAAGTTCAGTTTTTTAGAAATACATAAGTTTGAAAATCTCTAAACTAATTTTCTGCAGGAAAGTCAGACTTTTTCCTTTAGACTATGACTGCAAGGTAAAGGGAACAGACATTTTTGCTTGGATACTTGGAGCATCCATCTGTAGCACCACTGACCTCATTACTTGCTCGAGTGCTCTGATCAGCATTGCTGAGAATGGTATGAAGTTTCTTCTGAGGTTGGACTTATGTTCCTACATCAGCAGCAGATTGTGGAAGTATTTTCTCATATTTGGAGTGCAGAGGGACAATATATTCCCTGCAGAGCCTTTAATATATCTCTATCATTTCAGGCAGAGCTTGTAGACTCAAGCAGAGTTTGAGTATTATTTGTAATAATACTCAATTTTTTGTTATTATTATTTGTAATACTCAAACTTGCTGGCTAGCTCAGTTACGTGCAATATATGCGGGAAGACAAGAGTCTGTAATGTGTCTCACTGCTAAAGCCAACATACTCATTTAAGGTCAGTTCTGCTACCAAACGATATTTTGTGGAAATCTCATACAATCATCCAAGATGGAGATCATAAAAAAAAAAAAAAAAAAGAAAAAGAGCTCCAAGTCAGAAAGAACTGCCCTGGGTGGAAGGTTTTTTAAAATTTACTTATATTTATGCCTTCTTTTAAAGATTTGGTTTTTTTCCCACTTTCATGATTTGGGGTGACTTTGGTAAGCACAAAAGGTAACCTGAAAATGTTTGTGCTCCTTCTTAAAGTACTGTGTATGTAACCATTCATTTCAGTGGAGTCATTTCCTTCCATGAGTTGAGGTGAGGACATTTGCCTTTTTCCTTTTCAAACACGGTTGCACTTGTTTGTAGATTGGAAAACATCGGATTTTTCTATTTTTTTTCTCTGAAAGAATGGAAACCCAGGTAGATGAGGATCAGCAAGCCATGTTGCTCAGAAAGCTTAGTCTGGCAGCTCTAAAAAAACCCAGCTGAAACAGTTTTGGGTGGCCAGTGCTGAGCAGCCAGAGATAGACAGTGAGGAGACAACTAAGCCCTTCAGCCTGTAATTTAGTCAGACAGTGGAGAAATGGGCAGGGAAACAGAGTACAACATAAATTAACTTCATAAAAATGTTTGAAGGGCTTGCAGAACTGGGCAAAATTGCTCCCTGTACTTTGCAATGGTCTTTGGTCCTTTGCCTTGCCTTCTCTCGGGTTCAGAGGTTCTGAGGATTTAGAGTTAAAGGGCCTTGCATCTTAGAGGCTACAACATCTGAAAGGTGTAACTGCAACTTGAGTAAAGGTTCCTGAGATAAATAGAAAGTGTTTAGTAAGAAAACTTAGAGGCATTCATAGTACCAATTTTGTGTGCTGTGCACTCAGCTTGGCAGGAAGCATGCAGGTAAAAGAACACATTTGAAGTATTGGGAGATGCTGAAATGATGCTGAGATCACACATTTTACTGGTAGCCCTACAGTGCCACACTGTGGGCTGGACTCTTCCTCATCACTATGTCTTTATATCAGCATCTTTGGGTTTTTTTCATCCTTCAGCTTCCGTGTGCTCCATCCACAAGGTTAACTTCTGCAGTCAAAAGGTTAAAGAGAATGTTTCTCAAGGTAAGAAAAGGAGGTGCTGGCTCCCCACTGCACTGTTCAAGGGCTGTAGCTAGTTTCTTTTCTAATGCCTTTATCTTCTCAACAGCTTGGAGATAAGGGAATCTACAAGGCTATCCATGAGCTGGACATTCTCCTTCCCTGGATTCAGGCCTACATACAAACCATCATATGAAGAATCAGGAGGTGACAGACAATGTGCTGCTTCTGTGCTAAGAACAGATCAATACCCAAAAGGCCTGAAAATGAACTGAGAGCCGGATGTACAATGTGTCTGGCAGTAACTCCGTCCCATGGAAGGACACCCTCTGTAACACAGTGGCATAAAGAGAGGTTTTCATAAGCTTTCACGGTTAGCCTGGCACAGCAGCTTTGCCTGCTCTTCTGCCTCTGGAGCAGCCTGCTGTGCTTCCCATCCTGCCTGCTTGCCTGCTGTCCCGCAGGCAGCCCCCAAACACGCCGCGCCAGCAGAACGTGGAATCTGCTACCCTGTGGATCAGACACAATGTCCCATGTGCTTTGGGCATGAGCTAGCCATGGCTTGTGCCACCCTGTGAGAGTACAGTTCAAAGAAACGAGGATCACTTTGGAAAATCCCACCCCTAAGCTATATTTCTTTTGGGGTTTGTGGCTGTAGATATATAACTGTATACACAAGCCAATCTACATATAAATAGGAAAAATAGTTATATACGGATTATCTTTATTATTAATTTAAGGTAATAATTGATCCCTAGTAAAAATACACAATTAATGTAAAAACTTTGTTTTAGGACCCATGCATGACCCTTAGATGTCACATGATCTACATGAGATCAGATATTCAGAAAACACAATAAATGGATTTCTTTGACTAGGATTGTAAAATGATTTGTGAGAGGTTTATAGAAGTTGATGGTAGTGGTTTCCAAAATGTCTTTCAACTACATCACAGTACCACCGTCCTGTGGAGTCAATATTCAACATCAGCTTGCAGTGTCGTGACAAATGTCTAACTAACACGAAGGGGTTGCTATGAAAAATAGAATGTTTTCAGTTGAAGACAAAAATGGTTAATTAGAGGGACAGTGGAAAATTTGATGTCATGGTCTTTTCTGAGCATGTAATTTAAATTTTAATTAACACAATGTCCCTTTTCATGGATTTTTTCACACAGCTCACCCATTTGTTTTTGAAATTCAGGTTTGCTTTCAGTTTTAGTGTTTTTTATCCAAACTCTGGTGTATGGAATAGAAAACTGACCATGGGCATGGCCTCCGCAGCCTTCATCAGACATAACTGTCCAGTACTTGCTGCTGGCAGGGAGCAGTAGCTGGAATCTGGGAGCCCTGTGTCTCTGGGAGTTGGAGGGATTGCTGCTTCTCTGCCTCAGAAGAGAGACAATGGCACCTGCAAACAGAAAAACTGCCACGTTTAATTGGGAAGATCCATGGGCAATGGTTTCAGGTGATTCAGGTTGCCAAAGACTTTTCTTGTGGAAATTTTGCTCATCCAGTCAGTATGTGACACATGAAGGCATGAAGAGACAGATGAACTTCGAAAAGGGCAAGTACCACCTTCTCTGCTATGCTGCATTCCTGGGGTCAGCCCTGCAGTGGGTCTGGGCAGCCAGCAGACCTCTTGCAGCAGGGTTTGAGGTCAGGCTGCAGCAAGGCTCAGCCTCCATTCATCTGACAAGGAAATCAAGTTATTTTATGGCATAAAAGCTTAGGATTTGCATATTTCAGCCCTCATTTTCCATATGGCTTGGGACACATTTTGGATTCTTAGTTGCCTTGTCTGTAAAATGAGAGTACCTCTGGGCATGATGCATCCCTTCATATGGTAATGAAAATCACATTTGCATACCAATTAAACACTCCTGAATGGAAGGCAAAATACAGCATCTGCAAAAAAAAGGACTTTACTTAACGCAAAAGTATTGTGGTAAGTGATGCATGCCATATGCAGGCTACCTAACAACAAATATTACTTTGAATCTTCACAAAAACATAGCAAAATAATTGGTATTAAAAAATATTCAACTATCAATTCAAAGTATATAAGCATGGACAAAAGCTTGCTGCCTGTTAAAACCGGACAAGTGAAGGAGTCCATTTTAATTTTACAGATGAGACTCTAGGTGTCACTCTTAGAAAACAAGACTCGTGTTAGTCCCAGTTAACTGCTGTCTTCAGTTGATGGAGAAAATGTTAGAGGATATTTCGTAAGTAGTTTCCTTGGATGGAAGCTGAAACAGATACGCAGTTGGGTTAGAAAGACTGAATTATTTAAATTCAATTGCTACAAATGTAGAATTGAAATAAAAAATGCAGGGTAAGAGCGATGGGCATATAGCCAAAAACTGATAGAATATTAATTCAGTCTAGTCTTACTATAGAATTCTTATGTGACTATAGACAAGTTCCTTTATTAAGGTGCTGTTCTCCTTTAAAAAATGGAAAAACTGTCTACCAATTATTTGTTCAAATTAATTTATCATTGCTTAGTGTACAGAAATCCTCAGAAGAAAATTATTTCCCACATAGTTAATTGCTGTCACTGTTGCTTAGTGTGGCTTGTCTTATCACAGTGCTTTGATCTTTTTGAAGCAGTGACTCTTATTACATGGAAAAAAAAGATATTTTAGGACAGTCACTGCCAAAGCAAGAATGAAAAATATGTGCCTGTGCATTAAAATTGTCCCTAGATCACAACTTCTTGAAAAACACTGATCTAGTGGAAAGTAGCAGCTGCACATGCAGTTTTGGTGTTATATGAATAGTACAGCAACAGTCAGTGAAGAAAATTCTCATCACAGACAAGATCATGTACAATTTTCTGGTTTCCCTGAAGTGTTTTTTTTCTCTGAAATGCAAAATCTTCAGAGCAGAGGTTATCACTTAATAAATAATTTCTGGTATAGGCTTAACCGTCTACAGCAAATTCCTGATCTCATCTCCAGCCCTGGTGTTAAAATGTAGTCATAGAATCATGGAATCATAACATCATAGAATTGTTCAGGTTGGAAAAGACCATTCAGATCATCGACTCCAGCCATTAACTCAGCACTGCCAAGTCCACCATAAAATCACGTCCCCAGGTGCCAAATCCACAGGCCTTTTACCTACCTTCAGGGATGGTGACTCAGCCACTTCCCTGGGCAGTCTGTTCTGGTGCTTGACCCTTTCCAAGAAGAATATTTCCTAATCTCCAATCTAAACGAGTCCTGGCAAATGCTGGGATAGTTTCCCCCAGAGAGCATTAGAAGGATTAGAAGATTAGAAGACTGTTTCCTGAAACATGGAAATAAGAATGGGATTTGGGCAATGATGCAACCTTGGCTGATTTGCAGTCTGGTCACTGTTGCTGTGTGCCAACAACATACACTGATTTCTAGACACTGAAAGAGCAGACTCTTCATTGCAAAGATGTGTGGCCAAAGGTGAAATGCATGGACTTTTTGGTCTAGTGATTAATGAGATGCTCCCCAAATGGCCCCCAGTAGCCAGCGAGCCCAGGTGCTCAAGTCAAGTCATCTTCCCCTCAGCAATTGTGGGGCTGCCAAGAGAAGAGGTGCCTGGGCAGGCTGTTACAGGAATGGAAGGGGTACAGCAGCCCCTGTACAGCTCTTGCAGTGGTCACCCTACAGCTTCTCTCATCTTTAGCCAACCTTCTTAATATTGCAAATAATGAGTGCCCTGGGGCTACCCCTGTGTAAATACCGCCAGGAACTGCTGAGCTGTGGAGTAGTCTCTCTCCAAGAACATGTGTGGAGAATGGTCTCACCTCAAATCTCTTTTAATTGAAAAATCAGTATTTAGATTGACATTCCTATTCTGTTGGCCTCAGTGGAAGAATGATTTGGAAACGTAAAGGTAGTCGGTAGGTCTATTGCTCTAAAGGAGCATTGCCAGAGGGAAAAGGGAGGCAATGGAATACCATCGATTGAGGGTGGAGATTATCATGGAATAAAGGTGCTGGTGACATATGTCAGGAGTAGGTTTAAATTGCAAAACATTCTGAGTAATGGTTTTTTTCAGTCCTTTGGATGGAGTGGGTTGATGAAAGGTATTGGTGATCATAAAGCCACAGAGCCCACAGGATAAATGAGGCTGTCAAGGGACTCTGGAGACTGCTCAAAGCAGGGCACACAAGCTAGGCTGCTTAGGGCTTTATCCAGTTGGATCTTGAAAAATCTCTGGGAGGAGTCATGGAAGGCTGACTTTGAAGGGCCATGGCATCATTTCTAGTTGTGTAAAGTATTACAGAGCTGAATGGAGACACAGCTGAAGAATAAGGGGCTTTGTTTCCATAGTTGAAAGGAAACCTGTGAGAACTGCCTGGTCACAAAGTGTTTGTGTGACGTGAACGACAAATTGCAGGCAAGAGTTGAGTCCTGTGAGGGGAAAAGGTTGAATGAATTTTGAAACAGAATTAAGGCAGATGAGAAGTCACAGGGGGTTCACTTCTGGTAAATTATTTCTGAAGGTTCCAGGCCCCTCACAATTTACACTGAGGTTTTTGGTCCAAAGCCCTGCAGATGGAAACCAGCCCACTCCAGACCAGGCTCCTGGCTCGTCTCCTTGCAGTATGGGCATTGCCAGGGAGGTTTTTCATGTGTAGCCCATAAAAGGGTCAGGCAGATCGCCCTGGTCCTTGGCCATTGACTCTGGATATCCCCAGAGTGCCCCACCTTCTCATCCCAGGTTATGATGCCCTTTTTAGAGTTTTATTGGCTTCTGGTAGGTTTTCTGCCTCAGCAAACTGGCAAAACAGAAGGACATGTTACGTCAGGATATTAAAATAATATCAGGTTTCTCATTACCATTCCCTGATTTTTGAATCATCAGAGATAGAAACCCGAGAAAATAAAAATTTAATTCTGTTTAGTGGAAGAGAGTGTGTAGAGGTAGAGGCAACCCAAGGAAGAAGAGTGTAGAAGAGGAGTGATCATGGCTGAGTAGAGGAGCCAGGGGTGTTTGGGTCTGATCTGTATGCTTCAGCATGTTCCTGTATTTTGCACATAAAAAAAAAAACTACTTAAAGCTGGATGCAAAGTCTCTAGCAACTGGAGTTGCAGAGAAAAGAATGAAGCTTAAACAGAAATTATGAATGAGGTTATACATAGATATTAAGGTGCATGCAGATATTGTAGGTACTATAGATACTAAGATATCTATGTGTGAACAGGTTTGTTTTTGCTTTTCAAACAGACTTTTAACCAATTATGTTTCTTCATATTTAATAAAATCTTATTTTTCTTCTATTTAAGACCTCAAAAAGGCTTTCACACTCTTGACATCACAATAGAGTTTGGGGTTAATGATGTGTATCACTTGTTAATATTAACCAATGGATGCTTTTCCTTCCGCTTTCTCCCAGTGCTGCTTATTTAAGCTGTTTCTTCCATGCTTTCAGATGAGCTGATGAGAAGGAAGTAACTTCCTTGAAGTAGCCATGGTGCAGGGGGGGCTTTTGTTTGCTTGTTTCTTCTAAAGGTTCAATGAACAGTAGTTAACAGCAGAATTCACCCTGGTGGTTTTATTGCTGTAGGTGAAACTTGCAGCCCACATCCATCATTAATGAAGCATCATCAATTATTTTCTGATTTTTCCCTCCCCGGATGAAAGACGAAGTGGTTTATGCCAGCCCAGCTCATTGTCCCTAACCACGTGTGAAGAACCCGCTGACGTCTCCTAGGCAAATTTTGTCATGTCAGTCTAAATGTTTTGTCTGTTCCTGTGTAGTGACTAAGGAATAACCAGTAGCAATTTCCAAGTGATGAAGAAAGCTAGCAGAGATTACCCACAGGTGTCTTAAATTAGTCACTTGATAAAGCTATTTACAAGCGAGTCTCTTAGATGTAAGGAAAAAGTTTTTTGTGAATGAGAAACCACAGGCTGTCAGTGGAAAAGACAACCTGTTTTTCTACCCGCAGTAGGGGAAAGAGTGCTTCACGTACAGCGATGCCCGCGAGGGTCACAGACGTGAATCCCAAGATGGAGCACAACTGCAGTGCAGAAGGAGAAGTTCAAAGTTTGGAGAAAATTATGGGGTTGCAGAAGGATACAAAAAGGGGTTGCCGCTTCAGGTGCAGAGCGGCAATTTAAGTCAGTAGATTGGCCTCTTTGAGGCCAGCAACCGAGCTTGCATGCCCTGTACCCCTAAAAAAGCCTGCTGATACCAAAGGGTGATTATAGCAAGTATCTGACTGATATGGTGTGCACTCAGCTGATAGATAAGTTCAGCACAATCTGATTTCACACCATCTGAAGCAAGAGTCTGGTGCTTATTCCTCTGTATAGAGAAAAGACAAGTGAATCTTTGGGGACGTTTTATAGAAGGAAGGGAAGAAGCCATACTAATCTAGTGGCAATCTGTTAAAGAGTACATCACCAGCCTAAACCCTAGAATGAGAGTTTCACTGAGAGTAAAAAGATTTAAGAATTTTACAAACTGCATGTGTTGTAGTATGCCAAAAAGAGTGAATGTATGTGCTCAACTCGTCCGTGAGTGACGACTACTGAGAGGAAGCAGAAGGATGTAATTTTTGTGTGTTATTTCACTACTGATATTCTGAGTCTACTCCAGATTTTCCTTTCTTTGAAACATTGGAATATTGCAAGGGATATTTAAAGAAGATTTTAAGAAAATTTGCCGTCTGGTACAAGACATTAAAGATATCAGTTCAATCCCACCCATGAGAGGGAAGATAAAAAATTCAGCCAGTTGCAGTTCATCTACAGAAATGACTTTATAAGAAATTCCATGTTTCCTCAGTTAGATGGAAGAAAGCACAGCAAAGTTGTACTCTTCAGTACTAAATCCAGGAAATTCAGTTAGGCTGGAACTAGCAGTAAGACAGATACTGACCAGGCCAACTGGTATAAATGATCACTTGTTAGACTGTAAATGGAATCTCTAAGTATTTTATAAGTTAAATCCTCCAAATACCAAGCATAGGAGTGGAATGAGTGCCTCTGAAATTTTTAAGCTATGAACCCCTCTCTGTTTCTTTTTTAGGAAGACTGTAGCAGAGTTTCACATTCTGATTGCCAGAAGTCTTTCATTTTCTGGCCTGAGTTTACTCACAGACAGTTTACAGACATTTTGTCTAATGTCAGTTTATTCTGTTAGCCTACATGACTAACTGAATTTGCTGTTTTCCCACTGTAATGTAGTTCAGATAACAACTGGGTCTTCTCTCAGCTTTTATTTTTCTAAAGATGAACAATCCCAGCTCTTCTAGTCTTCTTTGATAAAACAGGAGCTCTCCATTTGTTTCCTGGGCCATTTCTAGTTTGAACTAATCTCTATAGCACAGGGCTAACCCACAAATGTACAGTGGCATTGCTCCCCTCAGTCTTCTGGAAACACCTCCCCCAGTTAACCTTCACAGTGTCCATTTCCATTGCAGCATTGCCTTGATGGTTCCTGCGATGAGCAATGGCACAATGGATTCATTCTCCTCCTCCAAAGGGTGTCCTCCCATCTTTTTCTGGCTATAAGCCATACACCCAGAGTGACATTTATACAGTCGCATTTCTCCCTATTTTATTCATTCCATCTTCATGTAAACCAAATTCTTCACACTTTGTTCTGCCTTTGATCAAATCAAGGCTGCATTTTATGCTTTACCCTCCTTGTCTTTAGTGGTTCTTTATTTCATAATTTGTTCCAAAGCCTTGCACACCACTTTTGTCAGATAACATATTTCTTTCTGCCTTGCTTGTTATTTCTTCCTTTCTTAGTGGCAGCTACAACCTGTGGCATTCCTCAATCTGAAAGTTCTACCACTCATCTGATGGATGGATTAAAGCCTCTCACTACTGCAACTGCAATTTTATGCTCCCATTTGTTCCATGTGTTTACTTGATGGAGGAACCTTTAACTCTACCTTCCTGCTTGTGCTTTTGCCTTAGAGATTGATTCCATTCCTGTTGTGGTTGGTCATCTCGACTTCACCTCTGTGTTTTGTGTCAACAGCTCTCAAAATAATCTTGTTCACCTACTACATTCAATGCTTCTTAAGGTACCCAGCCACATTAAAAATTTCGATGAATTGTCTATTTAATTTTGGGGCTAGAATGCAGACAAACATCCAGCCCAGTCTTAACCTGCACCAACCCCTCTTCTTCCCTTATGCTCTTTTTTACATTGTCTTGACATGATCTGCTACTTCTGTTTTACATGGGCTGATTTAGTGTGAATTTGGGAAATTCTTTGACACCCCTTTTTCTCATCTGAGATGCAGTTATCACTGCAGATCAGGTCTTCTTTCTGACCCTGGTGATCCTGCTATCTTCCTGTTGTTCATGAAGAAGTGGATGGGTTGGCTGCTCTCATCAGAATAGAATCACAGAAAAGCCCAGGTTGAAAGGGCTTCTTTCTGTGAGGATGACAGTGGGTTAGTTATTGAAGATCCTGTCAAGCCCAGTGTTAAATAATTGAAGGTAGGTTCTACCACATCTTTGGGCAACTCACTCTGACATTTAATGTTTCTCATGCTGAAGCAATTTGAGCAGTGTGCACCACATCCATTCACTATGCCCTGTGTGAAAAGAGTACCTCCACCTTCCTTGTAATTACCTTTTGGGTAGTGGACAACTGCAATTAGATACCCCTGAACCTTCTTGTCTTGTGGCTGAACAAATCAAATTCCTTCAGTCTTTCTTCATAAGTAAAAATCTTCAACCTTTAACTAATGTTTCTTTGGAAATATTAGTTTGAAACAAAATGTTTCTTTTTGAAATGAAAATACAGTTGCTTAATTGAAAAGCTGCAACTCACATGACAGCATCTAGTCTCATTCAGAGAATGAGCATCTACTGTAATGATACCTTTTGCAGTAGTACTAACCTTCTGTTGAAAAGACCCACACACATCCTAAATCTGTGAATATCAGCAAAGCATAACTTTCTGATTTGGGATGACTTGAAAAACAAAATGAATCCATTCCTTCTTCAGCCAAGCAACACTTCATTATCCCTGACTCCTAGACACGCACTTCCCACAAAGACTTCCTTGGAAGCAGATGCATCCCACCACAGGCTCTTTAAATGCAATTCAAGCTGCAATGCCATAAATTAGAGGGATTTTTAATGTGTTTCCATGTCTACCTATGTATGAGAAGATCCATGACGTCTTTCCAATATTTAATTGTTTCTTCCACAAATATTTATTGCTGTACACTTATCTGTCTACTTGTATCTGATTATTCTGGTTCAGGGCCTAGTACAAGGAACATTTTAATTTCATGCTTCCCTTAGTTTAGACCACTCATTTTCGGTGCTTAAACATTTCAGGTAAGATCAGAAATTGTTGCAAGATAACCTATGTCTTGATTAGCAGGAGAAGCAATACTATAGGAGCAGATTAGTAGGTTACAAAAATTTGCATTGAGGACCCAACTTCTACTCTGTACTTGTTTTGAGTTTATTTTGAACTAACTCTAGTCTGGTCCTGTGGCCTGAGTTCCTGTTAACAACTGGATAACATCAAGAGAGTTTCTGAAAACACTTTCCAGTTTTACTTTATCTGAAAGGAACTAATTTTTGCTGGCCCCCAGAGTGTTCCCAAATGCAAGCCAAAGTAAAGTGAGTGGTGATCAGGAGATTGGTTTTAAGTTCCCATGTGTAGAACAGCTGGCACACAAACACAGAAGATCTCACTGATATGCCATTTTGCCTTACATGGGCAGAAAAAAAATTGTAAGTCAGTCAAAAATATCTTTGGGAATTTTTTTTGGCAACTATTGAACCAAAATTGATGGTTTTCCAGAAGAAAATGCTCTTATAGAAAGGGCAGGGCAGTTCAAGTGTGCTGATGGAAACCAGAGTTTATGTGCCTGAATTCTGAGCTCTTTGCAATTAATACTTGTCTGTGTGCTTTTGCAAAGCCGTGAGAGGACTGTTGTACTTTGCTTGTGCACACGGAGGCAGAGGTAGAACACCACAGTTAAAGCCTGGATTATCACAGCTCCTCTGCCACTGATATCCACACTAGCTAGATTAAAATAGACCCATCCTAGCTGTTGTGGCAACATGCTACAGTTTCTCCTTCAATTTTCCTGCATAGATATGCACAGAATAGGCTGGTGTGGCAAACCAGAGGTACTGAAAAAGGACAAAGTGAGAGTCCAGAGCCCTGTACACATTATTACAAAACAGAACGATCAATTTAAGTGTCAGGGGAAAGTTCCTTTCACTACTCTTTTTCATAAGTTTTGGAAGTTCTCCATAATTGCCCTATAGACTTTCCTAGATACTAATTGGGATATCAATAAAATTAATAATTTCCTAAATTATTAATAACTCTTGAATAATTGGTGAAATTAATATTCTTTCACAACAACTAAATAGCAGTGCTAGGAAAAGTATTCCCCTCCTTATGGTAACTAACTCGTATAGACACTTTAAATATCCACACATGGTCCATCATTAGTAGACCAATCTTGCTGTTGCTTAGCTGTCAAATTCAATGAAGGTGACAGGAGTTAAATTAGATGTGAGACTTTTGAATCTCTCAAAATCAGAAGAAGCTGCTGTCTCTGCTCAAAAGTTACTGGCAAGGAAGGAACTGACAGCTAAAAAACTGCCTAAGTTTCATTTCCTTAGGAATAGATTAACAACTCAACCTGCCACAGTAGCTATATTTTGATTACTTAAAAGTATGCTGCTTGAAACTGTATTTTGTTCTTTTTGAAAAGAGTGCTTTTGCAGTTTAGGGGGAAAGAAAGAGCAGTATTTGTTTATTTTTTTGTCCTTTCAAATACTTGTTTTATTTTAGTTTGGGGTCAGAAACTCAATAGTCTCTTCCAAAAAGCAACAGAAATTCAGTTTCTCATTTCTTGGGCTTGGGGTTTTAAAAAAGTATTTATTACTAACTAATTAAATCTTTTCCTTTCCTAAAGAGGACTGGAATATGTTCCTTCAGAGCACTTCATAGTTGTTAGTTCAGGCCTTTGAAAAAGGAAGATGCGCAGCTTTAAAATGAAGTGCATCTTCACTCGACCCACAGTAGCTCTTCTATAGGCAGCCTTACTTCCTGTGGGGATGAAGAGGAAATGTACTTAGGGTGTGAAGCACCTTCTTCATTTTTTAACTCCTAAAAAGCAAAGGTCTTGCATATTTCTCCTTTCACTTTAAATTCTGAATCTAACTGAAAAGTCTTTGCAAGAAAACTCCTCTCAAGAAGTCCATTTCTAAGTAAAGTGTTATCTGTGGATGAATTGCTTGTAAGCCCGACTTTGTGGCATTCTCATACGTGTCCTGGAGGCTGGACAGAAACAGGTAGGACCAAGTCTGTGTACTGATTTGCTTTTTTCTGTGAGTAAAGATGACTGGCTTGCTTAGTCACCTAATTATGAATGGCACTAAGGAGATTGGCAGACGAGGGGAATCCCCACCAAACCATCTTCTGGATTGTTTTAGAAGAAAAGTTTGCACCACGTAGTAGACTTCTTCTAAGAAAAGTCCTGCCGAGGTTTCCAAATGATTATGACAGAAAATGTCCACTCTCTAGGCTGGTTTGAAACATTTAATGGATATTTTTTTACTGATGCTTGAAACAGATCATTGACTTAGCCTCCAACACGTGCCCACGCCTACACACTTGTGTTTCCATGTACACATGTGATAATTAACAATTACAAATTGTGTCAGGGATAACAAGAAAATGATCAGATTTTCCCCCCAAATGCTGACATTTCAACTTAGAATATTCAATAAGAAATTAAAACAGGATTGTTTTCACTACTGCATACTTCCAAATTTAAATGTGGGTATTAATTTCCAGCAATAAATACATCTGTAAGATGAAGTGCTTAAACTGTGAAAACAAATGCAACTATACAATGAAAACTCAAACGGCACTTGAATTCCTCATTAAAAATGAGATCAGAAAGCTCCAATGCAAATAAAAGCCAACAGAAAAGCAGAGAAAATCAGTGTAAGGAGAAAGAAAACAAAAGCCAACATGTGGAGAAAATTCTATAAATATAATGAGAGGAAGATGAGCAGGACTGACTCACTGATGGGTTGATAGTCTGAAAAGTCTCGTTTTGATAGAGTATTTAGAATGCATGAAAAGTATTAAGTTGTTATCAATCTGCAATGAATTTTCAGCTGAGTCCATGCTATTTCGTGGGGTTGCAAGCTGACCTCTGACGAGGTTAATGGAGATCCCTGAAGGGATGGACCTAGCACATACAGAAACCAACAGCTGATTCAAGACTAGCATCCTTTGGTCTTCTCTCTTTAAAAATGACATAGTCCTTCTGAAAAAGAGCCTTGGATTATTATCACAGACACTTGGATGTAGAAGTTCCAGTAGTTTTTTGCTTCTTTTGAAGATGGATTTAATCCTATGAAAATGGAACTGAATAACAGACTGAGAAAATAGCAGAGGTCTTTGTATGGAGAGTTGAAGTATAGAGAAAAACATGAAATCATTTACTGGGAATTGGGGAAGGACAATGTGAGCAAAACGTATTTTTTCTATGAGTACCGTAAAACAACGGTAGGTGTATACAAACATATTTACAGGAAATATCAGAAAGTCATAACCACAGAACACAGTCAGGCCAAATTGCAGTGGAATTGTTTTCTCCATGAATTAACTCTCTCAAAGTGAATTAAAATATTACCTTGAAACTAATGGAAATATTTGTGGAAAAGCTTATCATAATACTAGCATGCCGCTCTTATGAAGAGCAGGGCTGTTAGAGAATCACAGAATCGTAGAATATCCTGAGCTGGAAGGAACAGAAGAATTAAAAAACCTTGGAAGATCACTTTGGGGAGAACTATTTTAATAAAATATATCTTTATTTTGTAGAATACTCACATTCACCAAGGCAAAAAGTGCCTTATCTGAAGTCAGTATGTCGTACTGATAGGATGGGATAGATACCATTGCCTGCTTAACATTAAAACTCAACAATACGGATGTTGTAGGTGCTAGTGTCTAAAAAGCCTAGGCAGAAGTATTTCAAAACTATTAGGAAAAAACTTTGAAACAATTGTGTTTAAATAATATTTTTTTCTGTTAGTTTTATTCTGCTTTTAGAAGTTTGTGTTTTCTGTCCTTTCCCTGCAACCATTGTGATTAAAAAGTGATTGAAAAAAAAATCCCAACCCCAAAACTCTAAAATATATCCCAAGATTCATGAAATCACATAAAACAAGAATCTGGTGCTTTAAGGTGGAAACAAATACTGTAAGATCCATGCTATAATGCTCATAATGGGCAGTACTTCCAAAGCATATTATGGTGCTGAAAACAGAAAACATTTGAGATTGTTTTTTTTCCTCTTGGAATAATGAAGAAGAGCAGGTGAAAATTGAAGATTTTATGTAGAAAAACCTGTAGACACTATGGTTGTAGCACAGGAGGTATTACTCCAGCCATACTTTAGACTGCTGCTGTGCCAACAGTTGTGCTGCTTTTCCACTGACATGGACTTAAACTAAAATTGAATAAAATTTAGAATTTTATTCTATTTCATGGGCAATAGATTTCAATCAGGATTTGGATATGAGGAAAGATTCCAGACAATAGAAGTATAGAGTAAAAATGTATGCCACATTTGTCCATCACTCTCTTCTACATTGGCATAATTTTTTCCATACTTTACTACAAGAAAAAGAGTATTTTGGAATTTCACCTGCCTTTCTCATGGTTAGCTCTCACTGGTAGCTTATAGTTTCTAAATCATTCATACATGCAGACTGTATTTCTTTGGAAAGCTGGAAAACCAGTTTGTACCAACTTGAAATATGACACAAGAAACAAGAAGGAAACTTTGGTCTCCATTACATATTGCAGTCGATGCACAATAAGCAATGAGAAAACACATGGTTTAGGTCTCTCTTTCCAGGCTCAGAATTCCTCATATACGTCAATTCAACAGTCTTTCAAGGAAAAGAAAAGGAAGACAGCATTATGCTGATTTTAGAAACAGGGACATGGACAGATATCAATGAGGACAGATGTTCTGAGGAAAATATTTGTTGTCATCTCCAGAAAATTATTTTAACATGCATCCTGAATATTTGTATCATGTTACTATTGGAGTGTTTAGACAATACAGAGCTGATAGTAATACAGTTAGGAATTTCCATGAAATTCACTGTAGTGTTTGAGAAAGGCCAGCCCAGAACAGCTATTCCTGGCTATCCTCTTCTTCTTGGGCAAAGCAAAAGCTTGAACTCTTACTTACAGGACAGACGAGTACTCAGACCATGAGGGGTTAATTATTTCCTGCTGCTAATTCAGAAAGGAATAATTAGTGTTTGGTGGAGAACTCCTGCATGGGGTCATCAAATTAAAAAACTGAAGGAAAGTATGAAACAGATGTCTTGTGTGAGTCAAAGTACCAAGACTTTAATAATTTTGAACATGCACTGTAATCACTTCAAGTTGCACCCATCAGCTCATCATATATTTGGATGTCTGTCTCTCTAGATGTCTAACACCACAGAGTGTTAGCTTCTTCTTCCTTCCCTTTCTTTGGAAGACTCAACAGCTAATGTGTGTAAGAAATTTTTGGGAGGAAAGAGGGATCAATAATATGCTTTTTCCCATTGCCATTTGCATGCAGACAGCAGTATGTAGTGGAGGCCAAAGGGCCTTCCTTGTGTCATATTTTAGATGGTACAAACTGGTTTTCCAATTCTCTCAAACAACATAATCTCCAAAGTGTCCTTGGAACAGGCTGAAATTTTGTTTGGAAAAATGTCAAAACTGTTAATTTTGAGCATTTCGGAACTTCCCTCTACCCTGAAATTTTGTCTTATAAAACAAAGTAGATGATTTGTGCCAACATTATCCTTACTAATCACTGGAAACATCCTCTAAATCACAGAGATCCAGTGGTCACAAGGAGAAGACAATTACATCCTCCATGATGTGTAGCACTGATGAAGCATATCCTTATCTGTAGGAGAGTGGTGGATTGGTTATCTTTATTTTAATTTTGGTTTTGATTTTTGTTTGGTTTGATTGTTGTTTTGTTTATTGGTTTGGGGGTTTTTGTTCCTCGGGGTTTTGGGTTTTTTTTTGGCAGGGAAAATGACAATGTTACAATATGTTTGTAAGGGTCAGTTGCAAATTCATAGGATCATAGAAAGGTTTGGGTTGGAAGAGACTTTAAAGATCATGTAGTTCCAACTACCTGGGCAGGGAACCTTCCACTAGACCAGGTTGCTCACAGCCCCATCCAACCTGGCCCTGAACACTTGCAGGGATACAGAATCCACAACAAATCTGGGCAATGTTCCAGTGTCTCACCACCTTCACAGTAAAGAATTTCTTCCTAAAGCCTAATAAAAACCTTCCCTCTGACAGTCTGAAGCTATTCCCCCTGGCCTATCTACATGCCCTTGTAAAAAGTCCCTCTCCCACTTTCTTGTAAGTCCCCTTAAGTCCCCCTTAGTCATGAAGCCTGATTATCAAGACATCTACTTTGCAAGTCTCAGCAACATGAATAACAATGTTTAGTAATTACATAGCACTGGTACAATGTGTGGGCAAGGTTTAATCACTTAACACCCTCAAGTGTGCCAACCCTGCCTCCACCGCCCCAGCACTGTGAAGGAGGAAACAAAGGAATTAATTCTGCTGCTTTGTAAGAAAGGGAGACTAAGAGGTGAAGTGTGGCATAAGGTCAAAATGACAACTCAGAGAGGGTTTTCCAACAATGGGCTGCTCTCCTTGGACAGTGATAATAGAGAAAGCCACTGTGTTTTAGAGAAATGAAAGTCAGGCAGAGATCTGCTGAACTGGCACTGGCAGTTGCTCACTAAACCACTCAACACTCTGAGGAGTATGCATAAAACAAAAAATGAAAGGATAAAAGCTGTAATCAGAGGTCATAGTGAAATCTGACATGACTTTGCAAGGGCATCTACGGGTATTTGGTGTAAGGTGTTGTATGAACAGAAGGGTGTGAAACCTCTGCTTTGCATGAAGAGTCAGATGACTTCCAGGCAGCAAAATGAAAAAATGCCCTGGTTTCTCTTCCTTCTGTGTTTGGACCAGATGATAAACCAGTTGTGACTATGGAGTCTCACAGAAGGACCACTTTAATTCTACACAGCACAAGATTTTTCAATCCTGTTCTGGCATGTCTTTTGACTAGATTAGGACTAGTGTTCAGACAAGGAGCTTGTGTTAGTGTTGAGTGTTCAGTCCTCTCCAGCACGCACTCCACAGGTATCTGCTAAAGGGCACAGACAAAACATTGGATGCCCTTAGGCCCTTGGAAAGTGCAGATATTTTCAGGATACCTCCTGCATTGTTTGTAATGATGTTGATTTTCAGGAAAGGCAGTGCAGGGGAGCTGTCTGAACCTGGGTCTTCCTCACAACCTGACTGTTCACAGTTCCAGGGCAACAAGACATACACTGGACCATGGTGATCTGGTTCATCACTTTTGGGTGAAATGGGAAACAAAACAGGGCTGGAAGAGACACAAGACCCTTGTTCTAACCATCTGCTGTAGGACGCTGCCTAATTTCAAAATGATTTGGAGACGTGATATTGTGTGTCAACAGAAGAGAACATTATGAGACAAGTATGTCAATATTAATGTGGCACCATTTATTAAAATGCAAGGGATTTGGAAAAGGGATACTCTATTTCTGTATTAAAATAAATTTCAGTGCAGCTGACGATTTACCACAGAACATTCAATGCTTCATGTGATAATTTGAATGTGGAGATAAGTAAAAGGTCTGAATCTAGCCTCCCCAGGCAGGAGAGTGTACCTCAAATTCAGACCTGCACTTGGAAGATAGCATGACAGAGACAGATGTCATGGCTTTTTTCTTTGCTTTTTGCTTAATTTCTCACCTCAGTTTATGATAAAATACTTGTAGCACTGCATTGTGGGCAAAGCACTGCAATGGGACTAGGAGACCCTGTTTGTGTTCCTAGATTTGCCTTTCTCAGAGGCTGAATGATCAGGAATCATCCCATTGCTCTGTGCTTCTATTTTCTTACCTGCAAAATTGAATGCTTGGCAAGCAGCCTTCTCTGAAGTATGAGGAGATTTAGTGATCAAATTAGCCAAGTAACCTGCCAAAACTATAACCAGTATTGACAAAATGTGAGTTGGCAAAATCCTTTTTTCCGATACTTCATCCTCCTGCTATTCTTAGAAGTTTAGTTGTAATGTGAGACCAAAGGGAGGTTGTCTGAGAGGCACAGCTCCCTGTGGATGACCTGTGTGTCTGACAAGTTTAACAAGGCATCCTAACCTAGCACAGTCATGCTGGGTGAATAGTTCTCTGTAGAAGGCAGTATTCCTGACTTAATATTTCAGCTCCTGGAATTACATCTTCTGCTTGGCTGGAAAATTACAGCAATTAGTTGTGTTCAATTGTGCTGTGATTTGTTCTTAATATGTTAGGAAGACTGAGCTGTTTGAGTAAAGAATCTTTCCCAAACTCCCTTCTTTCAGCTCTTCTTTTCACTCTCTCTAGTAATTCAGTACAAAAGCACTGTTCAAATTAGAACCTGTAATAGCAAAAACTGGGCTTCATGACTCAGTCCTTCTTCCAGTTTTATATTTCTGACTGCATAAAGAGTGCTATATGTAACAGGAATTGTTTTCACTCTCCCACTTGACATGTCCTTTCCAACACTTTGCCAAAGAATTGCTCCATTGACTCATGGCTAGTCAATGAACCTCAGCAGGTGTCCCCATCTTGTAAAATATGCTTGATTTTCCTGTGTGTATAAGACTACATTTAGCTGACCCATAACGTGTCTTTGTGCTTGCCTTGCATAGCAATCCGAATGTTTCAATCAATAGGTTTGTTCAGCGGGCTGACATTTTTGAGTTCACTTTGAGTTGTGAGTCAACTTTGAACTGTGAATCAACTTTGAATTTTGGTGGGACCTCTATTTTGTCACCATCCCTGGAGGTAATTAAAAGGCATGTGAATGTGGTGCTTGGGAACATGGTTTAGTGGTGGACTCAGTAGTGCTAGGTTAGTGGTTGCACTCCATGACCTTAAGGGTCTTTTCCAAAGGAAATGATTCTATGATTCTAATTTCTAGAACAGAATCACAGAATAAAAATGGTTTGAGCTGGAAGGGACTTTTGAAGATCATCTAGTCCAGACTCTTTGCCATGGGTGGGCATGTTAACTTTGCATTTGTTTACAGTGCTTTGAAGCATCCTTCAATAGCATTATTACCCTACCTTCATGTCAACACTTAGAGCAATTAAGTTATAGCTTAACTAGTTTTAACTTCTTAAACTAAAAACAGGATGTGCATTGCATGGTGTTACTACCTCAAGCAGATTACAGCACTAATTGTTGTGCAGTACCATGACTGTTGTGAGATGTGTCCCATCCGTCTGTGCTGCTGTTCCCAGGCAGTTCTAGCATGCAGCTTTTGGGCCTCCCATTGTTGGTGAAATTTGGTTCTTTTCCGTGAAAACTGGCGATTTCTCTGGTAGTAGTAGTCTAGGTCTATTCCACCGGTGGAGGTCTTCTTTCAAGCAGCAAATGAAAAAGATTTGATAGCATTAGAGGTCATTAGCTGAGCTGAAAGGAGCTGCTGGAGAAAGGGAGAGTGTCTTTCAAGGAATATCCAAAGAGTCATGTGGGGCTGAGGTGGAGAATTCTAATCTTACCTGTTGGGAACCACTTTAATTGTCATTTGTTTCTGATGAACTACAGACATCTTCCATGGCAGCCTGTGTGAACTGAGCCCATGAGTGCCCTCTCCCTGATTCTCTCTCTTTTCTTTTCCCTGTGGGCCCCTTCTTTCTTTCTTTCACTTGTAGGCTCCTACCTACCCTCTATTCATGTACTGCAGCTTAAAATTATCTGATTTCTTCATAAGACTCTTCAGAGTAAGCTCTTTTCCCATTATATCCATCAAAGCAGAGTTTAGTTCCTATACAAAAACATTTTCCCCAGCTATCCTCAATACTGTTGTTTCAGGGTTCTGTACCTACTCGGAGACCGTCCTGTCCGTCTTCTTCAAAGGGGCTTGTTTTCACCCATATCCTTCTGTTTTCATATTCTACACACCTTAGTGCAAGTGAAATGGCACTGGGAAATTTTAATCATTGCCAATCTGAAATGAGTGTCTTAAGTACTAAATACTCTGCTCCCACAGATAGTAGACAACCATAGAGGAATTTAATATGATACATCATTGCATTCATCCTGGAACCTTGTTTGTCCTATTCTGAATCTGGAGGTGAAGAATGCAAAAGCAGCAGAAGTGCACTTTAGACCATGGAAAGGATGCAAACAGTGTTTCACAAAAGGACAGCAGTAGAAAGAATGCTTAAGTCTGTAAGTGTCTGTATAGAACGCCATGGCAAATTCACTGGTTACTTTAAAAGAATACCAGAAATGAGCTGACTGTTGCACTGACCCTTTAACCACAAGATAAGATTTTTTTTTCAGATGGTGTGTAAGAATAGGTTTGAGCCACAATGTATACTCCTCGACCAGTATCGTAATTTCCCCCTTTTCCCCAACCACGTGTAAAAGAAACTTCAGAATCTGCCACGTCAATGTTACCCATTGATGAACCACTGAAGATTTTTCCAGGACCATGCTTTAACAAAGACGCTTTCGAGGGATTCCCTTGATTAGCCAAAAAATGAAGGGTTCTTATCTAACACTATCTTGTCTAAATATACACAGCCTGTGATGACGAAATAAAAAAATTTCAAGACCAGGTATAAATACCACTGACAGGCTGATGAAGTTCAGTCATCTACTTGCTTCTAATAGAAGATTTAACTATTAGAAGTTGAAGCTCTCTGCTCTTAGACCTGTCCTCCCAGAACTTATCTGAGCAGTTTAACTGAACCATCACCAAGAAAATGGCTTTCCAAACCTACAGCTTCTTTGTTCTGTCTATCATCATGATTTCTTTTGGACATGTTGAAAATAGATTGAATCTTCTTCAACTTCAAAATGATATAGACAAACTGAAAGCTGATTTTGTAAGTATAGTCTTCTACTGCATTTCTCTTCTGCTGCTTGTGCTTTACATATAGTTCAAACTTGAGCACAGCTTGACACACTCAATATGTACCAATAGAGGGTAATCATGGAACTAATTTTTTGATCATACCTTTTATTTTACAAGAATATGGATAATTTCTTTTGTTTTACTATGCTCTTTCATTAACCTGATTCAAATTTTCAGTAGTCATAGTTATTGTAGTAATTTGCATTTATTTCAGGGTTGTTCTTTCTTTCACAAGAGCTTCTCCTAGCTCAATTCAGCCTTCATTACATGGAATACTTTGTAACAATAAATCTCAATGCAATTTATGGTGAATATATGAATCTTTATTCAGTTCTGACTAGATGCAGTTTACTGACTTTTTGAATTTTTTGTTAGCAATGTTAATGAGAGATTTAGTACTAGTTAGCAATATAAACAAATTGGAAATGAACATTTGTTTTAACAAATGCATTTGCTACTTATTTTAAGTTATAGTAGTGTGTTGCTCAAAGGTGATTCCTACTTCTTATTCTTTTGCATCCTCCAGTCATTTTACTTCCACATGTGTGACTATGAACTGGCATGGGAATG
Source organism: Edolisoma coerulescens (assembly GCA_013397115.1). Lineage (NCBI taxonomy): Eukaryota > Metazoa > Chordata > Aves > Passeriformes > Campephagidae > Edolisoma > Edolisoma coerulescens. Next base: position 3,489,225 of record VWZW01002078.1, on the reverse strand, counting down.
TAATCTGGCATGATATTCTTTCTTGTCAAATAGAATTTTGGTAACTGTAATGTTAATTCACCAATCATCATCTGGGAGGCATTAAAGTAGTACACAGCTGAATTCAGCAGGGATTAGTCACAGAGACAGCAGATCTACATTAGAGTCATTTTTAACTAACAGCTTTTATTTTCAATATATTTTTGCTGGATATTTTTTCCCTCTAAATGCATGGAAAAAAGGGCAACAGTTTGCTCCTGCTTTGAGCTCTGATTTTTCCATGATTTTGCCATAATTTCGTGCAAATGACAGTTGAAATTCAGTAGTCAGAGAACCACCCTGAAGTGGTAAAGACTAGTGTGATACTTCAGTGTTTGCAGGAAACTGGCTGTAAAACTGGCATTTTATCTTAAATTTGTCATTAGCATAGATCAGAGAGAGTCTTACTAGAACATATATAAATCTGTTGAAGAGATCCTGAGCCATGGCGAGCTTTTTGCACTGACATTAAAATTCTGCTCCACAGCAGGTGCTCCCCACCTTTCAGAAGTAGAAAAAAACAGTTTGGTAGTGTGCTCAGCATGGGGAGCCAATCAGCCTAGGAGGTTTCTGTCAGACTGCAAGTTTTCCCTTTGCACTCACTATATTTAAATTACTGAGCAGGCAAAAGAAGGAAATAGTCACTGTTGTATACAAAAAGGAAAAAAAAGACACACAGAGGAGGAAATGATTCAGTTTGCCTTTCCTTGGTACGAGAGTTGTATTGCTCTTTGTTTCCTAGAACCAGTTGCCAACATCTGATGGTTAAACTCCGTCCCTGTGAGCCTCTCAGATTAGTCCACTAATCTTGCATATCCCCATGCCTGACTGTGGGCTACTGGGATATTCTCCAATGCAAATTATAGTTTTATAGTAAAACCAGTTCATTCTTGTTCCATATGAGATTTTACTGAAACTACATGAATTTAAGGTCACAGATTACAAACTGCTGGACTTTGACTTACCAGAAAACATGCCAAGATCAGACCTGATGATTTTCTAGCCAGTTGCTGTGCTTATGAGCTTGTATTTTCATCTGTCAATAGAAAAACTTACAGGGAGCATTTGGGAAAGCAGATGTGCTAAACATGTCTATTCAGATGAGTTATAGCAGGAGAAGACATTGAAAAGTGGACTAATACCACTTCTGATACCAGGCAGCCAAGCAAGGGGATTTGGAGGTTAGAGAACTGAAAGCATTGTGATAGCAAGAGGCCAGACGTGCAAAAATCTGAATTTTGCTGCTCATTTGAATAAAGAACACAAATTTGTCTTGTGATAAATATCATTTGTGCTACAGATATGTTTGTTCTTTTCTTGCAGAACTCGAGTCATTCTGATGTAGCTGATGGTGGACCTATTTTTACAGAGAGGCTGTCAAGCTGGACGGAGGTGAGTCAAAACCAGATATGATGAAGCATCTCAGAGGCTTTGTAGGGCACTTTTGGTACTAAGCAGCTCCCAGAACCAGCGTAATTAGCTGCACTAGAATGAACATGAGCAGAGTTCTCTTCGCTAGCTTGGAAATGAGACAAAAATCCCCACAAAAAAGCTTTATACTGCACAACAAACTGACTCTGAGGTTCAGCCAGGCCCGGGAGATCGGTTGCAACATCATCTTTATTATCTTGTTTCGAGTGGCAGAGAGCCCCTGTATGCTCTGGTTTGTCTTCCTTCCTTTCCCTGCTGATCGGCACTCACAGACATTTCTTTTTGATTGTATTTTTCAACAGAGAAATGAAAAACGGATCATCCTGAGTCAAATTATTTCCATGTACTTGAAAATGCTTGAAAACACTGACAAGTCAAAGGCTCATGTCAGGAACATATCTGAGGAGCTCTATACTCTGAAAGAAAGCCTTTCTGATGGCTCAAAGAAGATAGAAGATCTCAAGGACCTGACGAAACTTCAGGTAAGGCTCTTCCTTTGCCTCCAAAGCTCATGATGTTGTATTTTCTAGTTGTGATTTGAATGTGATTCCAGCCAATAACACTTCAGTAACCTGTACGGTAATCCCTGTCTAGCTCAATTCACACTGGAAAACCAAACATTTCCAGCTGCAGGTCTACAGTGTGGGGCAGTGCTGAGTCTTGCTGCCATCTGGCACAGAGGTGCTGGCAGCACTGTCACACAGTCTGTACACCAGAGCTGCCACTGACACAGCCCTTTGTGGCAGAGAAATTGGCTGGGGAAGTTGTGCCCGGCTTGGAATGCTCTGTGTCTCTGTGAGCACTTGGCTCATGGTGCTTGTGCCAATGGCACAAACCACCAGCCTCCTTTAACTACAGGGTAGCTGTGTTTCACAGAATATGGCTGGTCTGTGGCAGGTTGCAAAGTAGCACAGAAAGTGGAAAACAAAAAATCTGTGACGAAGTGGCTCTTGGTTGTGGGAATTAGGTAGCAGGGAATTGAAAATTGCAGATGTCCTTCTGTTTTAGCCTGGTAGCAGGGTATCCAGCAGGTTGTGATCAGTAAACAATTACAGCTCTTGGCATGACTTTTTTTCCGTTTGTTTCATACTTATTACAGATGAGTGACTTGAAAATTCAGCGCAAGGCTGTGAATGAGCTGTTCAACGTCTTACAAAAACTGGGGGATACCTCAAGTTCGCAGAAAAGAAAAAGAAGCCAGTTTCAGAGGCTGTGCAAATGCTAATGCCATCTTATTTTTGTACTGAGCTACTGTGCAAATCTTGTTGTGACAAGAATTTTTTTATTTCAATCTTTCTATTGATTTTTTTATACATTTATTTATTAATATTTAAGTATCTTAAATAATTATTTATAAAGAAATACTAATCAAAGTATTTATACTTGCTAATATTATATAAGAGATGACTTTGTCTTAAAATTCTGTCTATCTGTTATATGTTTGTTGACCTGAAAATACAGAATGAGGCAATGTTTACCTGGTTTCCATATGGAAATCTTCAAATTACATGATATGGTACCCAGCTTTCCATCTGGTGCTGTCTTGAGAGAGGGATATTGTAAGATAAGTCTCATCAATTTGGCATGGAGATACAAGCACCAGTACAGAGAAGTTACTGTAGTCAGGAAAACATGTTTATGTCTGCTTACTACTAAACATATCTAAATCCAAATCAAGCAAGTAGACATGCTTTGAGATAAGCAAATGTCGAAGCACATTTCTGAACTAGAAGACTGATGATTAATTGCTGGTTACCATTATTACTATTATTATTATTATTATTACTATTATTATTATGCACTGAAGTTACCAGGAGGGCAGTCTACCTAATATCTCGAGAGAATGTGACTAACTGTATTGCACTGACTTAACTTAAACTCTCAGATTTTAAAAATTTCTGCTGGGTTTTTTTTTTACTGAACCATTCAAATGTGTCTGTCTGTTGTAATTTTATTTATTTGGAGGTAACAGTATGGAATTTTTTATCTCAAGGGCTATATTTTTGCACTGGAATATTATTCAAAACTTTGGATTTTTCAACAGAGACTGTTTGAAATTTGAATATTAAATAAATAAATAAATAAATAGATTTTAAAAGTGTGTTTTCATGTTTATTCATCATCATCTCCGTGAAAAGTAAAACACTAATTTTGTGCTACATTTTCACAAAGGATGGTCCTGCCCAGGCATATAAAACGTATTTTCCTCCTGCCTGTCCCAGACTTAGGAAAGGACAATATTTTTAAAGAAATATGGCAGAAGAGTCTAAAATTCCCAAATTTTTCTTGTATCTGTTCGAGAAAACATTTTGCTTGTGAGAAGGCACTGATCATTTGAAATCTGTTGTTACTCTGGTTTAAGAGAAAAAACACTCTCAGATTTCTCTGCATATCAAAGTTAGGGAGCCCAGACCGAGCTCAGCCCATCTGCTGAGCTCTCTGCAGGTGGCACAAGCTGCAGGCCTGGGGTAACTTGGGCGTGTCTCACAGGTTTACGAGTTCTCAGGTCCTCAGGGCTTTACAGGGCAAATTACCTGGGGTTAGACTGGCTGAACTGACTGGGAATGGTGCAGATTTTCTTTGGCATTCCTGCCAGCATGAGACTTCCGACCACCCCCTGAGATTTGACTGATCCAGCAAAATCCAGAAATAGCACCACATCACGCCCAAAGTTTAGTTGCAGTAAGTCCTATAAGTTTAGTTGTAATTGTTGCAGCCATTCCTGCTCCCATGGGTTCAGCTGTCTCCCCTGGTGCAAGATGCCTTCATTCATATCCACATTTGATGGTCTAACAAAGTGACTGTGATCCTGGAGACTCGAACTGATTTTGAAGGAAACAGCTGTTCTTGTTTCTATTCATCACAGACATGCATACGCATGGGAGATTCAAGTGAAATTTCTCCTGTAGGATTTCTCCAGTTCCAGGACTAAGCATGAGAAGCCTCAGTAAGCATTTAACATAGACAATATGTCCTTCTGTGCTCATGCTCTTACATGAGGTATTAAAGGAGACTAACTCACCTTTGCCAGGTGCAGCAAGTTCTATTGAAAAAAACACAAAAAAAAAAAAGAAAATGAAAAAGAAATTAAAGGAAGGAGA
>VWZW01002078.1:3321955-3484633 GCA_013397115.1 Edolisoma coerulescens | reverse complement strand
GAGGAGAGGAAAAGAAGGAAAAATGAAAAACCTAACAGAAAGGTTAAAGTTTCATTGGTCGTCGGCAGTGAGACAGTGTGTTTCCCCACTACTCCTGAGTGAATTAATGCTCTATTTCTTGAATCCAAAGCCAAGACTGGTTAGAAACTACTTTATTCGACTATAAACTGAAAAATCTACAGTTCTTCCACACTCTGCTGTACGGTTCCATGGAAACACAAGGTAACTGGATCCAGAAGAAATAACATTTCCCAATCCAACCTGCTTTAGCTGTGTGTACTCAACCCTATGCTCTGCTGTCTCCTGCATTCCTGAAGTTATCACACTAAATCTGGCTCAAAACAGCAAGTGTTTTTTCAGTCACACAATTTCGTGTGTTCTTCTCATCCTAGTGCTGGCTAGCAGAGAAGCAGCAAAGGAATGAGCAGTGCAGAGATGGAGTAGCAGCTGTCACTGCTGACAAAATGTGTTTGTATATTCTCATTTCAGTAGTTTGGTGGTTTGTTTTTTTGTTTGTTTGTTTAGTTGATTAGTTGGATTTTTTTTCTTCTTCTTTTCCTCCAAAGTATCCTTATTTCCAACTGGAGATTTTTTAAGCAACTTGAAACCTTTGATGTTAAACCTGACACCAGACGTTGTAGAGATTCATCAGTGCTACTATAGTTACCTAACCATTCAAAGAAATCTAAAGAACAAGTTTCTCATATTGACCTGACTTTTCTCTGCCCGTGGTAAGTCTGTACAATTTCTACAGAGTGCTTAAGGTAAACTGCTGAACATTCCTCACTTTGTTCTATTACTGTGACAATAGTGGTAGAGAAGAATATCATAAAAATCAGCCTCTACAAAACCATATCTTTTCCATCCCATCCCATCCCATCCCATTCCTTTTTAGTATGGTACGTAATTGTATACTATACAAGTTAGGTGAATCACTTTTAACATGAAAACCTGTCATCTCTTCTCTGACATTCACAGGAGTCCTGGATCTCCTTTTCTATGTCATTCCTCACAATATCCAAGTGAGGAAGGCACTTCCAGCTAAGCTAAATGTAAGGGTAAAATTAATTTTAATGACTATCATAAATATTTCTACAGAAAAACATAGCATAAGCTTTGGCCATTTTTAACTGGAGGTCAGTGCAATTTCTTCCACCTACACAATCTGAGAGTGTTAATATATGTGCATGCTTGGGAGTGAAAAGATATTATCAACTATTTAGTAGTTATAATTAAAAAGGGAAAAAGTCAAATGGAAAGACAGAATTGTCTGAGAATCTCACTTTGTTTTATGCATCACTTTTGTAGCACATTAATTCTGTCCTTACTCTCTATTCCTGCATACTATCAGCCCTGATTTTAATCTGCCATTTTATCACCTTGTCACTCTATATTTTAAAGTCCTTTAATAGTTTTCTGGGGCTGGACCTCCTCTCTGTATCCTGCATAACTTAGTACTATCAGCAAACTTAATTATGAATACTAATAGTTTAGTACATCACCAAACTTAATTGTGAATATGAATGGCTAAGTTAACATGAATAACCCAGCACATCAGCAAACTTAACTCACAATTTGCCCTGTTTCTCAAACTGCTGATGGCTACATTTTAAATCATGGTATTATTAAGTTTGGAAAAGACCTCTAGGACCAGGAAGTTCCAACTCTTAATGCAACACCACTGTGTTCACCCCTAAACCATATCCCCAAGTGTCACATCCACATGCCTTTGGAACACTTACAGGGGTGGTGAGCCCAGCACTTCCTTGTGCAGCCTATTCCAATGCATGACCCATGGCACAGGCCCCAGGTGAGCCCTCTCATGACTGAACCCACTTAACTGCAAAAACCGTTCACTGATTCCTGCTCCTTTTTTCTTATATTTTAACCAATTGCATATTTATGTGAGGAGTTTCTTATCATGTAACTTCTTTGGTAGCTTTACAGTGATACTCATCAGGGATTCTTTTGAAGCTCAAAGACATGGTGGTATTTTGTCTCCCCCTTGTCTATATTTCCTGACTCTTCCTAAACTCTCCTATAAACAAGAAGTGTGGTATGTCATGTCACAAATGTCACAATATTTACTATTTCCATTTGCACCACATTTATCCACGGGCCCACTCTGTCTTGGTACTGTGCAGTAAGGATGTCAGTTTTGCTGGTTTGCAGTTTTCTGGGATTCCCCTGAGGCCTTTTAGAAAATTAATATCCAAGAGGCCCACTTTGTGCATCCCGGGTGTAGGGACAGACTCAAGAGTGGGTTGGATCCTGCACACCCCAAAATCTGTAGTTCAGCTGTTTTAACCTTGAGTCCTGCAGGACTCCCTGGTGAGGGTTGTCAGCTCAAATCTGTCCTTTCCATCATCTTCCTCCACAAGTCTAGGAGTGACCATGGGATTATTTGTTTGTCAGTGGGAAGCAGAAATAATAAAAAAGTCTAAAAAAGGTCTGGAGGTGTAAAAACCCCAACTTGTCAGACGGGTGTGGGATTTTCAGCCCAAAAATAGCTAATAGTACAAAACCTCTCACGTCTTTGCTGTCTTGTGTGGGGCAGAGTGATAACAACAACTTCTGCAATGCATAGGATGTATGTAGGCTGCTGAAGTAGGTGAGGAGCAGCACAATGGCCTTGCAACAGCAAAAATACTACTTCTGGGTGTCTTATCTAGCTGTTGGTGCTCATGCAAGATAGCAAAAGAAGGCCATCTGTCTTCCAACTTCTTCTTTCATTCTTTTATTTCCACAGTTTCCTTCACAGTAAGCAGAGACTTCCTGGCAAGCAATAAGGAAGGTGTATGTCAAAAATCTACCTGCAGAAAAAGGCAGAGTAGTTCCTTGATCCATAGCAAAACCTGCTGTGTGTGTATGGGGGCCACATTATGCAGAGGGAAGCTAGAACTGAAGAGGGCTCCATTCCCCATCCCACAAAGTGGTGATTAACCTCCTGCAGCACTCCATGCTCACTGCTCCCACAGGCAAACATGTCATTTGTGAGATTTCCCCCTATATAATTGGTCAAAGACGACCTCGACCTTATAAAACAGAAAGCGAACCAGTCAGGTAAATCTGGTCTCTAAACCAACTCAGGGCTGTGAGTTTAACAAGAACAAATGACACTCAGTACTTCTTCACAGATTGGATCTATGCTATTAACAAATGCAGTAAAATGTATCTCTGTGCACAAACATTCCCACAGAAAGTATTCTTGAAAAATGTATCATCATGTACATCTAACCCAAAGCCAATGACACCAAGGGAAAGTCATTCCACAATTGATGATTTTGTTTTATCCTAAGGCTGTTAATGTCACCAGAGGTAAGGAAATTCCCCCCCACAGTCTGATAGGTTCCTGAAGGTCAAACACGTGTTGCTAACTGGCAACTGTCCCTCTGGAGCAGGCACAACCATCCTCAGTCCACTTTCATGTCCTCCTGCATTATCACCCGGTGTCCTCCACAGATTTCTGGTTGCATCCCTGAAAATTGAAGACACCAATGATTTATGATCTTATAAGGACAAATTTAGACTTTCCACTTTCACTGCATCTTTAGAAAGACTGTTGAACAGAAACACTATGCAAATAATGCTGCTCTAGCAATTAAAATTTATTTTCAGGAGTTTATGAGATATTTTCTCCCCACTTGAGCTACATGATTACACTATTTCAATAGTAGAACCAGGATGAGAAATTGAGTTTGAAATACCCACCTACATTGAAAATTTGGCTATCAGGCTAAACAAATGCTAGACAACTCCCTCTTACCCAATTTATTGCAATAACTATGTACAGTTCTTTACTATCTCTAGTGAAAATCAAGTGGTATGCTGTTCACTTGAGGTGTATAATTCCTTGTGCAGCTGGTGCTGCTTGAGGTTTCTGTTACAGGTTGATTGATTTAAAAATTCACAAAAGTCAATGGAAAGATTCCTTTTGATTTCAAAGTGATTGGAATTGGAAACTGGATTCTGGATATCAATATAAGGTGCGTTTTTTTAAAAAAAATCCCTCATAACTAGAGTGGGGTGCCCAAACAAATGACTCTAATAGATGAAAAAGTATAGAAGAGGTTGAGACTTTAAAATAGATCACACACTTTAATGAATTTGTATCAAAACCAATCTGCAATGTTCACATTATTTGCTGAGAATATTCCTATTTTCCCTAAATAGTCTCAAAATTCCTCACATTTGAACCTGCTATACAGTCTTGAGAATTATGAAGAATGTGAGTTTCTTCACACCATCAGAAACCCACTACACACCATGGACTCTATTTAATTTGGATGGTCCAGCCTCACTAGCTTTTGGTTCCTGAATCAGGCTTCTCTTTTGGCCACTCCAGACACTCAGGCAACACCTTTTACTCAATGATGGAAAGATTTTATTACTCACTGTAAAGATAAACTGTTTTGGTTTTGATTACAAATAAATATGCTGAAGTCCTTTCCTGTATTTAGGACAGTAGAAAAATGTTTGGAATAAAGTGGCTGTGAATTTATGGAAAGGCCATAATTTATTGATAAATGACAAAAGTCTCAAGTTACATAAAATACCATAAAACTATTAATTTAAAATGCATACAGCATCTCTCAGAGACTTCTAGAAAATACTTAAAATGCTGTCAACTTCCCTAAGAGATTCATGTGCTTGTTCTCTTAGTTTGTTAATTAATAGAGCAGTTAAATAAAAATGATCTATGAATGAACAAATTGTTGTGATTTTTCATCTGACATAAACATGCAATGAGTCCAAAAGTCCAGCTGGTGAAATTCATGTTGCCTATCTAGTAACTGGGTTTTTTTTCCATAGACTTTGTAAAAATCATTTGCTTCTTAGATGCTGAAAAAATTGATGTGGTTTTCAGATGGTGTTTATCACAAGTGGCTGGTGACATGGATATAAACGGAAAAAACTATTCATTTTAAAACCTTGAGCTGGTCTTAGTAAGCTAGCTCATTTCAGAAAGTTCTTATGAATTCTAAAATTATGTGTAGACCAACCACACAAATGCTACATGAACACACTGTAGGGAAAGAACAGCAATTAAAAGAAGAAATTTTCATGCATTTGTGCCTGTTCCAAAAATAAGCTACACAGAGATGGACAAAATAAGTATCTTTTAATCTGCACAGAGAAAAACAAAGTCTCAGATGAAAAGTAAAAGTCCCTCAGCCAAGCAGTTTCTGTTCAGTGACAGAAATTGCTTCGCAACAAGCCTTTCACATGCCATTCAAAAAAAAAAAAAACAACAAACAAACCCCCAAACAAAACCAACCCCAAACTTAAGTTTGAACGTTTTTCAGAAATGCTGTTTGACTACCTGTGGAACCCACTTACTGAAAGCTCTGTCTCAAACCAAAGGTACTCTTTGAGGATATGAGAAGCACTGTCTGGCTTGACTCTGACTAAAGTTAAGGAATAGCTGTGCTGCTTCCACAATTTTTAATAGCCCTAGGCACCCTTTTAATCCATACAGCACTCATTTAACATGTTTTTTTTTTGTTAGACCATGTACAACATCAATTCATAGGTTTTCAATTTTGCTAGGCCATTTTCTACTCCAAAGGGGCTTTTCTAACAAACTTTCTGAAATGGTGAGAAAATGACTGACAATACAGAAGCAGAATTTTCAAGAGGACACGTTTAATACTGCATAGAGTTCTTTTGGATTTCTTTGTCAGGATGATCTATCATTTCCAGGACACACTTGTGTGCATTTCTCTGAGGGGCATTTCTGAAAGCGCAAAACAGTGATGAGCAGGGATCTTGGGAAATGCTAAGTTAGGATCTCAGTCTGAGTTAGCACTTCCCTCTGGGTGGGACAAAATATGAAACACATCTGCCCTGACCCTCTTCCCACATGGATAGTTCTGCTCCTCCTGGTTCCTGTGTTTCCTTGTATCTTCGCTTATCTTAAACTCAGAGTAAACAATCTACAGCCGAACATTTGCTCAGTGATTCAGAGGTAAATGAGCAAGGCTTTGGACTTAACCTTCTTCCTCAGTCCTTCTTTCTAGTTCAAATTTCCATTGCTTTGCTATGTTTTCTTTTTAACCTGTCACTGTTCTCTCTGGTCATCTGTGACTCATTTTCTCCCCCTCCCAGGAAAGTTCGCTGATTTTTTTCACACTGCTTGGCCCTTCCCAGAGCCCAACCTTCCTGAATCCATGACTAGGGCCAAAATTTGTCCTTTCCTGTGTATCTCTTTTCAGGGCTTACTGCTTCCTATGTGATGCGACCCAGATAATGCTGGATGAACACAAAGGAAATCTCTGTCTGATGAATGTATGTGTGTTTGTATTTATGCAAATATGAATACTTATTAATGTATTAAAATGTCTATTTTCAGAAAAGTCCAAACCACCCTTTCTCTACCTTTAACCCCTGCATATCTTAAGAGAACTGCATATTATTCAGCCACATACTTTAGCCATTTCTAAAAATAATTTTTTTACTTTATTGTGATCCTCCTAATCTTCTCTGTTCTTTATTCTGTTTTATGAAACCCACTTGCACCCTGGGTTTATGAAATTTATTAGCACCTTGTAAGCTCCTATCAAATATTGATAGCTAATTCAGTTGAGCTGATATTTTAATGCTCTGTCCCTATCATCTTTTGTGGTATCCATTATTTGGGGAGATTCTTACTCATATAAGAAATAATGAGTCTACCATTTAAGTGTGGGAGTTTTACTTCTTGTCTGGCTATTTCTTACCTGTAGCTAATCAGTTTAATCTTCAGAGGAAAGTCTGTGGGTTTTGTTCCTTCTAACTGTTATTGTTTTCTTCCTGGTAGTTATTCTCAGTTTGTCTGCATTTGAACTAGAAGAGACAATGCCTCTTCAGCCACAAGAATATGCAAAGACGTATAACAAATTTAGCATCCAAGTAGCTTCTGCTATTCTGACATATCAGAATAGCACTGTTATTGTTTTTCACCTCCAAGAAGGAGTGAGAGGGGATAGATGGTCTTGAGTTTAAAAATGTCTGACTGAGGGTTAGCTCAAGAAGAAAGATGAATTTCCTTTTCACTATCATCCTGCTTTGCCACCCCAAAGTACTGGCAAATTTTATCTTACTGAGGAGTGCATACACTTGTGTAACTTGCCCCAAACCCAACTTTTCTGCAGCAGGATTTATTCATTTATACTTATCACCTGGACTACACACTTGAGTTAAACCATTAAATAATATTGTTGAAAAGGAAATGATAGCTTTCGTGTGCTTGAGAAGGCTGTGATGAGGGGAAGGTCTGTAACAAAATTCAGGAGAAAAGGTCCCAGGCAGTACCACCATCTGATAGCCTGGTTTTGTATCACCACATCTGTCTCAGAGTGCCAGAGGCAAGCCAAATTTTCTTTCCTGCAGATGCACAATTTTAAGACTTACTGAGCTGTGTGGGCTGAAATTCACCTTTGGGCTGAGTGGCAAAGCACCTGCCAGGAACACCTCACGCAGTTCAGCTCCAACCCCCGCCTGCCTTCATCTTGCACAGGTGGCTAAACCAAGAGAAAACCAAACCATAGACCTTGTGAAAGAGACGGTAATTGCTGCACAGCTCACAGCAAGTAGGGCTCAAAGTAGCCCTGGATTCCCTGCGTGTGTCTGATATACAGCATTACATACCTGCTCTCGCTGGACCCCTTGCTAGCAGAGATGGTCAAGCCAACTGTATAAATTCTGGGGTGAACAAACTTTTATTAAGAGGAGGAATGAATCCCACTGTGATCTTTTACTCAGTTGTGGTCAAAACTAGGCAGTGAGCGCAGTTTGCAGCAGAGTAGCAAAGACTTGAAATGCAACACATAAAAGTATCACTGGAACGATCTTATTTAGCTGCTCTTTGGTGTAGCTGTTTGCAGAAACAAAGGCACCATATTAGTCACAGTGCTATTAAACAAGTTGTCTGGTTGACTCATAACAGCAAAGTGACAATAGAGTAATTAAAAATATGGGCAACAAAACACAGTTTATGATTACTTTCCCAAGATAGTAAAGAAAACAGTGAAAAGGAGTGGCTAATGTCAAGTCAAGGGTCGTTATTAGTATTACAAGGACATAGAGAGAGATTGTATCATATAAAAATTGATAATGCTTTACAAGAAAAAATTCATGGTTCATATCCTTTAAAAATCAGATTTTAAAACAATGCATTAAAATATCACCCCTATCAATTAAAAATTGCTCAGACACATCTTTATTGCAGATGCAGAAAGGCAGGGCCATCAAACGTCATGGAAACAGTTTTCTCACCTAAAGAGTGAGAAGACAAATGTGGCTGGAGTTAAATGGGTTTAGGTTTACAGTATTTGGTGAGTATTTGCCTCACAGCCATGATCTCCTTTGATGCTGCAGGTGAATCATCACCTCCACAGCCAAGGAGTAAATCAACACAGCTTCAGGGGCTGCCACTAAGGACGAGGTGTGTGTGTGTGTGTGTAATATTACATCATCCACACTGCTACCTTAGGAGAAGCTGAATTCATTGAACATTTCCATCAAGCCTTCCTCTCCTGGTCCCACCTGTTTTCCAAGGAAGATAACATTTTTCCATATGTGGAAACCTACATGCATTGATTTACCCATGTCTGGTATTTTACACTAATAAAGCAATTTAGTGTGTAACTTCATCAATTCTGTATTTTCTAGGCTTCTTTATTCGTTTGCCATTAGGCTGGAACAGTACTTACATGTGTGACTTGAGGTGGAAATGACTCATATTCACATTCTTCAGTAATGGTCGCTGCAGTTTTGGGGTTACCATCCCATTAAGCTTATTTGCTGGGCAAACGGGATTCCCAAGATACGGCAATCTGGACTGCAGAGGCTGTGGGAATAATTCCATTACTTTTGCAGAATTTTCAAATTTGTTAATTTACATTGTATAAATTCTAAATTTTGTGCCAGAGCTTACCTGGAAAGACTAATTTAATTTTGTTTAAGGTGGAATTTGGAGTTTCCCAGCTGGAGGCCTGTGTCACAATGTTTCATTGTGATCACTTTTGAGAAGGATAAAAATAAAACGAGAGCCTTTTTCTTACTTTCCTTCATTCCAAGTTGCTTATACATTGGGGTTAGATATTTATTATTACACTCATATTCCTCTTTAGATAGATAGTAAGGTAGATATCTTATAGGAAAGATAACAAGGCTGTGTGATCATATACAAGAAAAGTTCATAGCTGCGACAAGAACCTTGGGAGGTTTGCATTTCATTTCTCCACTTCCCTGCTAATGCAGAAATTGTAGAAAATAGCCCAGATTCACTAAATTAGTTATTTCTGTTGGCTAAAAAATGTCCACTTCTTTTTGGATTCCTGAGGCAGATGGGCTGGCCTCATGTTCTCTGCTTTTAGATACGGGACTTTCCAGCTAGAAGCTGTTAAATCTTTCAGTATTTTGCCTCAGCTCTATGTCATTGGGAAACATGATCAGGGTGTGTCATATAAGCCTAACCAATTTTCCCATTGCAGAGGCTACAGTTCTGAGAGGGGTGTTTCTGCTACAAAAAATGTCTAATGAAACCACAGGCTGCTCCTGAGCCTTGTGTATACAGTGGGCTGTGGGCTCAAAGCCACTCCCAGCAGGCCAGTGCTGACTTCGTATTATGAGCAAAACTGCCTCAAGTAAGTGCTCATAACTTTTTTATCATAACTTTTACATAATGCTTTTATCCCAAAAATAAAAACATTATTTATACCAAGCCAGTAGAGGTGTAGGTGAGTGAGGAATCTCCTGTCCACTTTGTCATAGTGCTGGAAACTGAATACCATCAGGTTCTAAAACAGCTTGGATTTTTCACAAAAATTATGTATAACCATGATACAGTGGACGTGTGAAGCAGCAGAAAAATGACCTTGGGATAGAAGACATCTCTACAGCACTCAGAAGGTGAGAGGGAGGGTAAAGGGCCATGCCAATGCATACAGGTAGATTTTGACACACAAGAGAAAGGAAAATCTGCGGAGTGATGCAGTGGGAATGGGAACCTGTTTCATGTGGCACATGGAAAATGCTTAGATTGAAATATCCTGAGCTAATATAAACAAGAAGAAGGCCATTGCTGAAGGCCAGAAAAAGGGTGTTGAAACAGCGCAAGAATGAAAACGAATGGATGATAAACACCTGGCTGTTAATTTTTAGGAATGTAGATTAAAATAACGTTGTGTTTGGTAGCAGTGTATTTGTATATTCTGTAGAATTTACAAGACTCAGTGACAACTAGAATGTGATGACTCAAAGACAGTTGACCAAAAGAGATTCCTGACTTGCAGGCCTGAGGAAAGGTTGATAGCCTCAATCCAGGAGGGAGCATGATTCCATTTGACACTACTGAATTGAGGCTGGTATTGGTCATTTAGAGAAACTATGGGGACAAGTCGTGAAGGTGAAGAAGATCCTCAGCCTAAACAAACAGATGAAGCTACAGGTAGGGCAAGGGAAGTATCACAAAAGTCAGGATACTGAGACAAAAAATGGCAGTTAACTGTTGAATGAGTTTGGGATACTGCCTATGAGTCTGGTCAGGGAGAAATCTGGAAAGACTGAGAACATCTACTCCAGTGGAGTACAAGAAGAAAAAGACATATTTATCATTTGGAAAGGTGGACATTTTCAAGGCAGTGGTTTTATATGTGGATAGGATCATCTCTTTCCATGTCTTTTCATGACGAACTGAGGCCAGGCTTATCAGCTCTCAATGAATGTAGCTGATATGGCATGAAACAACATGAAAAGTATGACTAAAGACATATCAGATAAAGAGAGTCTAAGAATGGATTAAAAGCATCAACTGAGGGGAACGAAAATGAAAGCTAAATCAGGAAGGATAAAGTCATTGAATTTCAGAACGGGTAAAATCAGATTTCACACTTGTTGATTCCACATAAGGGTCAGTCTAAAATTGCACATTTAGCCCAAGGCATAAGGACCCTGCTAGACCTTGGATCAAATTCTTCTTAATTATAGCTCTACATGCAAACTATAGAGCTGTTCTTTCCAATTTAACACCAGATACTAAATTATATTTAGTGGGTGTTTTTGGTGTGGTATAAAAGCATTTGTGTGTCTCTTTGAAACTTGATAAAGTGCAATGCAAATCACTCATACACACCAGCCTTCACTAAGTTCTTTTTACATTTCTGTACCAAATGCTGGAGAAGAGACCACTGAATTCTTCCTATAAACTGTTCTGTGGCCTCCACCAGCTTTGGGGGGCCGAGGGACAGCTATCACGTCTGCTTACAGATCATCCTGCCACTCTGCTTTAATAGTGAAGCACCTTCTACTTCATTTGCTGAGGCCAGATCTCCTTGGTGTGCTGTCTTGTCAGGCGCCTCCTCCCTCCTCCCAAATCAAAATAAAAGTCTGCTCTCCAAGTTAATTATACACTGAGAAGTGACACCTTGTGATGAGGAAAGCAGAGAGCCTGCAGCTGAGACAGACCTTGGAGGCAGAACTGTCATTGCCCAAGCCACTTTACAGCTTTGAATGGCTCTTGTCCATTACTATTACTGGAACAAAACTCAGTCAGGAATTTTGAAGCTGCATCCAAAAATCTCCTGCTTGCAGAGTCTGGTATGAGTCTGGGCTATCCATATATGCCCATATGTGCATGGATACTCAAATGATGACTTTGTGAATTTAGTCCAACAGCTATGCTGTATAAGGCTCCTACCATAAAAATCTCTTTGTTGCGTGCAGTTTCTGTGACACTGCTGTGAAGAAATCCACTTTCTTGGAAAGCTTTTTCCCCTATGCATGAAGAGGGCAGATGCTGTGGGAGCTGCACTGCCAGATCTATGTGACAAAATTAAAAATACTATGGCATCAATTAATACCAGGCCTTTCCATGCACCCCTTTATGAATCTGTTCCCTGTAACATACAACTATAGTGACATGCAGACATAAATTCCTCACTTATCAGGAATCAAGCTAGTGAAACTGTTTCTCCTATGGTTTTCCATAGAGTCAGGATGCAGAAAATGGCTATGAAAAGGAATATGCTCCAGGTCATCTAGGGGGGAAAGGCTTGCAGTGCCACACATCAGGGGGGAGGTCTGCTGGGCTGTCTCACAGCCCCCTCATCCTGGCACAGCTGCTCACCATATGCTGCCCTTGATGGCAAAGAGCCCTTTGATGACGGATCTAACTCAGGCCAGGGGAGACTGAGATGTCATACACAGCAGCTGGGAACTTGTGGGAGACAACGAAGTCGTTTGTCATTGAACAAATCCAAAACATAGTCCTATACTAGTCATTGTGAAGAAAATTAACTCTACCTTAGCCAAAACCAGCACATGTGGTCACAGCCTCTACACTAGCCCCAGTGAGGGTGCAGAAGCCCCACCACATTCCTGTTCTGGGTCAGTCCCTGGCACACATCTGGGCAGAGGGTGGCATGGTGTGAGTGCAATGGCTCTACACCCCTCAGCTCTGCATATCAAGTCCATCCCTCACTGCCTCAGGCTGCATGTGGGATGTGTAAACAGATTCAAAAGGTCACATTGGAAAGATACCTAAAACATGAGCAAGCACACCCAAGAAAAATGTAGTTTTTCTTTCTCTTCACTTCTGTCAGCTTGTTCAAAGTGTTGCCAGTGCCTTTGCTGCACAACTTTCTGCTGTCCTAGCCCAAAACACATTGCCCTTTGAAGAAAACTTGCAGTGTTCCCTGGTACCTCTGTGCTGCAGAAGCAATTTCCTCCAAAGCAAACTGCTCAGCAGGGATGTGGGACTATATAGCACCATGCATCTTGTTTCTATACCCACTTACCCACTTCCCAGGGAAAGCTCACACATGTGATTATTGAATCATCACGTACCACACAGTTTGGCACAAAGAACCACTCAGGATGGAATGGTACGTCCTCAAATCTCTTTACATCAGCCAGCCTGGGCACAAACTGAGTCAAGGCAGTGCTGTCTGGATTTAGCCTTCCAGGAGGCAAAGTGCTCAGCTCATCCGGTGGCTGCAAAGTTCGGTAGTCTCTGACTCCCTCCTGGATCAGCACAGTGCCTGATTATGAAAGGTCAGCTTGAGGAAAGCTTGTCAGCTGAGAAAAAAAATTTGCACATTTGTTGGTGTCTGTAGTCAATAGAGAACAAAAAGTTGAACAAACTGAGTTCTCCTCTCTTCTGGATGGTGAACATGGTGACATAGGAAAAAATTTTACATAGCAGCAACCAAGAAATATGCTACTTCTGATCACCTTCCTTTTTCTCTTTGAAAGGAGAAAACCCATAATTTTCATTACCAGCATTATTCATTGCATGTATCTCAGTCAGAAATCTCCAGTCATGGCTGCAGCCCTACAGAATAAAGTTTCAGCTGCATATACTATTTAATATTTATTGATACCTTATATATAGTGGCATCAGTCAATTCAGCTTAACTCAAATAAAGCAAGCCCCACTGGCCTTGGGGACTATGCCTTCACATATTAATGTGAGATAGCAAGTGAGAAATGATGATGTTCTTGTTCTTACGCACAGCTTAGAACACTGCAGAGTAAAACAGACCTTTTGCAAGCTCCTTCAGAATTGACTGTTCACCAGAAGCATCCCCACCCATAAGCCTGTGCAGAGCATCAGAGTTTATTGCGACAGAGAACAATGTCTGCAAAAAAACCTTGAAAATTATTTTTGTATGCTTTTTTCATGCCTGTCATGAGTTGTGGTAGGACAGCAGTCAGTCAAGATACTGCTATGAAAACAAACAAACAAAAATAAAATAAAAAATATTTCTCATTTTTCAGACCATGTTTGCTTAGTTTCATTTCATATTTCTAGCCCACAGAAGGCTTACAGGAAATTTCAGCTGGTAAAATGTAAATTTACCGTAATTGTGTAGTAGTACCAGATGCAGCTGACCACAAGTTATGTGCTTTAGAAAAAAAAAGTGTTTGTACTAACAGGGTAATAAATGACAGGAAACAAAATTGCCTGATGCTAGCACAGGTTTTTGAACCTGTGACTCTCAGAAAAAAATGTGTACCATACCTCCAAAGGACACCATGCATTCTGATGAAATTCCCACAAGGAAGAGGACATCTGGTAGAAAAAGTTAAAACTGCAGAGAAAAACTAAACTTTTGTTTTGTTACCCTATAGCGTGCCTCTCTGAGAGCTGGTGGGACTACTAAAACACAGAGCAAAAAGTTCAACCAGGGGCCTTCCTTCTTTCTGATAGGGCAAAGAGGTGCTTTTCTGTGTGAGCCTCATACAAAAACCACAAGCAGAGCTCTCAGAGCTAGAAAAGCTCTATTTTCTACTTTAGGCTCAGACATCAACACTGGGTGCAGGTATTACAGACAGCTCCTCTTTGCTCTTTGGGACAGGCATAAGCTCTGAGCATCCCAGGTTGTCACTGAAGCTGAAGATCTCATTGCACTGCTGTGGAAACACTGCCAGTGCCATGGCTGGCTGGTGTCCTCCTCCAAGTGGCAGAGGACTAGCAGCACTGTTGAGTCATCATGACTCTGCTTTCACAATTCCCTCTTTCAGCCTTAATTACACTGCTCCTGGCCTCTCTGATGGCTCTTTGTGCTGCTTTTCCCTCCCCTCACATCATCTTCTGTGTCTAAAGTTATCTGTCGTCATAGTGCCAAGTCCTCAGTATGCTCTCATATGATCCTCAAATTAATTTCCCACTTTAGTTTTTTTGTTGCTGGCCTCTCTCCAGTCACACCCTGCTGCAAACCCCTGGCGTAAAGTGTGTATTTTATTGCATACTGGTCGGTAATTTCTTCATGACTACTGTCCACTTCCACCTGCCTGACCATTTCTCCCTTTTCTGGCTCACCCATCCCTTACTCCTTTCTCAGCCCTTTCTCATTTGTGCCACACCATGCCCAGGCAGTGTTCCCACAGGCATAGGAAGCCCACAGTGAGCAAAGCCCATTAGCACATCAGCCAGGTGACTACTGGGATTTTCTACAATGAAATGACCCTGTGAGACCAATTTAGTGGGAAACCAGCTCACTTAGCTCCAAGTGCCCCTTTAGGAGATACAAACACTGTGACATTCCACTTGCATATACATATACAAAGACATGCAGTTCTCCGTGTTCCAGGTCATGCTGTCCGTATGTGCCTACTTTGCTGTTTGGTTATGTCCAATCTCGAGTGTTTTTCCTAGTTTTATGCTAACAGAAAGTCTTTGAGGCAGAGAGCTTTTCTTATTGTTTTGGCAAGATGGCCTTAGCTATTTGAATAGCACAAACTGCTGTTATAAACAGAGCCAAGAAAAGGAGGGAGGCAGACCAGGTGCATACACACAGTTTCTCACATTTCACAAATCATACAGGGGTCTTGAAGAGCTGATCCTGAGTTAGACAAGTCTCATGTGCTTGTGAAGCTGAGCTTCAAAGCTATAAACAGCTACTTTCAGAGGAGTGAAAAGTACAGCTTGAGCACACTGAACACATAAATCTTCTAGTGGAAGACTCTGGAAAGGAGTGAAGTGAAAACCCAAATCAGCTATTACTCATCCTTAAAAATTGCTAGTTTGCTTACTTCTGCAGTCTTGGCCTTCAGGACCTCAGTAAGTAATACTTTGGAATTTAATTATAAGAATATTTATGAAGGCAAATATTATTAATTCAGTTTGCAGTGTAAAAAAACCCAACAAACCCACATCACACAAATACCCATCTGAGTTACTCCCAGATGAAATTGATAATAGATGTCACAGGACTGACCCAAGCAGCTGCGTTTGGGGACCAGCCTGTCCCTGCCTCTCCACACCTGTCTTTGAAGGGACAGCAATTTGTGTGGCTAAGTGAAACAGAAGAAGACCAGGGAGTTCAGTCACTGTCATGCAGGAGGTAAGTGCCTTCAAGTGACTTCCAAACTAATCATAGAGGGAAGGAGTGCGAAAGGTTTCATCTCAGACTCTTGGTTAGGCAGAACACCTGATCCAGCTGGATTACACCTGCAAGCATGGACATGAGAGATTTGGGGATGAACTACCACGAAGTCTTCAGCCAAAGGCAACCACAAGGTGCCAGCGGCTGCGTCATGCAGACCCATTGCAGACTACGAGAATTTAAACTCTCAAAAAACCCCAGTAGTCTGTTTTGGTTACTTGTAAGGTACTAGTAATTCATCCCATTGCCTTCTGGAAAATAGGATTTCTTGACAGTCGTATCTTCACCTTTCCAGGTGGCATTCAGTTCACCTGCTTACCAATATTTCTGAAGCATTGGAGCATTTTTCCACTGGCTTTGTGGAAAACACAGCCTTAATAAGCTGAGGAACAGCAGCAAGCTTGACCTCCGCAAAACATGAAGATGAATGACATGATGGTTTTAAGGCCTTGACATCTGATCAGCTGAGCCAGCACATGGCGCATGTGACAGACTGAGACGTATAGGGCCCTCAGGAGGTCAGAACACACTAGACAAAGTGCACAGGCAGGTGATAATTTTTCTAGCTTGGTAAAACTGCTTAATTTGAAGTTATTCCTCAGGAAAACATACCAAAAAATGGTATAAATTTGAGACTAACTACAGCTACCACCTGATCACAGGAACAGGCTTTGGCAGCCAAAGGGGATGAGAAATGATAAGGGTGACATTTTCTCCTCCTTTGTAAGTGAGCTCAGGATTCCTGTCTCCTAAATACCTGAAGATATCTAAATCTAAGTACATAAAATCCCCTAAATGTAAAAAATAAAAAACCAGACAGCTCATATACACATAAAAAATTGGAATGCAATCACTTTACTTTTGCTTTTTCAAATGGTCGGATAGTGATAACAGCAACTGAGATTATTTCTTGCTATTTACTAGTATGTGGTAGGCATTGTACCATATAATATAATATGTACCTACATATGATATTTATGCTTCATTGGAGCAAAGCAGTTCAGCTGCAAACGAGGAATAGTTTTTCAACCACAGGAGGAAACTTCCTGTCTTCTTTGGCTGCTTTAGATGGGCAAGTAAACTACAGAAGGAAAACCTCATCCAGTATCTTCAAGCAGAGTTTCAAGTTACAATACAAGAACTCATTTGTCAAAGAGAGATAAATCCCAAGACTTTGTCTCCAGTAACCTCTGTGGCAGCAAGTGTATGTGCTAATTAACCACAAAAAGGCATATACAACAGCTACTCAGGTTTGCTGAACATTACACAGGAGTTTGGTATCTCTGTTAAATACCAGAGACCAATCCAGTATCTCCACATTTCAATGGATAGCATTCTCTTTACTTCTGTAAACTTTGAATCATGGTCAGAGTGAAGATGCAACAGGGACTTTAAGATAATAAAACGGAAAAGAAACTGACTCCTTATGTTTAAATTTAAAAGGTGTGTTATTTGTGTCACAGACATAGGATATCATAAACTCCATGCCCAGACTCAGAAATTGCTTCTCTCCAGTCAAGTAAAGCAATACCTTTTTGGGCAACCTTTTTTTTTCTTATTAGAGTTTCACTTTTATGAGAGAAATATCCTCTGTAGTGAATAAAATGTAAATAAAATCTTAACAGCACAAACCCTGCTAGACACATCAAGACTTCAAGTATATTTCTCAGATTATTGCCAGTGTTTCATAATACTTTTTCAACAATTTTCCATAAAGCCTTCCTTGCAGAGAAATGTGTAAAGTATGCAAACACCACTTTTGTCAGGCACTCAACTCCTTCGGCCTCCTTTCAAACCTGTTTTAAAACTCCCCATCTGATTTTGCAGCGTGCAAAACCACAACAGACTAATAGGAAATTGTCTAAAAGTCATTGTGGATGACTATAGGCTCAATCAACTCTTGCATAAATCAGGCGATTTCAACAGGAAAGGTAAGCATTTGAAGCCTATCTTTTTTTAGAGAAAGGTGTGAAGATTCTTGTAGAGAGTATAATAGGTTCACAGTTCATCCCTGAAAGAGGAAGTGTTTGACTGTCTTATTCAAGAAACCTGAGTGTGGTTGATTTTACTGCCAATTCTTTCAAGGGGAACCACAATAAAATTCCACAGACTTTTGGCCATTCTTTACCAAGTGTTAAATCTTCAGTACCTTACACATGGGATTTTCTTTAACAGACATGCTCTAGGAAATAAAAACTTCTCATTCAGATGCTGCAGTTTGATTTGCCAGGTTTCACAGCATTTTACAGGAGGTGGTAGGAATTATTACCTCTATCTTTAGCAGAAATGGAAAGAGAAAAGTACAAAATAATTGGCAAAAGGCATAGAGGAAAACATAGAACAGGTCATCAGGCTTGCTGATGTTACCACCATAAAAAAAAATATTGATAATATTTTTATTAGCCTTCTTCAGTTTTTCTTCAGTCACATATCTATATTAATGAAAACCAGAATCTCCACCAGAATAGCATAAGAAAATTTATTGCCCCAGGATACAGATGTTAACACTGGTAAACAAAGTTGCTTCATATTATACTTAATAAACTCAATTTCAAATTAAGTGAGGAACCTTCCATATAGAAAGTCTATTGATTCCAGTCCCCTTGCCATGGACAGGGACACATTTCACTAGATCAGGTTGCTCAGAGCCCCATCCAACCTGGTCTTGGACGCTTTCAGGGATGGAATACTCATGACTTGGCTGGGCAACCTCTTCCTGTGCCTCACTACACTCACAGTAAAGAATTTTTTCCTAATATCTAATCTAAGTCTGTTCTTTTTCAGTTTGAAGCCATTATGCCTTGTCCTGTCACTACAAGCCCTTGTAAGAAGTCCCTCTTCATCTTTCTTGTGGGATCCCTTCAGGTACTGGAAGGCCACAATCAGGTCACTCCAAACCCTTCTCTTTTTCAAGCTGAACAAACCCAACTCTCTCAGCCTTCCCTCACAGGAGAGGTGCTCCATCCTTCTAATCATCTTGGTGGCCTCCTCTGGGCTCGATCCAACAGTTTGATGCCCTTCCTGTACTGGGATCCCAGAGCTGGGTGCAGCTCTCCAGGTGGAATCTCACCAGAGCAGAGCAGAGGGGCAGAATCCCCTCCCTGGCCCTGCTGCCCGCGCTGCTTTGGATGCAGCCCAGGACACGCTTGGCTCTCTGGGCTGGGAGTGCCCATGGCTGGGTCGTGTCCAGCCTCTCTTCCAGCAGCACCCCCGAGTCCTTCTCAGCAGGGCTGCTCTGATCTGTTCATCCCCAGCCTGTGCTGATACCAGGGTTTGCCCCGACCCAGGTGCAGCACCTCGCACTTGGCCTTGTCAAACCTCATGAGATTCCCACAGGCCCGTTTCTTGAGCTTGTCCGGGTCCCTCTGGATGGCATTCCAGCCTTCAGGTGTGTCAACTGCACCACTCAGCTCGGCCTCACCTGCCGGTTTGCTGAGGGTGCACTCCATCCCTTTGTCTGTGTCATTAATGAAGAAATTAAACAGCACAGGTCCCCTAAGGGACACCACTTGTCACTGATGGGCATTGGGACTCTGAGCTGTTGAAAACTGGATGCAACTGTCTGACCACTGGATGCAACCGTCCAGCCACTTTCTTATCTGTCTAACAACAGTCCACCCATCGAATCCATCTCTCTCCAATTTAGAGAGAAGGATGTTGTGGGAGACCGTGTCAAAGGCTTTACAGAAGTCCAGATAAATGACAACTGTAACCCTTCCCTTGTCCACTCATGCAGTCACTCCATCATAGACGGCCAACAGGTTCTCCAATTTCAATATGCCTTTTTCAGAATTGCGTGACATGAAATGTCTATAATGTTCAAGACAAGAGGACACAATTATTTTCATTTTTCTGGCAATAAAGTGACACCTCAGAGACTGGGAGTCATTGAGGTGTGGGCAAACAGGGTTGTCAATGCAGAAACACAGCATTTGACCTTCAATGTTACTGTGGGAATATTGGTGTGACACTTCGGAAAACTTCTCTTGTTTCTATTTAATATTTGTAAGAGGTAAAATACATAAAAAATACATTAAAAATAGCTACATTAAACCACATATGCCACATTTAAGCCAAACCTGGGGATTAATCAAATCTCTATTAATCATGTTTTTTTCTATTAGCATTTTGCCAGTCAGGTTTTTTCTGACTACCTAAAACTTGATTAAAGAAACCACTGGATGTAAGTGGTTTCTTTCAAAGAAATAATAGAAAATTAATTGAATTAATAGTTTGCAGCTAACTATGAAGTTAGTTGAAAAAACTCCCTTAACTCCAACTTAAAAACCCCAACAAAACCCCCGATCCAGCTTTCTAGCTCCCTCTTTAGGAGAGAAAACGAAAGCTGGAAAAGTATCCCACCTGCTACTTCATTTTAAGCTCTCTGGCTCCTCCAGAAGGAAAACGAGTGAAGAGATGTCTTCCTGCTGCCAGGTGTAATGTATTTCTTCCTGTAAAATTTCACAAAGCTTTGGGGGACATTTTTCTCATATGATTTTATACAGGGCATCTTAGGGAAGGAGAACACAGATGAAAAGCTGCATTTGAACTGCTAAAGACATGTGCAGAGGCAAATTCATCTAGCAATGTGTGAAAAAGCTTTGAAGGAACAGTTTCAAAGCCATTGCAGTGTCCTGCAGGTTCAGAGCTTGGGTGTGCAGAGAGGGGCAAGCACAGGCAGGCTTAAAATGAATGACCATATTTTCCTTTAAAAACCCAACATTTGTGCAAAACTGTGGGGATTAAAAATAATTTCTTTCTGCAACTTTCCCATGTTGCTACTTTGTGTATTGTCAATTACTTTCACTTCTGTTCTAACAGTGGCGGAGGAATAAGCAAGAAGCTGAATCAAGCCAAGGACACAAAAGCAGGGGCTTTATTTTCCATGGCAATTCTGCTGCCTTGAGACTTCTTATTTCTTCTTTACTGTAAAATAAAACCCACTGAGAAGTGTGAAAACCTTCTGGTTTTCCTAGGGTGTGCTTTCTTTGTAGAGCTGCTCAGGAGCAGAAAGAACATACTCTTAACATGAAACAGGGTGCTTGCTTCCTGTGGTTATGTCTTTCTCTTTGAGAAGCCCAGCAAAGTCATTTATACCTCTGTGGCTGCACCAGGTCATGTTTGACTGAGGTGTTTCCTTGAAAATTGCCTTGTTTCAGCTTACTCATGATCTGTTTCGCTGAAAACTAGCTCCTGCCTCACCATCATAATAAAATTATTCACCATAAATTCAAAGGCTTTGGACCAAAGCTGCCCCCAGGTTAGCAAAGGTAGAAGTAATCTTTGCAGAAAGACAGTAGTTTACTGCAAAATACAAAAACACCTAGATCGTTCCTGTTGTCACCATCACCACCTTTATTGTTGTCATTTTAAATGACTCTCCCTGAATTCTCCTGTTTTACCTTTGATAGGGGCAGGATGTGTCCTGTAGAGAGCACACCTTTCTAAACTTTTGTACAATCTTTTATCTGTAGGCAGAGGGAGGCATCTTGTGTGCAGGAGGTGCATTCATTGCCTGCATATTCCCTTCTGACTCTGATAGTGTTATTACACTAAGAATAAAAGCTATGTAAAGTGAGTTGAAATAAATAGCTATTTCTCCTAATGACTTAATTTGGCTTCTGAGTGGATATGTGAGATGTGTGAGAATTGGATCTTCTCAGGCAAGGTTGCAATAGCAAAAAAGCTCTCAGTACATCGATGATTACATGGGGAAATACTTCTGGACTGACTCAGTTACACAGACCCCTGTTTTAGTGTGACCCTGCAGCCTTGTATATACAGTATTGACACTCCTACAAACACTCCTACACAGACTTTGCAGTGAGTTTACAAAGCCTCAGGCCTTGCTTTACCTGAGTTTATCTTGACATGCCTGAAGCTTCATTTTCACTTGCAGAAACAGAATTTTTTTTCTGATCATGGGGTAACATGCACCACAAGTTTTTATTTGCCTCAGTTTTCAATGGCAATTGCTCTCCAAAACACCTTGAGGCTCTGAATCTCAAGGCATGAACTGGGACAATGAAGACTTGCCCATTGTAAGAGAAGATCAGGCTTGAGACTGTCTGGGGAACCTAAAGAGATGCATCCCAGCATCCTGAGTGAAATGGCAGATGTAGCATCTAAGCTGCTTTTCACTGTATTTGAAAAGTCATGGCAGTCAGGTAAAGTCCATGCTCAGTGAAAAAAGGGAAACATCAAATCCATGCTTTTGAAAGGGTGAAAATAACAAACCTGGGAAATATCAAACAGTCAGCCTCCCCTCTGTGCCCAGTAACATCATGGAACATATACTCCTGGAAGGTATGTCAAGGTATATATGTGATAAGGAGGCAATTAGACGCAGCCAGTGTGGCTTCATCAGGGGCAAAACATGTTGTCAGTGAACAAGGAAAGAGCTACTAATGTCATCTATATGGACTTCTGTAAAGCCCTTGGCATGGTCCCACACAATATTCTTGCTGTAAACTGGGGTTTTTTGGGTTTGAGGGATGAACTATTTGATGGATAAGAAATTGTCTGGATGATTGCATCCAAAGAGTTGCAGTCAGTGGCTCAGTGTCCGGATGGAAACCCAAAGTGGTCTTCCTCAGGAGAGTATATTGGGATGGTCACTGTTCAGTATCTTTATTTATGACCGAGACAGTGGCATTGAGCACAGCCTCAGCAAGTCTGCAGATGACACCATGACTGAGGAAGAAGAAGCCATTGATACCAGCACCGTATTTCTCTCTGCAACAGACTTGGGTGGTGGACAACTTGCCATATCCCTCCCCATGCCCCAGAGTGCAACCACCAATATTAGGACCCAGGGGGGCAGTGGAAGGCTGAGCACAACACCAAAGAAAGAGGTAAAAGCCAGGATGCGTGTGTATAGGAATTTTAAGTGTGTAGTTTTTTATCGCAACTTTTCCTCTGTAACAGAATTCTTCATTTACTTTTTCTCTTTTCCCATAATTATTACATCTGTGCTAATACTGATGCCTTGATTACACTGTTAAGATTTCAATTATGTTAACAATAAATGCCATCTTTACACATAAAGTGAATTTCCTCTTTTCCCATAGGAAGTTTTCGAGCATGACAAGATCACTGCTGCAGCCCAGCTGGTTTGCTGCAGGAGGACTGCTGCTGAAGCCTGCAATAATTCCTTCTGGCTCAGGGGAACCACTAGTCAGGGCTAACCTAAAAGTAACATGATGTGATGCACTAATGCTGCCTATTACAAATAATGCTGTGTTGAGGAATACATTCAGTGCAGGTATCTCGGTGTGAAGCTGTCATGCCAGCAGCAGGTTGAGCTCTGGGAGCAGGACCCTGAGCTGAGACAAGAGGCTGTGAACTGCCAACCCTTTGCAGAACAAAGGGCATGGGGGTGTGCGGTCCAGCCAGGGGACAGGACACTCAGAAACACAGCAGACTTTGTTTCCCTGAGACTGTGGGGGTATAAAACCCCAGCGGTTCCTTTGTTCAGCGTGCCTCCTTGGAGGCGCCCAGCTCTGCCTGTTATTTTGTTATTTAGTTATTGCACCATGATTAAATTATTTTAAGGATCTGGATGTCTGGGACTCTGCTATGGGAAACTCGTGGTTGAGCTGGTAAGGACACCTGGTGTGACTGTGTGAGTGTGGGGGGTGTAGCTGCAAAGGGGCTTCTGTCTCAGCTCAGGGGGTGGGAGAGTGACTGCCACAGTGGCTTCTGGATGGTTTGACAGGTAAGTTTCCTTAACATGGAGAATGACAAATATTCCCAAAATACTTATATTTGATGTAGGAGTCCTTAAATCCTTTGAAAATGGTGGACTGTTCTGTGGGTAAGGACATGGAAAATAAGTTTGGACTAGGAAGAAGATAAATGGTAAACCTTCATGATGTTTATTGGTAGAACTAGTGGGTGGACAGATATTAGGAATAATGTCTGTCAGTAAGTAGTGCTTAGGTAGTGAAGATACCAAACCCATGGCTAACTCAACTATGAGCTGTTGAAAGCAAGTGGCAGATGTGCTTTCCTATCTGACTCAAACTCATTATTTCCCATATGACTCAAATCCTTATTACCTGATTCTGAATAAGAGGAAAGGGAGATTGTTTGGTTGATATTTTTCCCTTTTTCATCAAAACCGCCTGCTGAGTTGTGGGCTGGTCTGCGCAGTTCTCCCCTCCCGTTCCTTGCGTGGGGCAGGGTTAGGGGCTTTGGTACCCATGGGCCCACATCACATGATAGGCAAACACCAGATCCGAGGAAGGAGGGAGGCAACCAGGGGATTGACAGAAGCCTCCCTGGTGGGCCCCAAGCAGTGAGATGTTGTGCTGGATGAGTAACCATCCCCTCACCCCCTGATTTCAGGATGGCTGGGTCTGGCCCAGCTCCTTCTGACTCAGGGCAAACCTCATGCCAGGAACAGCCATTAGCATCCACTTTCTCCCCCCAGCATAATTCATCCTGCCAGACCCCAGCACTGCTTCCAGTTCTTTTATTTGCTGCTGCAGCACTGAGGGCATCTGACACATACATGAAAATAAACTAAAAAATCCTCACAACTGCTCTGTAAGGTAGATAAAAATTAATTAATCAGAGCAGAAAGCCAAGCACATGACAATATGGACCAAATAGAAGTACTATAAAAACACATTTCAGAGCTGCCTGTGCCACTCTCCCCAAAACAGAATCCAGCCCTGGTTGGCTGCAGCAGAACTGGTGACAACCGTGTTCTTGTCACGTTAGAGTCTCCTCCATTTTGTTAGTAGTGAGGAAACTACAAAGAGAGAAATGGGTTATAGTCATCATTTATCATGAGCTTTGGAGTCTCCAGCAAAATGTAAATCTGAGGAGCAGCTCATCAGAGACAGGACCAGCCTTGAGCCAAGAGCGCTTGGAAATAGAGCCACTTGCATTGTCCCAAGACTGGAGGGCAGAACAACCTACAGGTATCCTCACTCTTTGTGAATGAGGGGACAGCACAGGAGTGGTGAGTGGCAGGGAAGTTGGCAGATTTCTTTAGTGGACATCTCACAGTTCTTGTTGGAATCTTCTCTGTGCTCTCCTGCAAATTTCTGGAAGCTGAATAATTTCTTCAAATAATTTTAACTTGAAAATTTGAAACATTTCTGCCAAAATTGCTTGTTTCTATTTGTCTATTTCCAACAAACTCAGAGTATCAGCTGGGGGAGCTTTTATTCTTGAGCTTTGTCCTATCTTGGAAGACCTGGAGACAATTGTACAGGAAAAATCCTGCTGCTATCTTTTGATCTGCAACCAGGAGAAGTCTGCTTAACTGGTCCGTGGGGATGGTGCATCTCCAGTCCTGCCAGCTGCAGGAGTTCTGGGAAGATGCACGTATGGCTGGCTTAGAGCTGGAAAGAATTACTACTGCAGAATGCTTGGAGGGGAGAAAGGCCCAACAGAGCTTTTATCTACTAAAATGGAAGTCTCTTAAAGTGAAAGAAACAGCACTTTCTTGACCATTTGTAAACCATAGCTTCTTGAAGTGTTTATACTATGGCTACAGTTTTTCTAGCTCTCAAATCAGCAGGAGTAAGGAATCCTGACATACAGTGCACCCACTACCAGGTTTCATTTAGCAGAGAAGAAGAAAAGCTGCCAGAAAGATCAACTGGTTTTGTTAACACCAACAGAGCCAGTGCTTTTTTTCTCTCTAACATTTCCTTGGAAGTGATTAAATAGATTTTGGTGAGCTAAAAAAAATAATCACCTTGGGTTGGGCTCCTAGCATGAAAGACCTGAACGTCTAACAGGGTTACAAACCATTAAAAAAGTCTTCCATTGGGGAGTGTCCAGCCATACAAACATTAGGTAGTATCACCTGCTCTGCCTCAAGTGTAACACATTTTTTGCACATGTTATTTCTGCATTTTAAAATGGAAAAATGTAAAGAAAGTTTAATAATATTACTTAATTGGCAGTTGGAACTTCAAGGCAACCAATCTGTTAGGCATCAAACTGACTTTTTAGTTTAAATACAGTGTAATAATTCAGAACCTGCCAGCACTACCCTTGTATGTATAATAAAAAAATAAGTACAGGCCCCCTCTCAATAGCTGTACTCTGTTCTTTGAAGACATGAAAATTTCTAAGCTTTTCTTGGGTTCTGCTTGATATGCAGTTTCTTAAAGCTGGGGATTTTTGAGTAGGTTACTATGAGTATGTGTGTGCATTTGAGACAAAGGCCTCAACTTTGGTATAAAAGGTGTGAAATAAATTCAAAAATTAAAAAAATTTAACTGGAGTTAAAAATACTGAGCTTAAGCTTTGTCACTTTATACATATATGTTTTGCTTTAAACTTTCTAAAATATAAATTCCAAAGGTTTTGTAATACTTGTAAAGCAAAGGATTACTTAAATAGGAAATATTAAATCCTGAGATGATTAATATTGCAAACTACAGCATGCTATTTCCCAAAACCCATTTTCATTTTCCATTTTGCTGGTATGGTTTGTCCCTCTGCTGTAATTTTCAGTATGTTCCTTTTCTATGATGTTTTTTTCCCTGTCAGTTTGTTGGCCAGTTACAAAACTTGTGTAAGTGCTAGACATTATTTTATTTGCATCTATACATTGCATAAATATTCAAAACCACTGATGTACAATTTAGACAGAGTAGTGAAAAAATATTTCTCTTTCATGGGTAAGAAATAAATCATTAAATCAATGAAATAAAACTGATTAGGCAGCTTGCAGTGGCACCCAGTATCTCAAAGAAAGCTGCTCTTTATTGTCTGTTCAAGAAGTTTGCAAGCAATACGTGATCCATAGGAACCCCAGCCAGAAAATTAGTATGGCCTATGCCTTCCTGTGCCAGGAAGGCTTGTACCACTATCTAATCCCATTTTGTATGAAACCCAGGAAATTATACGACTCCATGGAGACATGAAGAGCTCTTTTTTCCCTGAGGCAAATTGGAGATGTGACGAGCTAAAACTACCCCTTGCAGCACTGATCTAAAAACCAGGTTACAGTGTATTAGTGAGGGCCATTCTCTGATGTTTCTTCCACGCACAGAGGAGGAGGGTTCCTGCCCCATCTTGTTGCTACCTGAGCAGGAATACTGGTGCCAGTGTGCAGGTGCCAGGAACACACTCAGCCTGCACAATTGCAGGGCTGTATCTAAGGGCAGAATTTGCCTGAGAAGGAATCAATCACAGAACCACAGAATCACAGAATCATAGAATCAGCTAGGGCGGAAAAGACCTTTGAGATCATTGAGTCCAAGGAGAGAGATTGAAAGCCAGAATCACATGTGTGAAATTCAGTTCACTCAGTAAAAAGACAGAATCTTTGTCATTTGGAGAAAAGCATCTACTTGATATGCCTAAATCTCTTAAATACTTAATCTCTCTCCTATTAACTATGTCCTGCCTCATACTACAGAAAGGAGGCAGGAGTTTGCTTTCCACACCTACCCCTGAGCTCAGTGTAAATGAGGTCACTTATATTTCTGCCCCACCCTTCATGGATTACAGATTATAGGATTCAGTCATTATTTGATATAGCAAAAGCAATATTTCTCTCTCTCATTGCTATGTTCCAAGGAAATGAAACTCACCCTAGCACCATGCCAATACACTTGTAAAAGCACCAAGTTAAAATCAGGGCAAACTACTTCCTGGAACAGTTTCCCTTGTAAAATAGTATCTCTGTTAGTTCAAGATATAGTATCAAGCTATCTTCATATAGCTGACTAACCTGCTGTTGGTCAGGTATTTACAGCATGCTTGACCACTAAACTCCAGTGTCTGTGTACTTGTGGCTGCTGCTTCCCTCAAAACACTTGCTTTCCTTGGAAGAAATATTTTAAAGACGGGTCTGGGTTAAACAGCTGACATGCAGATCGGGAGAATCAGCATCATTTGGCTAGAAAAAAGGCCTGACCTCTAGATGCTACAGGACTTTTACAACTCTGTCATGCATGGCAATACTGTTTATCATATTCATGCATTGTGCAATGGCATCAGCAATGATTACATTGCAGGGTTAACCCCATAATGTTTTACCATAACAGCTTTTGATTTATTGTCTTTCTGATCTTGTTTTGTGATCCACATGTGTTGAAACAACAGGCCTGGACTGAGCTGCTTTGCTTTTGTTATTCTGCCTTAGGAATGGAGATTTCAGCAAAATGTGTTTTGGACATGTTGTTTTGCCTCTTCTAGAAAATCTGTAACAATCTTTGTGAAAACCAGTAAAATGGCCAATGTATTGAGCTGGGGTTGGAGCTGAGTGAAGGGCTGCCTCTCTGCCTG
Source organism: Edolisoma coerulescens (assembly GCA_013397115.1). Lineage (NCBI taxonomy): Eukaryota > Metazoa > Chordata > Aves > Passeriformes > Campephagidae > Edolisoma > Edolisoma coerulescens. The sequence goes on along the minus strand of VWZW01002078.1, from coordinate 3,456,497 downwards.
GTAGGCTCACTGGTGCTAGCTGGCTTGTTGTCTACGAAGGAGGATGGACTAACATGTAGAGCTGTATCTCTCTCTGACCTTGTGCAGATGCTGACTTCCCACACTGGAGGTGGTCCCTCACTGTCAGAGTGGCTGTGAAAATTGTGAACAAGAGAACTGCCTCATATCAATGCAAACACCCTATGACTGCTCTGGCATTAAATACCTCTTCATCCATTATCCTCATTTTGAAGTAGGGTTAATATAATCATCGTTTCCAATGGGGAAGTAAAAGTTCAGAAAGATGTTAGGAACAGGTTTTTTTCTTAGAGCAGGACTCAACTAGCCTGTCATACAAATTGCTTAAGGCTATATTAAGCACCAGAGAGACTACCGAGTACTTATCAGGTGAACGCCCTGATCTGGGCAGCCTAGATGTGGTGTGTGGTACACAAACAGTGTGATTGACTGTGCCACATTGTTTATCCAGCAAGACTAGATCGCATGTACAACTTTAATTCTGCCTTTTTCTAGCTTTTTAATGCTGGGCTTTCCAACTTAGCTAATATTCTTTTAATGTCATTTTCTTGTGTATCATTAGAGTGTAAATTCTCCAGCAGCATGAGTGGATGAGCATCCTCCAGGAAGAGTGAGAATCATAGGACCACAGAATGGTTTGGGTTGGAAGGGACCTTGAAGATCATCTGATTCCAACTCCCCTGCCATGAGCAGGGACACTTTCCACTAGACCAGGTTACTCAAAGCCTCACGAGTAATGCACACTTTCTTTGTTCAAATTGCATTCCACTTAACACAGGAAATGAAATCAATCTCACTTGGTACATCTGACATAAATTCTAGAATACCTTTGTTTCAATGTAATAATCGAATATCTGTGGTTAAAGCTATAATTTGTAATTTATCTCCGACTATTTTTTTTATTAGTAACTTGTGGCTTTCTTGATACTTCTGTGTTGCTTGGAACCTACAAAGCTTTATCTTCTCCGAATCTATGAAATCACTGTGCTCCACCGCATTGTTGCTTGTGAGCATTTTGTGTACAGTAAAAGAGAAAGCTCTGCTAATAGAACAGAGCTAGCAGACTCCATCGCTATCTGTAGAGGTCTCTGCTGATTTCCTGGCATCCAAATGGACCTGTCTAGTAGGCTCAGTTCTTACAGGTAGTGTACAACAGCCTAAATCAGTCTTTCTCTTTATGAAATCTTTTTTTTCTCCATGTACTGCACGTTTTCTGACTTTCATCACAAGGGAGGGAGAGCTCGGATGAGCAGGAGTGTCCACTATGCAGCTCAGGGTCTTCCTCTGCATATCGCACTTCCTTTGCTTCACTGGACCTGCAGTACTGTCGGTAGGAAGATTAAAATGGGCTATCATCTGATAAGATATTGTCATGATTACCTCAAATCCTGTGTTCAGTTTTGGGCTCCACATGACAGGTCAGGCCTGGAGATGCCGGAGTGTGTCCAGAGAAGGGCAGTGTAATTGGTGAAGGCTTTGGAGGACAAATCTTGTGAGTAGGGGCTGAGAGAGCTGGGGGTGTTTAGCCTGGAGAAAAGAGGCTCAGGGGAGAACTTATGGCTCTCTACAGCTACCTAAAAAGACATTGTAGGAGGTGGGGGTCTGTCTCTTCTCTCAGGTAAGAAGTGAAAGGATGAGAGGACACAGACTCGAGTTGTTTCAGCGGAAGTTTAGATTGGATATTGGGAAAAATTACTAAAAGGTTTGTCAAAGACTGCAACAGGCTACCCATGGAAGTGGTTGAGTCACCATTCTTTTAGTTTGGTAATTGCAACTTCATAGGCTTTTAAGAAAATGAACTCATTTAAAGAAATCCCAGCTCAAGAGTGGCTCTTCTACAGCACCTTCCAAGCTCTTTTGAGTGGTGTTGAGCAGAGTTACAGCCTTTGGATGCTGGCACACACTTCTGCCACATGAATCAATCCCCATGAAGGCTGACCAGGAGGCAAGCATTCAACTTGACAAAAACCTAGTGATGGGACTGACCACAGGAAATAAGAATTTCCTTGGTTTCAGAATGGAAGCCACACTTTTCGAAATCCTTCAACCAAACTTCTAGCTGCCTTGTCTTTTTCATGAGACCAACAATAGCATATTGAAATACTTCCAGGGGAAAGAAAATAAGGATGGAAGAGGTAGAGGGAGAATTTGGGTTTAAACTACTTGACTGAGAAATTTACAGTTTTAAGATGCTTCAGCTCTGTTGTAACATGGATGAGAAATATCTTTGATGAATAAATGACAAATAATAAAATAAATACAAATATTACAATATAAAATATAGTATCATAACACAGGCTATAAATACCATGTTGGCTTCCCACCTTTGACATTGAGCCTTATGAGAGACATTTTCTGGTGAGGCAATTGGGAAAAGACTACTGTAGTTCCCCAAGTAGGAGGAAAACAATCTGGAATTTGTTTACTGATATCAGAAAGTGCCTGGAGGTAAGTGCAGTGCAAATGATGGTCTCTCTATAGCAAGAACTATGGCTGCATACAACTGGAAATGGTGGCTGAACTGAAAGGTTTATTCAAGTCAACCCCCTCCATACCTTAATAAATCCAGAGATGAGTTGCTTTCTTAGAAATCTGCAATACTGTACTTCAATGTAAAACTTTTCAGAAATGTTGAAGAATGTTTTCTGTATCTCAACAAGCTGTAAATGAGGCTTTGTTTCTAGTGTGAGCTTCAATCATCTCCCTGACCACTACGAAATAGCGAGAGGGTATGAGCAGCAGAATCTGGTTTTAAAAATCCTGACTAGTTCCTCTGCCCAGAATTTCAACTTGTTTTATTCAGAGTATAAATACTAGAATTTTTTGGTCAAAAGTTAAAAGTTGGTGTTTTACGGATTGCTTTAAAAGCATTTTTGCATATCCTTCAGTATTTCATTCTGTTACAGGATGCATTTACCATCAAGAACAGTAGTGCTAAAATGTTTGATGAGGCAACATGTGCAGTCAGCTAGCTAAAGAAATATGGTGTTCATGCATAATACTTTCAAAATAGAAGTGTTTTACATAAACCAAAATGCTGCCAATCCTGGAGCACTTTTGTCTGATTAAAAATGTGTGGCTAATTCCCCCTGGGTGAAATGTTGTTTAGAGCTGAGATTGCTGCTTAATGAAATACAGAAATTACAGCACAATATGGAAGCAAAATGTTGGATTTGGTGTTGAGCAAATTTTGTGCAGCATTTTTAGCTTCAAGATCTTGCTAATATTCTTCTCTCTATGATATAAAACATCTTTCAGAGGTGACCTTTTGCTTCAGCAAATGCTCCCCAGCTGAAATCAACTTTCAGCTAACGGAAACCTAAATATTGATTTTCCATCCAGCCATTGAGAAAAATACATTGGGGAATTTTTAGACATTTGTTTAGACAGATTCTTGTGATTCATTATAATGTGTTTTGAGAGATTAAAAGATTGCTTTTCTAATGTTCAAAACCTTCTTGACATTTCTATCTTGAAAAGAAGGGCTGGGGACTAGGGACCTTCAACCACATCTTCTAGTGGGAGAGGAATTTCTTCACCAGACTTTGTGTGTTGTGACAGTCTCCAAACTAGTAGTTCTTACAACTCCTCTGCTCTGCAGTGAGCTGCCTGAGGGTTCTGTGCCACTGCAGATCCATTGAGTTTATCCTTGTCTATCTTCCTGTCCCATCCCACATGTGCCACCACCCCATGACACAGGGACAAACAGTCCTGTGTAGTCATCCCTGAACTGGTCAGGTTATTGGACTAGATGATTGCTGTAGGTCCCTTCCAACTAAAATGATTCTATTCTATTCTATTCTATTCTATTCTATTCTATTCTATTCTATTCTATTCTATTCTATTATCCCAATGCAGAACACGTGCAATGGGACGTGCAAGCATGGAGCCTGCTGTGAGAGTTGGCTGGTCAGAAATTGATTTGTGCATGCTCCGAGGGAGGAGGTGGAAGCCTTACTGTCTCTCTGACACTGCAGCACCCTCAGAGGTGCTGAGCTAAACAGATCTGAAGTTCTGAAGAACTAATTGTTAATTAATATTTGATATTTTGGCAGACAGAAGTCAATCATTTCCCTGGAGCTTGCTCAGACTCACTGAGGGAGGGGAAAAGATCTCAAACAAAGTATTTGAAGGTAGAAGGGGGAAAAAACGGTTAAAACTACTTTTTGCTTACAACCCAAAAGTCACTCAGATGAAAAGTGTCCTGGTTAAGCTATTTATTGCTCACAGATGGTCACAGGTTTATTATGAATACATTGGCAAAAAAAAGTGTAGTAACACCAGCCAAGATGGTCAAGAGTGGGGTCTTATTCATCTACAGGTGCAGTACCACAAGAAAAATAAGCTGCACCTAGGTAAAAGAGGAGAAAAGAAAATTAGTGAAAACCAAAACCTCAGTATGGTGATTGATAATGTTCAAGCCAAACTCACATGAGAAGGAGCAGCCAAGTTCAGCTTCATAAAACCAGAAGAAATTGATGAGATATAGTTTTTCTTCTTGACTTAAATTCTCAGGGCAATGTGGAATATTTCAGACTTTTGCCTCTGACAGTCTTACTACCAACTGGAAAGGATTCTACCCATACCTCCTGCTTGAACAGTTTCCACCTGGTCTTTGACAGAAGCTGCCCAAGGACAAAACCCCTATAAAAAAGACAAATTTCATTATTGTCAACAAAATCAAAGTAAAAAACTTGGCAGTTAAGCAGTCTTGCCATATATATGTGTGGTGTTTCCACATACACATGCACATATATATACACACCTGCAGTAAGAATCACATGTACAAACATCACAGTACACTAAGCATATTTTTAAAAGAAATTAAAAAATCCCTAGCCCAGCTATTTCTGTGCTTTTAGCAAGGCCGAGGTGACTCCATCCTACCCTCACTCTGCCTCTACTCCTGTGACCCCAAGCTCACTTTCCAGGTACTGGTTTTAGAGCTGGCTTTCATGGTGGCACTAAGACCTCAACAGGTGTCCTCTGGGTGGATGTAACTTGTAAGGAACTCAAGGAAAGCAAGCACTGGAGGGAGTCATTTTGTTCCTGCAAGCTGGGGTGGTGGGTGAGTGAGCTGATTTCAGGGAGCACCATGGCCCACAGATGTGGGGAGGAGAAGGAGGTGGTTGTGGGGACATAGAGGAGGGATGCACTGTTCAATTTGGGCCCTGTAGTGAGGAGTCAGTGGATGCCTTCTATGTTCCCTTATAACAGGAGAAGCTTGAGGTGTTGCATGTCCTGGAAGGGCGTCAAAACCTGTAACAGGAGCTCATTATGTTAAGGTTTGTCCCATTTGAATTAAACTGGTCATTGAAAGGTCCAGTCCTGTTTGACATCTTTATTAATGATCTGGACGTGGGGATTGAGTGTACCCTCAGTAAATTTGCAGATGACACTAGGTTTGGTGGGAGTGTTGATCTGCTGGAGGGTAGAAGGTTCTGCAGAGAGACCTGGACAGACTCCATCAATGGGCTGAGGACAGCTCCATGAGGCTCAATAAGGCCAAGTGCCAGGTCCTGCCTTTGGGTCACAACAACCACCTGTAGCACTGCAGGCTGGGGGAGGAGTGGCTTGAGAGCTGTTAAACACAAAGGGACTTGGGGGTGCTGGTTGACAGCTGGCTCAATGTGAGCCAACAGTGCACCTGGGTGGCCGAGAGTAGTGTGGCCAGCAAGACTAGGGAGGTGTTCATCTCCCCATACTCAACACTGGTGAGGCCACACCTCAAGTGCTGTGTTCAGTTCTGGGCCCCTCACTTTAAAAAGGACATTGAGGTGCCGGAGAGTGTCCAGCAAAGGCTTGTGAAAGGTCTAGAAAACACGTCTTATGAGGAATGGCTGAGGGACCTGGCTTGTTTAGTCTCAAGAAGAGGAGGCTCGGAGGGACCTCATCGCTCTCTACAACTCCCTGAAAGGAGGCGGGGGCCGATCTCTGCTGCCATGCCTGTAGTGAGAGGACCAGAGGAAATGGCCTTAAGCTGTGACAGGGAAGATTCAGATTAGATATTAGGAAAAATTTTTCACTGTTTGAGTAGACAGGCATTGGAATAGGCTACCCAGGGAGGTGGTGGAGTCACCACCCCTGGAGTTGTTTAGGGGGCATCTGGATCTGGCGCTAGGTGATGGTTTAGGGGTCACAGTGATAGTGCTGGGTGGATTGTTGGACCTGATGATCTTAAAGGTTGCTTCCAACCTTGATGTTTCTATGATTCTACATATCCAGAAGCTCTGTACAACAAAGCCACAACTGCAGAGTTACCATCTTTACGCCTTTGCAAAACATTACTCTCTTGCGACAAATAACATTTCTATTTGACCTCCTAAAAACCGTATGAAAATTTTAAAATAGCAGTCTAGTTAAATGCACCTAGTAGGGATTAAAAAGAAAACCAGAACATGCACAGATACAGAAACTGATACAAGTGCAGACATCCTAGTGCTTTAGGTTTAATAAACCTTAAAAAATGGAGAGGGCAGTAAAACAAGTGGTACATGAGTGTCACTGGGAACTTAATTGATTACAAACTAGAGTTTATTTAATATGACCAAAGACAACTATTCTCATCAGATTATTCAGACATGTATATGGTTCTACACCTTCCAAAACCTGCTGATTACAAACACACCTCACCCTCTGTTCTTGCAGTAGAGAGACACACAGGAAAGTGTCTTATGTGTCTGTGATTAGAATGAAACTTTCAGAAATGAGTAAGCAGTTACTTTTGATCTAATACCAGTATGTATTTTGTGGCAGTCTTATCTCACTAGGGAGATTCTTATCTTGAAACTGCATTTGGACTTCACCTTAAAAGAGTTTTTCTCTTAAGCTTTATTTGTGTACTGCAGACTTACAGAAAAGCTTCTCATTCCACCCACATGTAAAGTAGGGTTTCAAATTGCATTTGCTATGGTAGATAATAGATATGACATTCTTGCTTATAGTGACAGGATCTCTGTTTAGTAACTATGAAAGGGAAAACACACCTAGTGCTAAGAAGACTCACTGGTTTGATGGAGGGTACAGAGTTAGTCTATAGTTATAAAAGAGTGTCTCTAGGGAAGCAACTGAACAAGTCTTCTAAATTTAAAGATTCAGAATTAAGTGATACATGAAGGCATTTAGAGAAAGTGATGAATATGAGGCAGTAATCAACAGCCATAAATTTTCAGAGAAGGTGTCTCATGTGTTTAAAAGGGTCTTGCCATTTCTTTTTGCTCTTATTTGGGTGGGCCTCACCATGAGCAAAAAGAAGCAGACCTTTTTGTTTCTTTTAGAAACTCTCCCTGATCCTTCAAAGATTTCAGGAGGGGGATGGAAAGGGAGAAGACCTGAAGAGGGTCTTATTCTCTGCGGGAGCAAATCCCATCACCACAAAACAAATTCTCTGAGATTCATCATCTCATTGATCATCCTTCAAAGAGCTAATACTCAAACTTCGATAAAATTGGACCAGAACTCCATGATGGAGCTTAAGTGTCAAGGCAAGTTTAATTCATAAGAATTACCTCATAAAGTTACATCAGACTAACGTGAGAATGATGAGTTAGGCCTGGATATTTTATCCATAGCTACATACTTAAAAATATTATATGCCCTTAAGAGCCAATTATTTTTTATAAGATATGTTTAGGGGTTCCTGGTAAACACTAGTTTTGTTTTCTCAAAAGCACTTAAAATTGCTATAATTTCAAGTTTACTATTACTTAAAATCCAAATAAAGTAAATTATTTTGAAATGTCTTCCAAGTAGGGAATTTTCCTTCTCATTGTGTGGCAATCTCTCCCATCAACAGTTCACCTTTTTCGGCATGGCCCAGCTATTTTTCCTGTGCCAGTGTTAAATGACATGAGATTCTGGGCATACAATTGCCACTTGCGGCTTACTAACTTCGGAAAAAAATTAATTAGCTTATCAACTCTGACTTCAAAAATCAGTGCTGAGGCATGGTGGAAAGTATGATAAGAAGACAGAGAACATGTCACTCAGCATCCAGCCAATCCACTTGATTGATCAGAACAGTTGTGTTTTGAGAACATTATCAAATACAAGATCGCTCCAAAAAGAAATAATAAAAAAATCAGGACTCTGCAGATAATCAGGACTCTGCAGATAAACAGAACTTGCTGCCATCCCAAGAGTAGCAAGTTGTTGAATCAATGTTCACAGGCAAACGGATCCAGGGAGCAGTGATTTTTAAAAAAAATGCACTAGCCAAATATTCACAAAAGTTTCCAGTGTCTGCCGTAGCTGTGCCAACACATGTGCTTTTCACCCCTTTTACTACTCAGGAATGGAAATCTCTGGAGGAAAACATCTGAGCAATAGTAACAACCCTGTCAGGCTGTGGACCCAGTTGCTATTCATATGCTTACCCAGTTATCCTCATTTATTTTTCCCAAATGGGTACCTTGCCTGCATTATGTGGCCCTGTTGCCTACAAAGTCTGCGATGATCTGTGTTTGAAACAAGGGTCCTGTGACTTAGAGAAAGAAATAGTGCAGGTGCTAGGAAATCTGGCCTTCCTCTGGTAATCAGTGCACAAGGAGAGCTGATCAATAGCTAACAGTCAACTGGTGTGGCTTTAACAGATTCAGAAATATCCCAATGTCCTTCCATACTTTTCCGGCTCTCAGAGCCAAGACTCACTTTTAATGTCACTACTTAGAAGGAAACAGCTCATGAACAGTCTCATTTAGTACTCTTCTTAATAAAGACCACCAAAACACCCTGTTGCTGCTTACAACTTCTAATCATTGCCAGCATGGAAACAGGTGTAGAGCTGTTGTTAGTTGACTCACACTGGTCATGATCAAAAGATGCTGGGTTTTCATTTTAGGGTTGTGTCTTGTGACCAGTAATAGGTAGATCCCATGCTGGAAGTCACTTGCACGTACTAGGATGTGGTCCTAAAGGACTTCATTAACTAAAGGTGTCAGCTAAAGCTGTACATAAGCATAAATGTAAATTTAAGTTTAATAAAATAAAGATCTAAATCACCACTTTTTTTCACCAGCTACAAGTAGGTATGAAAGGAGAATTTACCCACGAAGAATGAAACCATGCTCAAATGCTACCTGCTTTATAGAGACATTAGCTCTCTTGGTATGAATGACATATAAATAAACACATTCTGGTTAAACTGCAGTATTAAACCACCTGCATTTTCAGCACTGCTACTTTTAAGGAAATACAATACACATGTTTAAGTGGCTTAATCTATTCTATTACTTTGAGACACAGACAAAAAAACTGTTTGGTTTATAGTGGGTTTTTTGAAGCAATGTAATTTCTTAGTAACCAATTTTCAAATGTTGAAGTACAACCCATGTTTAATTAAACTAGGTCAAGTATTATTTTTTTAGAAACAAAGAACCACACTTCACTTCACCAAACCATGTCCTGTGTAAGTACAGTATCTCTCTCTCCCATCTGTCTCAGGGTTTTATCCTCTACCCGATCATGATGGTTTCTGAATATTTTCAGATTGAAAATATATAGCGATAGCAAACACTTGGACACTCAACACATGGGATGTCTGCAACTTCAGTTTAGGGTATGTGTGCATGTGTGTGCAAAGGGGCATCAACTTTTTATTAAAATATTTTATTGCAACCCCTTCCTCCCCTGGAACTTTTGGGTGTTTGGTTATTTGTTTCCTTTTTGAAAACTAATCTCTTGATGTAAGTTTTAAAATTATGTCAAACCCCTTTTTCTAAAGTTGTACAGATGTGTTTCATTCAATTTGCTCTGTAAGTTTTTATCCAAAATGCTTCTTTCATACCTTTCAGGCACTTCAGACTGAGCTTCTGTGCTCTGCTGTGGAGCAGAGCAACACAGTTCTTGTGGTGGCACCTGCGCTCTAATTCAGTCTTTGAGAAAGATGTGGCTTGACCTGATTATCACTCGGAAATTAGAGCTGCGTCATTCCCTCGATGACTGGGAATCTGTGAAGAGACTTTTCCCAGGGTCTCATGAGGAACTCTAAAGCAGGGAAGACACCACAAGCCACATTTTGTGTTTCAAGATTGTTTGAGCTATAGCTGAATCCAACAACAGAGGGAAAATGGTCTGGTTCTCAGGCAGGAAGAAAGACAAAGTTTCGTTCTGGAATTCAGATTAAAGACATCTTTTCATCACAGTTGTCACCTCATCATTCGAGACAGAGTCCTGGTCTTAACAGTACTTAAAAAATGGAAAACCACTGATGGAAGGAAGCCCAAATTTAGCTCATGCTCTTCATCTCATGTTTCTGTGAAAAGCATGGTACCACCACTTGTGAGAGTACTTGTGTAAATTAGGTGACTATTCAAGCGAAAGGGGTAGGTGCTCACCTGGATGATTATTAGTAAATTCAAAAGAAAAGAAAAAATTCAAAAGAACAACATACTCTTTTAACTTTTAGTCAATCTATAATTCAATCAATTGCCAATCTGCCAAGACTGAATGCTTAGTAATACAATTGGAGAACTTTCTTGGCCAGACAAATGTAGTGGTTTGAACCTGGCTGGGTGCCAAGTGTAAAGTGGTTCTTTCATGTCCCCACTCAACTGGACAGGGGAGAAAAGATATAACAAAAGGTTCATGAGTTAAGAATCATCAAGGTTGGAAGAGACCTTTTAGGTCACTAAGTCCAACAATCCACCCAGCACTGTCACTGTAACCCTAAACCACTAAACCATCACTGAGTTCCAGATTCAGACACCCCTGAAACACCTTCAGGGTGGTGACTCCACCACCTCCCTGGGCAGCCTATTCTAATCCCTGACCACTCAGACAGTGAAAAATTATTTAGCATCTAATCTGAATCTCCCCTGTTACAGCTTAAGGCCATTTCCTCTGGTCCTCTCATTGCAGGCACAGGCACAGCAGGAGAGATCGGCCCCCACTTCCTTTCAGGGAGTTGTAGAGAGTGATGAGGTCCCTCCGAGCCTCCTCTTCTTGAGACTAAACAAACCCAACTCCCTCAGCCATTCCTCATAAGACAAGTTTTCTAGATCTGCCCAAAGGCTGAGACATTTATAATCACCAATCATTTTCAGAGATGTTCTTATGGTTTCTAAACAGGGAAAGGTCGCCAAGTCCATGGCGTCAGGATGTATATTGTGGCTACTCTGCCCATGAGGGCTAGTCAGTCGTTCTGGTTGTGCCACCTTAGAAGAGTTTTCCAAATCCCATGGCATTGTTTGGAGACAGCCCTGCTCTATGCAGTGCCCGTCCTCCAGTGCTACTGAAAGTGCACGAGGCCATGATTCACCATACAAGCAGTGTTGGCCTTCCACAGCGTAGATGGAAGAGCTGAATCCACAATGAATCTGCAATTAAGTGACAATGTCCTACACTGCAGAGCAACCTACAGTAGTGATTCATCCTATCTTACAACAGATTTCTAAGAGGGGAAATTTATACTCTCTTATGGATACCTAGCTACTAATTGTACAGGAATCTAAAGATCCAAGAGTAGACATGTAACTTGACAAGAAATAGCTGCAATGAAAAAGAACAGATTCTACCACAGAAGATTGAAACTTATCTATTCAGAGGCTGTAAAGCAAGCTAAACCACTGGTCTGTCTCCCTTGACTCTTTTCTGTGTAAGAAAGGCTTTAATTGTCCTTTTTTCCCCCGACAAGTTTCTTACTAATCTTTATGGAGTCACTTCTCAATTTCATTCTGAAAATCTAAGCAGATTTTGTATTCTGATTCTCTCACTCAAAGATGTTCACTTGACATTTTGAGTATTTGTCATGATTCTTTTCACCTTATCAATACAAAAATTGCAGTCACCATATTAATTCTTATCAACACCTCATCTGGAAGTAAAACCACTTCCTTTCATTTTCTTGCTAATTTTATATTTAGAAAATCTGAGGACTGTCATTTGATTTTCTCTCCATATAATCACACTGGAAATTTATGCTGAACTTTCACTCTGAGGACTTGGTTGGCTTTAGTTATCCCTTTCCAACAATCAGTCGTTTTTCTGTAGGTCTGAATTCCTTAACTTAGATATAAAACTACACTGGCTGTATTAAAATGCATTTCCCTTAAATAGGCCTCCGTTATTAAAACCAGCTCTATTCATGGCTGCCTGGATTTTTTAGTCTGAATAGTAGGCTGGGCATAGGACTGTTTTTGCATCTCCTTTAGAAGAAAATTCCTTGTGGGCAATCATATTTTAAGTCAGTCCTCTTTCCACTCAGTGAGACTTATTAGCACATTATTGAGCTATTTTAAAAATTTTAAATAGCAAGTGATACCAAGTAAAAAACTGTGGTTTGCTTAATAGGATCTGTTCTCCATAAACTGACAGGAATTAATCACATTCTCATTTTTAAGGCTATGTTTGTTGACTCCCTTATGAGCTTTTCAGTTATTTTGCTGAGGAAAAGTTACCTCATATGTCCTTTTCTGTTTTTTTTTCAGTATTAGCACATTTTCAACACTTTACTGGTGTCCAATTGGAATTCAGTAGAGTATTACAGTGTTTCTCAAAAAATGTTGTCAGTGGCACAGATGTTCAGACAACTTGTTCGGACAACTGCTTTTTGCTCCCATGGGTATTTATGGTCTGGAAAATGCTTCATCATATTCATACCATCAAGTGCACCATCTCTTTCCTGTTGAAATGTGTCAGAAACACTTGCTGAGATTTTCCCTTTCTTTCTAATTTCTAAACACTTTACTATCTCCATCAACTACATTGTCTGGTTTCATTTTAATACTGAACCCTTTTTTGTGCTATAGACTTCTCTCTAGCTTCCCTTATTTTCTAAATTTTGATAGTTTTAGTTTTTATTGACTGCTACCTTGTTTCCTTTTCTGTTTGAAAAATAGATTCTTTTTTAAAATGCTCCTTTGAGAAACATTACTGAATGCTGAGCCTGTAAATACCTAAAAAGGTTTTGAGATATGATTTAGACGTGAATGGCATTATCAGGAATGTCACTTTTAAAACAGAGTGCAGTAAAAGCTGTTTTAGCCCAGTGGAAGCCATGAGGAGCTTTTAGCTGGCTACACTGCAGCATGCAGCTGACACAGGCTGTTGTTGCCCAAAAGAGGACAATGCTACCCATCAGCCAGAAGCTGGCAGCACCGCATGGTCCTGTGGCACACAGAGTTACCTTCTAAGTCTTGATGCTAAACCGCACTGTATTAGATTAAGAGAACAGCCTCTAAATGGATGAATATATATGAGCTGGCCTATGAGATTTCACTTATACAACCTTCTTTAGCAGAGACACTGTCTTTCTTACGAAGCCTTTAAATCTGCTTTTGGATGGGTTTTTTGTGTTTTGCTGTGGGTAAACATTTGGGGAATTGGCGTATTTGTTGCAAGCCTACGGGTTTTTCATGCTGGACTAAGCATATCACTTAGTACTGTACCCATCCTGTTTCACAGACAAATACAGAAAAACTCCAAAATACAAGATCAGAGGGCTCTGATTGTCCTGCACAGCTGCAGGCTCTCAGGTCCCAGATGTGCTGGCAGTGGCACTGGGTGCATGCCTGGTGATGGTGCCCTCTGTGTGAGCGTGAGAAATAGTGGCAACTTTTCACAGTAGCTCCCATCTTGAGCATTGAGTTCTTGACTATAGAAGTTTGTTGCTCCTAGGCAAATACAGGTAACTGTCTGTAAAGGGTTTGTATCAGGGCTGTCTGACCTTTAAACAGATGCTGGCAAAGTAACTCTATGGTTTTCTGTAGTTCCTTGAAAACCTGCTCTTCTCTCCCCAAAAACGCTGTATGTATTTCCTCACACGAGAAGAGATGTCACTTCTGAGCAGACACCACTTGGATGGCTCACAGGTTATCGGAAACAAAAAGAGACAGTGTAGCACAAAAGAGGATGTATACCACTAGGAAAATCTAACTCATGTTGCACATTTCAAATTTACATAGTTAAGAAAGTGATCAAAGGGACAGAGGTACAAAATTAACTTTTGATGTGACACAATTAATTGTATTACACCATCTCCATTTCTTTCTTTGTTACCACGATAAATACATCTGATGTGAGAGTGGTCGTTCTGCCAGTATTATGATACATGAACAAAACAAATGGTGGCTCACCAGGTAGCATCACTGTCTGCCAGGGAAACAGGGAAATGGGGGTGACCAATGGCTCCTGTGCCACCCAGAGCTATCTCATTTCTCTTAAAAAATCATGATACCCAGGAGCAGATTCCTTCAGTTCCAGTGTACAACAAACTTCACAAGGCATGGTTTGCTATTGGATGCAAAGCTTTTTCTGCCTTTTTTTTTTTTTTTAATTTAGCCTGACAGCGGAGCTTTTGGAAATTTTTAAAAGGGATTAGCCTCCTGTGAAATATGGATTATTTCCTCTCTTGTTAATGTGCACTGCCCTCTTGTGATAAAATATATTTTTGGTGTTCTTGGCAGTGTTCTTAATTGCCCAGTCACCATCCTAACAACCTGAAGAAACAGCAAGGGAAAGCTACTTACTGCTGCAAACCTGATCTCTAAAACTAAACAGAGGAAGAGTCACTTCCCAAAGCTAAGCAGGCAGGCAAAGCCACTCACTTGAATATGATGGGTGAAAGGCCATCAATGCCTGGGAAGGGAGGGAGGAAGCAAAACCCTTCAGAATCAGGAGAAAAGGTGGCATGACACGCCACTCTTGGAGCTGAGGGGACGGCACAGAGGAAAGCCCAAAGAGACACTTTTCAGTTAAGTGCTGGTTGGAAAAAGTTGCCTGCTCCTGTGTTTTGGACAATGCGTATCAAAGATATCCAACTGTAATCCTCTTGTCCTCTGAATGGAAACAACACACAGGGACTGTGAGTGATTCCTACCTGCTTACTGTGTTGTCTTAGACACACAGCTGTAAATGAATTTGTAGAATTAGCTACCAGACCAGTGGGAAATTTTCCTAAGCAGATCCACAGAGGAATGGAAAAAAAGTAGCATGCAGTACTGTGATTAAAGACAACACCATGTGCAATGTGCTGAAGGAAGAAGAAGGGAGAGAATTTGAGAGCATAGAGCTGACAGAAAACCTAAAACCTAGCTTTTTCTAACATCTGATTCATGGACTTCACAACCTTTAAGTATTTCTGGGATTCTTTTAATGTAAAGACTACTTTTATATGTGGGTTCTCCCTAGGCTGACTCCAACCACAAGCTCAATTTTCAGCATCTACTGAAAATCACAAGACAACAGAACTTGCCAAAACAAAACCAATTCTTTACTTTACAATGGCAAAGCAGAGAATATTTTTCCTGACCTTATTTTTATATGACCAAGTCACGTTAACCAAAACATCTAAGAACACAGATCCCAAGGTGAGCATCACACTCAGGAAAATAACAGCAAAACTGTAACAGTAATTCTCTGAGGGGAAGTATCAGGTTATCACAATTGGAGATCCAACTGGCTGCCATCAAGAATAAGCAAAGAATCCCGTGAAAATCTCCATGTATCTATGCTTGGACACAGTGTGCTTGGCTGCTGAGTTCAACCCAACTTCTCCAAAGCCAGGTGAATGTTTCTGTCCAGCTCATGCCCTTAGGTGTGGAAGGGCTTAAAACACATTGGTCGCTGCCAAGGAGTATGGAAAGGAACAGCAGCCTGAAGTACTTCAGTGGTGTCTATTCCTGATGTGTTCCAGCATTCCTCCTGCTGGGCTACAGGCTGGGAAGGGGAGCATGGACTTCTGGGAAAATGGCTGTGCACAACACTGCATTTCTTCGACTCCAGGAGCACCTGGAGTTAGCTGACCACACTCAGTATTTTTCTCATCAGGTTTTCTTACACTGAGGCGTTTCTCCTGCCTCTTTTCTGCATTTCTGGGACAAGATCCTCTCAAGGTATTTGCTAGGAGTTACTGTATGGAAACTCCTTATCACAAATGCTGAGAAAAGTATGGAAGAGACCTATACAGCAAGGACTTGAGCATACCATACCCCATAGTCTGCATATTTCCATCCCTCCTACCAGTTTTTACCTCAGGGCTTGTTCAGGACCAGGGCATTCTAACTGTGCTGAGGAATGTACTTAAGATGAGCCTGGGAGATCTGCTATGTGCTTGGACCCTTGAATCTCTGATATTTTGGACTTGATGTCCTTGTAAATGTGAACATGGATCTAGGTTAATGACATAAGGTGGGAAGAACTAAAGAAGTAAGAGAAAGAGGCGGCCAACACCCCTTGAGCTATAAAGATCTAGCAGTGAGTAAATGACAAATGCTGTGGAGTTTCGCTCCAATAAAACATTCAAGAAATACTTGAACTGTATGTGAACTTCGTACTTTTGAATCTGTAGAACTGCCCCAGAATGGTCACGAGAACAACCTGGCTCCAGAAATTCCTGTTACTTCCTGCTTTCATCAGTGCAGATAGACTTTCTGTGGTATTTTGGCACATCAGCAGTTTACTGTGAAGTGAATAACTCCTGCTTTTGCTCCAAATCCCCAGCAAAACTGAACTGAAGCAAGATGAAAATAGCTATATGTGTTTTCCTCCCTAGTTTTCAAGGCATGTTGCAAAATGAAACACTCAAACTGGTGAAAGCTCAAAATCTCATTTCTGTGACGTTGTCTAAGTGGGAGAAAAACAAAACGTAAACAAGAATTTCTCATTCAGAAAGACGCCCACTCAGTGTAAGGAGCACAAGAAGCAACCGCCCCTTTCCCAGTTTGCTCAGCTTTTGGACTGTCACTGGCCTTGTTGCCACCTCCCAAACTCATTGCAAGAGGGGCAGATTTGGCTGGCAGCCAGATCTCTTTGCTGGGGTCCTGAGCAGTGGGGCTGGCTTTCCCACGGACCCTGGGGTTTTCCACGTCCCCCCACCCACACACAGTGCCCACACACAGAAAGCTGCTTCCTGTCCCCAAAGCCTGGGGATGACATGCTGTCATGGGGAAGAGAGCTTGGGAGAGGTCGGCCATGCCACCTCAGAAACAGCCCCTGGGTGTGCAGTGGAGCAGACAGTGCTTCTATTTTAATTTCTCTGACAGCTTATAAAACAAAGCTGAGTATTTGGGCAGAAATAAATTCAAGAGAAAATTTCCAACTAGCCCCATCAGAGGCTGCTTGTGATGTAAATGCAGCTTGGAAACATAGAAGTAGGTCCAGTAGTTTCCCTTAACACACCTGTTTGCAAGACTCCCGGTAGCTTTTTTCAGTGCCAACATTAGCACTGCCTTGGTATCCCTACAATCAGCAGAGAGTCTGTGACTGATGAAATGGGAAAATACCATTTCCTTCTCTAGAGTGAGCTAGGAAACGCTGATTCCTTCCCCATTAATTCTTGATGGCTTTGCTGTCTCTTAAGAGCTCAGCTGAGTTCATTATCCTGAGCAGACCTGCAGTGAGGCAGGGCTGCCTAGTGCCAAGTGCAGACCTGCCCTAATTACCCTGGCAGATGTCACCTCACACGAGGAGCTGGGCAGTGATTATGGCCCTGCAAAGGGCACAGGTGCTTTTGTGGGTCAGTTTGATCCACAAAGCACAGTTAAATAAGTGGAGTGGCAGGGCTGAGTAAATGAGACTCTCATGACAAAATCACCCAGTCATTTGGCAGCTCAGTGAATAAAAATAATGAAAAGTCCTCTTCCAAAAGCACAGAAAGAACATCCTGGCTTCAATTCAAGCTTAGGTTCTAGTTTCCAGAAACACTCTAGCTAACATATTTGGAAAGACATCTGGAAGTTGGGGGAGCTGGTGACTCTTTGCTGCTCTTTGCTGTTGTTGCTGGCGGGGCAAAAGCCCGGCAACTCCGGGCACCTGCTTGTGTGTATTGGTGCCAGCCTTGGTGCTCAGAAAGGGCAGATCACATTTATTCCAACATCTGAACTACTTGGTTCTCTCTTAAATCTCACCCTCACTGAGCCGTGACACAAGCCTGGGGCTGGGTATGACCATGACGGTGGGGTGGGGTGGGGTGGGGTGGACGGATGGCCTCCAGGGGCTGTTCTCACCTGTGTCCCAGTGTGCTGAATCTTGCTTCCCCATCAGTTCTGGGTGCTTTTACAGAGCTCTTCTACTCAACGTTTCCCTGCTTCTCTTGTGGTCTGTGCTTTCTCTTGCCTTCAGCACAAGGCTACGGGTGCACCACACATGGGAGCATCAGATCTGTTCAAGTGTCCTCTTCTTCCTCCACAAACACTGTTTTCCCTCCTTGCTTTCTCTACAGCAAATACCCAGAGCACTGGTGCTTCTGACGTATAGCAGAGATTGCCATTCGTGACAACGCAGCAGTCCATGTCTCAGCAGCTGCCATGTGCAGCGTAGGTATTAGCTGAACATTAGCCTGCAGGCAGCTTCAGCCAGAAGTGCAGGCAGGGGCTGACCCTGGAATTTTGCCTGATGCAGGGCAGGCAGATCAGATGCCAGTGGTGTGTCCAGGGGTCAGTTGTGCCTGTTGGGAATGCCAGACTACTCTGCCGTGCCATGTGGGAGTGGGTGACAGCTGGCATCCTTGTGCCGTGAAGGCTGACATGGAGGCAGCAGTGTGGTGGTGGTTCCCCTGCCCCACTTGCTGTCCTGTGACTGTTGACTTCCCACACCACCTCAGCCCACTACTCTCTGCCAGGGTGCATAAAATGTTCTGCTTCAACCCGCACGGGCTCCCTGTGCCACCCACTGGCACACGGACAAAGTGCATGTCAGGGGGTGAGTCACTGCATGGAGTTTCTAGCAAAACTTTTTCGTGGCTGGGGGTATGATGAGACTAACGCAGCCCCTGGGATTTTTCTGATGGAGTCCCCTCCCTGGATTTGTGGGCAGAGGGATGCACACATTTCCCACCACACCCTCCTCTCTGGCCCCCTCTGCCCTCCCTTGTCACAGGCTCCATGGTGTTTGCATCGGCCTTTCCAACAGCCCCAGGGCACAGAGAGTGAAAAACACTTCTTGAGACAGCCTTTCCTTTGCACATTGCAGTGAGCCCTCTGGAGACATTTGATATTCTCTGAAGCATTCTTCTTTTCTGATGACGAGATGAGGCGGAGTGATGTGTGGGGTTGCACACATCTCTTCCATCATCTTTCCATTTTTTAATGTTGCATGTGTTTCCTGGGCTTGTCGGCGTTTTCCCATGAGTAAGCTGTTACCACACGCACCCAACATGTTTTCTGCTTGTGCCTAGAGTGGAAAAGGGGCACTGAAACATTTGGTAACGCATGGGTACAGAGGTAGGAAGGTGTGAGAGAGGGTTTCTACAAGGTGTGGTGAAAGAACTTGCAGGCACTTTGTACACCCAAAAAAAGAGGATTTAACGAGAAACCCCTGCTGGCCCCGGTTCAGTCTTACCAGTACTGCACCACACTTGATGCTCTGTTCCTATAAACTCCTGTGTCAAATTATGAGCTGAGCTTACCCCATCGCTACCTATTATCTTCTACTCATTAACCACTTAAAATGTCACATGTTTTTTTACACAGTAAAAAGCCATGAGCAATCTTTCTTAAAAATAGCTGCCCACAGTCAATCTAGGAGCATGTGTTGAGGACACTGTACAGCTTTTAGCGCCCACTTTCACATGGGCATAGTTTCCACTGTGATGACCTCTTTGCTGCTTGTTCTGCTGGAAATCCATGGACTTCAATAAGTATAAACTAGCACCATTAATAAAAAGTGAAATGAGCAGAGCTCTTTTATTGTCAACTATATTTATATGTTTTATTGAAACCTGAAGCATTAAAAATTCTCCCCTAATACGTTAGGGGAAGAAAAAAAATAATGATATACTTTTCAAACACAAAAGAGTGACAATCTATGAGCACCCATGCTATTATTTCAAATAAACAAAAAAGCATTTCAAACAAAACCCAACAGCAAAAATGAGCTGGTTAAATAAGTAGACAACAATTTTATCCACCAACAGCCGCTCTTACCAGGCAGTGATGATGACCCAAAGGTAGCTCAGTTGCCATCGAGGGTTGCCATCATATGTGCAATCAGCAAGAATTTCCATAAAAAACCCTATTCAAGACCAGATCTGGCTAACAGCAGGCACTGTCAGAGGCACACAGACTACCTGCTAAGCAAAAAACTGGCAGGCTCCAGCAGGACCTGATGAACCTGGATTTTGCACCTTTATGCACCAGGGCAGATTCTGTCCTAAGTGCTGAAGTGAAGGACTTACACATTCTGTAAGTGTCAGGGTGTCTTATGGTTCTTCAGCTCTGGATAAAGACACCAGTAACCATTAATCAGGACAGAAATGGGTTTCCATTAACTTTTAAATGAGGAAGTGTAACAACAAAAATTGTTTTAGGGAAAGTAGTACAGTCTCCTGCTGAGACTACACATGAAAGTCATCAAAGACTACACTGCTACACCTTCATTCACACACTGCTACAGGCTTGTTGCCCCTCAAGACTGTGGGAGGAAAAAGGAAAAAATCAGAACAGAAAGTCTTAGTGGCACAATACAATAATTTATATTCTATTTAAACTTGAAATCTGGCCAGAAAGAAGCCATCAAAGTGAGGCTTCTGTAATGGTTTTGCAAACAATGACTGTATCAACCACTTCTTAGATCACGAATAAATCATGGCCAATAAATCAGGTAGGTGTGTGATGAATCCTTGAGGAAACAGGATTATCTTCAGTGGCTACTTTTAGATTAAGAGAGCACAAGCAAGATTTGTCTTTAGTCTCCTTAAACTTTATTAGGTTACCTCTATATATCTTGACAACTTTCTCTGTCCAGATGCGTTCAATGCAAGAATGTGTAACGGAAGAAAAGACAGGTGAAGTCAGCTTAAGGGTCCACCTGGAGAGCATCTTGCTTGCGGAAGTGGCCATCAGCAAAAGTAGAGTACAAAAACAAAATAGAGTACAAAAATAGGGAAAGGACAGAAAAATCTTGTTTAACCTCCAGCAGTCAGGGACACGGGACTTCTCCAAGCCAGAGATGCACCCTGGCAATCACATATGGAATAAAAGTCCTTTGAAATTGTCTCACCCCAGAGTGGTGTCTTTACACTCATGGCTCCTGCAGAATCCAGTGGCAGGGATAAAAACCCTATGCCTTGTTTTGCACCCCTCATGTCTACAGGCTTCTGCTGCGGCTGTTGCTTTTCCGGACTGAGGAAGCTCTGAGGCTTTAGCTCTCCATCAGTGGAAGCCACACCTTATCTTTGTACAGCTTGCTTCCAGTCATCCTTCTTTTTTCTTTTTGGTGTGAGATGACATAACCAGAGCTGCACAAAGATTTTGAGGTACACATACACCATGGACTTATTCACAGGTTAAATGATGAGCCTCATTTTGTGCTCTATACTTTCTTAACAAGTCCTACCATTCAATTTGCCTTTTGACAGCTTCTGAATGTTGACAGATATTTTCAGAGAACTTTCCACAGTGATGACAAAGCTGCCATCCTGAGCCCTAGCAATGAAGGCCTATCATTTCGTTCCTCTTTTTTTGTCCTAAGCATGTTGTTCAGTGCTTATCAGCCTTTTTTTTTTTATTGCTTATCAGCTTTTTCACTTATTGCCCTGTCACTCAACACCATGAAGTAGTTTTGCAGGTCTCCAAAGTCAGCTTCAGGTCTAAGTATCCTGAATAATTTAGTGTCATCTGTAATTTTTGTCACCCACTTGCACACATCCCCCCCCGCCCCCCCCCACCCCGCTGTCCAGATCACTTCACCTTTCAGAAACAATGTAGTAAATATCTGTAGGGTCCCACAGAAAGGACCATTTCCCAATGGTCTTTCCATTAGGAAAAATAACCACTCTACCTCCTGCCCCTAGTTTCTGAATTCTGGGAGACCAATTTTTTGGCACTGGATATGGGTTTTGAGGGCAGTGTCTGGGTTGCCTTTATCGTATGGCGTGACCCAGCTCAGAGGGGGTCCTGCAGACATGGTGAAATAGCTAACTTTGATTTTTCAGGCAGCTCAAAAAGCCCCATGGTTCTGTTTGAATTGGGGACGGTGAATATGACTGCAGACACATGCCTTTAAAAAACCAGACTGCCTGCTGCTCAGGTCTCCCATGGCTGGAAGCCCACTTATGCTCCATCACAGAGATGTACGCACACATGTGCGCGTGTTGGTATGAGCAGGGTACAGAGTCATTGGTTTGATTTCATGCAGAGATCTTGAGCACTGGAAAAATACCTTACCTGAAGTGTCAGGCTGAGTGTTTAAGCAGCGGATTTGCCTGAGTCAGCACAGCAGGCTTGAGTCTTTCATGCTCAGCTAAGCAGTTTCTTCTGGTTGCAAATCAATTCTGCTCACCTTCAACAGGAACCGGTGATTTCTATCATTTGTTCTCAGGGCCATGGAGAAATTGTAGGCTTTTTTTTTTCTTCTGTTTGGTTCAGTGTTTGTCTGTTTCTCAGGAAAATGCCTATAAAAATGAGGACTTGCATTTTGAGTTAGTAGCACTTCTGTTTGCCTTTCATTTTGTAAAAAAACAGACTTTCTTTGCAAAACATGGGGAAAACCTGTATAAAAAAACAGGAAGTGCCTTCAGGCTGCTCAGCAAAGCATCACCAGGCAGTGAGGTACCAAGGATCAGACCTTTTCTATCCATTCAAGTCTTTTCTTGACACTGTATGTCCAATCTGGAAATCAGCTGAATCATAAGAGGACCTTTTACAAAGTCTTTATTTGCCTGATGAAAACAGTCAGAGGAGGCCTTAGGGCTTCCTTGGGTGCCCCTCTGCTGGCTGCTTTGCAAAGATGAAAGGGGTTGTGTCCTGCCCTGAGGGGTCTGCTGGAGAGGAGACCTATGAGAGGGACAAGTACAGGTGGCAGAAGGTCCCCACAGAGCTCCAAGAGTGGCATCAATCTTCAAATGGTTCTTCAAATGTTGCATAAAGCAAAGTTGCCCTCAGGGATTGCAGCAGGTACAATGGTGGAGGTCAGTTGTGGATTTAGTGCCCTGTTAGCACATTGGGGCAGAGCAGAGCACATCCTAATGGGGTGGATCCTGCTGGTGGTCCACAGGTGACTGCAAGGTCTCCATGCAGGCAGGGAGCTGAGGACACAAGCATCTGCTGCTAATTCGAGACTGTGAGAGCTTTGTGGACACATTTAGTCTGGGCTGGATGGGAAGCAGCCCTCCCATGGCATCTTGGAAATAACACAGGGTGCTGTTTTGCACGGGGCTGGAAGATGGTTAGTGCTGGGTGGCAGCTCCTGGCCTCACTGCAGTTTATCGCCTCGCTCAGTGTGTGCACAGATGCCTTCTCTGTAATGATGCCCTTTGGGTCTCATTTGGTGAGGTACTTTCACCTCCTCTGACTTCAGTGCCGAGTACCTCTGGAAAAACAAATCATGCATAATATTCTGGCTGTCTTACAGATGATGGAAAACGTGGTTTTACTTCATCATGTGGAAAACTTCAGTCCTGCTCTCCATCTTTCCTCACTGACTTGCCCTGACCACCATACCTTGAGAGAAAAGCTTGTGTACCTCTGGGAGTACACAGACAGCTCTTGCTACACACAGCTCTGCAGGGAGTAGAGAGCATCTGACAGAGCACAGGTCTGCTACACTGCTTATACTTCCTTTAGGAGAAAAAAATACTGTTGCTGGAGACTCCCTTCAGCTTTTGTTTCATGCTTTCATTTTGATAAAGGAATTGGGAATTATATATGCAGCCACTGGCAGATAAGTTAAAGCAGGAGCTGAAACATTAGCTGAAATTAGGTTCCACCAATAGGCAACTGAAAATAAGCATCCTGACAGATGGTGCCAATT
Organism: Edolisoma coerulescens; assembly: GCA_013397115.1. Taxonomy (NCBI): domain Eukaryota; kingdom Metazoa; phylum Chordata; class Aves; order Passeriformes; family Campephagidae; genus Edolisoma; species Edolisoma coerulescens. The sequence continues at coordinate 3,432,794 of VWZW01002078.1, read as the reverse complement.
GATTTAACTGCAGCTGTGATGCTTAACAGGGTAGAAAATGCAAGTAAAAATCTAATGGGAGGCCTGCCCTAGTTAAATCAGCCTCTTATTTAACTTACCAGTAGTAATCACTGTTAATAAATTCCAGTTAAACTAATGGTAGAAATAATTATCTGTTTTGTTAAGCTTTCCAAGCAAAGCTAATAAAGCTGTGGGCCTTAAAAAAATTAAGGCCCACATAAGCATATCTATCTATCTATCTACCTAAATATGTGCACACACATATATATATACACCTAGAATATATATACTGATATGTAATATATATCAGTATGTTATATATTTAACATTCATGTAGCATGTACCATGCATATCTTATACAACATACATATACTTCCATTATTGTATTATCAGTATGCATTGATGTATGGAGATAGGTTTATTTTATATTGATTTAAATGTACATAAAGTTCTATCAAAAAATGCAAGAGAAAGCAACATTGCTATCACAAACCACATGGATTAAAAGAACAGGAAGGATGGTGGAGGAAAGGAGAAAAGGTGGGAAGAGGCAAGAGAGAGCCAAGGTGAAAGTCTGGCATAGATCCTTGGAGCTTCCCTTCAGCCTCTGGAAATGATATCACAAAGCTGTTTTCCTCTCTATGCTTCCCTGCTGAAGTCCTCTTTCTGTTGAAGTGTGAGTTCAGATCTTCCTGGTCAAATTTAAGGCCCCTGTAAGAGTTCCCAAGGCTTCATGTGCTGCAGCCATGGATCATGGTCCAGAGGTGCTGTGAAAGTGAGTTAGTTCAGTGTGATGCCACAAAGGGACTGAGTTTTCATCCCCTTGTTCCATAGTGCCAGTGCTGGGCCTCCACTGCCCTTCTGGGCACAAGCCCAGAGAGGACAGAGCCATTGGCCCTTCAGCAGCCAGTGTGTCTCCATCGTGTAGTCCAAGGCAAAAAGACCTCCCACAGCACAGGACTCCATCACATTGTTTTGCATCGGGATGCATCTAGCCTTGATGATCCCACTGCAGACCATCTTACGGCAGTTTCATGTGGGTTAGCAAGCTCACACGTGCAGTCATTTGAAAGCCTGATTCATATATCCACTATTCATTCAAGAATGTTCTTCTCTGGAAGGTGATATGTTTGCAGCTTCCTACAATCAGCCCAATTTGGCCAGCCGCTAATTTACTTTTAATATCGAACTCCCAGGTTAGAAGAATTAAGAATATTTTTCCTTTCAGGCAGCTTTGCCCTTCTACCCACACAGCTATTTTTCTCTTTGAGGCTGTGATCATGCAAGAAAGATCTCTGATTTCCTGTGAAAATCATATGAATAGAGTAAACTGGGGGGAAAATTTACCTTCTTGCCATGTCATTGGCTTCAATATTTACACACTAATGTTGCCAACTAGTAAGATTCATAAAAGGACAGAGCATAGAGAAGAAAACCCACACATGATTGCTCTGGCTTATGGCATTTCTATAGGAGTACTGCAAGAGGTGATCTGAAAAGCAAGCAATGAGAGCAGAGCCCAGCTCACACGTGCTCCTGCATGGAGCACACTGGTCTCCTGTGAACAGCAATCCAGTGCCTCTGCTTTGGGTTTTCAGGGGCAAAGCTCGCCAGCCACTCATAATGTCAGGAAGCTGCAATGAAAGTCTAGGGAAAAAATAATTGTTGTTATTAATTGACTGATTTCTATGGCACCCGAAGGGAGTGTAATCATTGTGTGTCCAGCAGCGCTCATCCCAAGCAGGTGTGTTTCAGAGGATGATGCACCACCTGCAGCATATCACAGACTTTGCTTTAATCGACATCCACCACTGCTATCACTTAAAATAGGAACCCATTTAAAAAGAATAAAAGATAGAAATTTCCCTCTGCCTCACCATGCAGTGTGCTTTTGCCCTTAGAAAAACATCACGTGCTGCACAGTCGCTTCCCTCTGTGGTCAGAGAACATGGGGTCCTGATGAGGTGTCATGACCTAAGGGTTAGTGTAGACAGCGTGACCACGGGGTTATCGGATTTCCCAGTACTCAAGGACATGGATGCCTTTTCCTCTTAATCACTCTACTTACTTACAGATTACCACAAATACCAAAAAAATTACCACCAGCAAGTACACCTATGATTAATAAAGCAAATATGAATGAATATATATATATAGATATGTCTCAAGGTATTATGTATTACTAGCATCAATCAATTATAGTCTCAATCAATAGTAAGGTGGCAATCAATGATAGCACCAATTAGTATTGTAGTACAATCAATAGCAAGCACAACCAAGTAGTTGTGTATTCTTACCTATTACCACAACTTGTCACCAGCAAAACAATGATGATACATAACGTCAATAAGAAAGCAAATTAGGTTTCAGAAGGAAATCTCAAAAGGGGAGGGACAAACCAATCTGAGGTGGGGACTACATACCCAGCCATCCCCAAAAGAGGGGATGACAGATTGAACTGAAAGGATAACAGAGATACGGTCTTTCTGGGGTCAGCCAGGTGTCAGCAAGGCATCTCTGGTGATGGTCCAAGATCCTGTAGAAAGTTTGTGTGGGATTCAACTGGAAAGCTCTGAATGAGACAGGAGCTCAGTTTTGGATAAAATAAACACATTTTTTTTGTAACATGCGGGCGTAAGAAGGTGTAGGACATCCTACTTCAAGCAGTTGATAGATGCTGTTAATGTCTGGTTTCACCTGTAACAGCCAATACATCATGATGTTTTCTGTTCTTTCAGAGCTATTTTATTTTCCCAGACTGTTTTCTACTGTTTTTTCCCAGACTGTTTTTCTCAGATGATAAGTTGCTCTTATAGTCCCTCATTTTTCTGCTTATTTACAGTATTTCAGGATGTCTTCAGTTTCTAGGTACCCTGGCTGCACTTGTCAAGGATGCTTCTAGTTTACAAGCCCCATCCTCGAGGGGATCCCATTCATCAGCAGTCCCGGGCTGGCTGTCCTTTCTCTGTCAATACTTTTCAGCAGATGATTTCTTCTCTTCAGTAATTTTCCCGTTAGAACCAGACTGCCTTTATGACTGCTCACATTACAGGGCTGGGCTGGGAGAGGAGTGGAGTGGAATGCCTGCTAGGCTGTGAGGTACCTGCCAAGCAAGCTGGATGTGGGATAAGAAATACCCTGAGCCATTTCACACCAGCAGCACTACTAGTGAAGCCTGGTGGGCTGCATGTCTCTCCCTGATACCCAATTCCCCTTTAGTGGGGCCTAATAGTGTTTCTCTTCTCTTCCAAGCCCCTGTGTTTCACAAAGGTCCTGCCCTGCCTTCAAATCTGGATAAAATTGACCATGAGTGCTAAAATTACTGTGAGACCAAAAATGAGAAACTGACCAATGGGATAGATGTAAGCTTTGTTTCCCTAGGAACGTGAACTTAGGAATAGAGCAGGAGCTATGCCTGACATGCTTAATGGTGGAAAACAGTCTTTAATTTTAAAATTACGATGATGACAAAAATACAGCGCTCTGTAATTGTGGCTTCCTTGAATTTCAACAAACCACATCAGCATTTTGTTCTGTGCCTTTTTCTCATGACTTAAATTGTTCCTGGTGGAATGTTGTGAGTTCTGTGTGCTGCAAAAAGCCAAAAGAGAGAAGAACTTGGGCCTCTGGGCAAAGAGCTCCATCCTTCATTCCTGGGCTCATTGCAGGCTGTTATTTATCCTCTACGTGTCCTCTCTGTGCTTCTCATATCTCAAAATTGTCACCAGACCTGATGCCCAGTGCAAATAAACCACATTTCTCCATGAGAGATTTGTGGAGGAACCAGGAGAGGCTCACTCCAGAGAGTGCACACACTGCCTGAATGGGGAGCATGGGAATATGTTGCTTTCTCAACTTACCAGCAAATGCAGCCAGGCTTTGTGTGAGAAGATCATAATCGACTGTTGGAGACAGATTAAGAGGAAAATAGCTCCTTTCAAAACAAGGGGACATCAGGAATGAAGACTCAGAGAGGGACATCCTAGGCAAAATGCACCCAAATGACCCTTAGGCAATGCAAGTTATACACATCCCTGTTCTGAGGAGCTGAAGATTAGCCTATAGAGATGGTTGATTTATGTTTAGTCAATAAATAATTACAATGATAAATAATCTTTTGTTATTAATTCCATAAATAAAGTCTTCTCTGTCTGCAGACTGACATGCCAGCACATCTTAAGCAACCATGGTTTCTAGCTCAAGCAGCCAGAGGGGGTGAGCTGGGTTCTCTTGTCGTTGTCTTTATCCCAAACCATTTCACACCTTCTCAAACATGTCTACCCAGAGCTGCTGAGGCTAAGCAAGAGGCCAGCACTCACACAGGGCAGAGGGCAGAAGCACATACCGGCCCAGGTTTGGGTAAAATCTATGGTGAATGTAAACATCTGCAAATTGCCTGTGGGCTAGGCAGCCCAAATTATGGGGACAGACCCACATTTTGCATGTGAACAGGATGAACTGGACATGGAAGTCCATGAGTCTGAACACCGAAGGCACTCGGACTATTCTTCTCACGGTCACCCCGTGAGAAGTGCTGCAGGGCGGGAGGCTGTGAAATCAGAGTCTGCATAATATGCAGCATTTTAATTTCAAATAAGGCTGTGTTTAGTGTGCACAGAGGATACGGTGTTCAGGTAAATTTTGGGGTTTGTAGGTGCTTTGGAACAGCTGGAAAACCAGTGATTTACAGTAACTGGACGTGGTAGCTCTCAAAGGAAAACATACCTCTCCTCTGAGTATGTGCTATGGATTTCTGTAAATTAAAAAGCAACACGTGTCTTGCAGACCACCCAGTCTCCTACAACCAGCATTGAAGAAAACTGCATCCCACAGAACCCATCTCCACGCTGGTACCCATGCAGGTTTTATGTTTTGGACTGTTCAGGCTTGGCTGTCAGATATGCAGCCCTTATCAAAATTTTGTGGTGCTCTTGGTAGGGTTTTCAAAAGAATGAGACACAGAAAACCTTACAAATATTTAGAGACTGACTTGGAGTGATTTTTATGGGGTTTCCAGTTCCTAAAAATATTTTGTGGGGGTTTGCTATAAATGACTTGAGGGGATTTACTCTGATAACTTGCAGAGAGATTTATTCTTCGCAAAGGGCAGAAAATTTCCCACAAAAGCATTATTTTTTGAAGATAAACTGGAACTTTATTTAAGTCAAATCTTCCAAAAAATACATATTTTCTTTGAACATTGCTGTTTTTCCTTGAAACAGTGATGCTAGAAAGCCCCCAAATTTTCAGCAGTTTTTGGTGAGTGAGAGTCGTTACCAGCTGCTAAAAAAGAAAATTGCTTTTTCACATTTTGAATGGAGCTTTTCATCAAAAGGCAATGTTTCCTAGAGAAAATTCTAATTAAAGTGATGCTCATTTTTTGTCAGACCAGTCTGCAGAGACTCCCTCTTTCCTATATGTCGCAATCTCTATATTCCCCAGCTGGGACAGTGTGTTAGAAAACCCCAGCCAGCACTTTGCAGCGACCCAGCCTTCACACGGGATTATTCAAGGTGAAGCCTGGCACAGACCTGACAGTTTGTGGTTTTCGTGTGAGTTAGCAGCCTCACACCTGCGACTTCAACAATCTGCCTCATCTTCTTGATAGCATTTCTGCTAAATGGAGTTGTTATCAGGGTTATCCTACCCCTCTGGTCAACTCCAAGCCAAGGACTTCAGCCCTGGTACATTCAGTTGTCAGGCATCTCTACTTGTGCCGTCTCTGCTTCAATCACTTAATAAATTAGGAATAATCAATTAATGTGTATAAAACAACCACAGAAATGAACTTCTGCAAATATGTAGAGCACCATTTCCTTTCATTTCTTTATTATAGGTTATTGCAATTTGCATGTATTTTGTCTCAAAAATTAATTTGATATTACTGTGACACGTTCCTCATATTTAACAACAATGCATCCATTGCCATCTAGCTGTGTCCAGCTCAGCAGACTTCCAAACTGCTGCCATAAATTAACCAGATGGTAGAATGTATTTTGCAGCTTACAAGGTGAAGATATTTCCCTAGGCATTTGTCGGCATGAGTCATGGTTCTCATGGAAAAGCACAGTATATAGGAAATAATGAAGAAATGAAGATTCAATTAATATTGAATTTTTAAAAATGCCACTGCTAATGTTAATACAAACAGTATCATTAAGGTCTGGTAGGATCAAAAGGAGACCTGCCTCCTGGAAACACTCCCAACCCCAGCACTGTTAGGGAGTTAATAGTCTATTATAGAATCTGTTCATGCTCCTAGATTAGTCTGTCAAAGACAATTAATCAAAATACAATAAGCTTTTCTTCCCAAAATAAAAATGTATACACGGTTAATGTGACAGTTGTATCACTGAGATTTCACAGGAGTTTTCCTCATGTATTTTGCTGAAGTTACAGGTTGAGGCCTGAGACATAAGGCCTGGACAGGCAAATTTATGAAGTGTGAAAGACCACTTGAAGGAAAAAGCCAGAAATCCACTTTTGCATGAACTTATTTAAAACCATATACAACCATTCACTAAAAATACTGATACTTTCAGAGGCTGCATTTATTTATACACTTTTTATCCTTTGGAATGTGTTTGACAAATGCAATAAACATGCAGGGCTGTATCCTGCCATCATTCAAACATGTGTAATCTCATTGACTTTAATGGCACTGTATCAACATTGTTGAGGGCAGAGTTTGCACCATTCAGGAATCTCATTTTTGAAGATAATTGGAAGCATGTCTGAATAGAAGGAAAGGGGGGTTTTCACTAGAATCTATTTTTGATGCAGAAGTATTACTTCATAGTCTGTAGCTGGTTTTGCTATTGCTTCCTTTCTTATGCAAAGCAAGTTTATAGGCACTTTTCATAAAAAGGAACCAGAATGGAGTCATTTTTATGGCAAGAAATAATAGAGATAAATATTTCTTTCAGTGCTGACTCAGAGACAGTATTACCCCATTGGTAGTTAACTTACACAAATTTGATAGAGAGAGTTTTACTTCATCCTCTCTTAAAAGATCAGGTGAATACGAATCACTTGTTTGATCACATTTACTCCTGATCATGCTTGATTCATTTAACTGGAAAAGACCCCAAAGGCAGGAGTCAGGCTGTGGGATGGTGCAGCATGGGTGTGCATTCCTCCCTGGCACTGAGTCTGCAGTTCCATCCTCCTCAGGGTCCCTGGCATGGTGGCAGTGCCTGACGTGTGGCTTGGAGCTGGAGGCAAGTGCTGCTTCACGTCCCACATTCAGCTCCATTTCCTGACGCCAGCATTGCCTCCTCCACCTCTGTTGCTGTCCAACCACGATCTTCTATGGGGGACACCTTGAAAGCCTGAACTTTTCTTTTTGATTTTGTAGTGAAAATGGATGTCGAAATGTCAGGAGCACCTTTGGACCGAAAATCATAGATCCTGGCTCTCTGTGGCAGAGAAGTTGGACTATGAACACAGATGGGCCACATGCCAGTTTCTACACTGACGCACATGCAAATAAATTATATGACTGGAGCATGCTTTTGCAAATGATTTTACATTTAGTTATTGTCCCAGAAGTTCACATTCATTGTCTGAGGGTTTTGGGACATAAAGAGAGGACTACTAATAGAGGGTTTGATCCTGCCAAATTTTTAAGTGCACCTTCTCCTTTTCAAAGGTGCTGCCTTTCCACAGGCTTAACATTTTTTTGGTGCTAGTTCTTTGATGACAGGAAGTCTTACTGCCTCTGAAGACCTGTCACTGCAATGCAAAGCCATTCGCCATGCAGCTATAGCTCCCCTCTGCCATTTCTTACCCAGCAGGGAAGCACAATGGGAGAGACTTGGAGACAGTACAAAATTGTAGTCAAGGCATTTGTTTCTTATTATATTCTGCCTTCCCAGGAACACAAGTGGCAGCTTGCCATGAATTAGGTCTGCTCAATAATTCAGCCCCCCAGTAATCAGAAGACAGCAGTCAGAGCTATGATGGATAACGGCCGGATGTCAGTGTTGGGTCTCCCCAGTCTATCATCAGCCATTGTGATCATCAGTCATGATATTTTACACACCTGCCTACCTCCACTGACAAGCCATAAGGGGCTTGCATTAAACTGATGGTTCCTGTTGGTAGATCCTCCATGACCCGGGTTCTGCAGAGATGTGCCATTCAGGTCTTCTTATGCAAGAGCTGACCAAAGGCAATATGGGAGTGTTGGGTCACACTTTCTCAGTTTGCAGAAGATGCAACTTCCTTGCAAATGTAAACTGAGAAATTTGGCTAAAACTTAACAAAGCTCTGTTGTTTTGATAATAGGTAAAGCTGTTGTAGTTTCTGAAAATATCACTCTGTTTGTAAGAGTCAGACTTGTTCTCCAGTGGTCTTCAAAATCCATATCACCCCAGTCACAGTAATTCCTAAGTCAGAATTCCCAGTCTGGGAAAAGAGATTTGTCAGATCAAGAATTTACAAGTAACTGGCTTAAGTACCATAGAAGTTCTTGGTATCTTAAACCTCTTGCTTTTGTTGTGCATGCTTTCTTATTTTATTTCTTTAGAAAGAGAGAATACAACCTACAAAGTCAATGAAGGAAAATGCACAGTCAAATGCACCCCTAAACTCTTTTAAAATGAGCATGGTGGTGGTGGCATGGCTTTTCATGGGTGGTGAGATGCCTTTCAGTGCTAAGGGTGCCAGGCTCTGGAGACTGGATGTTCAATACCCAGCTCCCATCAGTGATGCTTTCTTCCTAGGATCAGGAAGACCCTCTTGAGTTTGCTTGCTAACAATTTGTGCCCTACAGTGGACACTTTCTGACTCCTGAGTCTGGTATATCTCATACTTGAATGCCCTGAAGAGATTACTTTAGATTATCTGCACGAAACCACCACTGGGTAACTACTTGACGAAGGTCCGTTTTGGACATTTCCAAAACCAAAGGATGACAAGTTTAGCCAGTCTGACTCTCACAGACCTGTTTCAAGAACCTATATTGATGTTCTCTGTGGTAATTTCTTCAGTGCATGCTTTTATTTTAATCTCTCATAGGTTTAAACCTTTCTGGAATGGGAGTTGAACAGGTGTCCCAGGAACACTCACACATTTGGCTGTCAGTTGGACTAGCTGTAAATAAGAATTCTAGCTTGCAAAGCATTTTAAGACATTAACAGTTATTTTAGTTACTCTGATGATCAAAAGGCTGTTGAAATTTTTCAGAAAAAAAAATCGGGGAAAAGAGAGAAAGTGTTTGGTAAGGCAGGGATGTATTTACTCACCTGGTGAGGGGAATCAAACTCAGGTGGTGCTCAGTCTTGTGCATTAAGATTAACATTCTGTTTGTCTCTTTCTCCATTTAATCAGAAATATAACTCTGAACCCCAAGATGTTACCAACAAAAGTTTCAACTACCGTAATATTTCCTTGAATAGTGTTGGTTTCAATGAAACAGCATTTTCTGGTGCAAAACATTTAATTGAAAAGTTCCCATACAGCTCTTGTGTTTACATCCTCTTCAAGCACTACAGGCTTCTGGGCATTCAATTGGAAAAAAAACAATGCAAGCAAGCATTTTATTTTGTCTTTGATTTTATTCAAGTTACAAAAAACCAGTTACATATGACAGTAATTATATATTTTATATATTTGGTCTCATTCTGAACAACAAGCCATAGCTTGGTTATTTAAATTGATTTTTTTTTAAACTTGCTTCATCTTGACTGTTGCTGAGAAAAAAATCTGCTTTGCTTTCCCTTTTCTGCATTTTAAATCAATGAAAACAAAACCAAACAGAAAATATTCTGAGAAGCACTGTGATGAAATAAAATAGAAGAAGGTGTTGTTAATGCAGGGTGTTTGTGTGCAACAGTGGAGGAGGCATTTCTGCCTGTGCTGCTTCATGCAGAGGGTACAAATGCCAGGTGCCATGACTCACATGGGTGCAACACCTGCCTGGACATTTTGGTGTACCACCAGGCCCTGCCTGGCTCAGCAGTGCAGAGGGAGGAGTGACACTGCCCCGTAGCTTCACTCTTCCCAGTGCTCACCTCCTGTACTGGCACTGTGGGTTACTTGTACCAGCTGGGTTGTGGGTGCTGAGACATCCTCACTTCAGCCATCTGCAGGGACTGAGCTTGCTGGCATTGCTGGCTCATGAGCCACTGTCCACTTACTGCCTGAGAAACTACAGGAGGCGCTGGCAGCACATCCTTGGAAGCATGTTTACACTAGACTTTTTGTAAGATTGTCAGGAAAAAAAGAGGTATTATGGTGAGGCATGGTGGTTGGCAAAAACCTGGAGATTTGATGGTTGTCCATTGATCCGTCACTTTTATAAATGTATTAAAAAGAGGGTAACTTGACTCAAACTCACCAATCCCATTCATGTTTACGCCCACTCTCTGGTACTGGAGTTTTACCTAGCATTTAGCTGAAATCTTTCAGGAATGTAATTATTCAACAGGTTCCTTACTCTAAATTGGCCATTTCCTTATATTCTTGACCATTTATTTTTCTTCTAAAATATTCTGACTGCAACACTTTCTTCCTAATATTTCATTGAATGAAACAGTGTGAATAAGTAGAATGAGGGAAGAGGAGATCCTAAGAATTATACCTACTTTCTTCTGACCAGCCCTGAGCAGATCCTCCTACTGTGGTTTCTTCTTCGTCTTGGGAAATTCCCCTTTTGGGGGGATGCTGGGTGTAGACATTTTCAGAAAATGCTGTCAGCACAACTCCTGCAGAGCTGCAGAAGGAAGGGAGGGGACCGGGGGAGTGTGGTAGGGGCCCAAGCATTTTTGGTAAAACAGTCAAAGCATAGAGTTGCAGTATCAGCAGTGAGACGATTGTTACCTACAGGAAAAACATTTCCATTTCCTATCAAAGGTCACAACACTTAATAGCATCATCAGTATAAACACCACTAAAGACCAAATCAGCCTAGTATGCAAGGCTAGTCTGGAGTGCTCTGCAACAAACCTCACTCACCTAGACCAGCAGAAAGGCCCAGAACTCCATGGGCGAGATTCTTGCACAGAACAAAAGAGGGAGAACTTCCCTATTGAGCAGAATGGATGCAGGGACAAAAATGCTGAGCTGCAGGCTAAGTGTAGTGCTGAGGGGGATGGCTCTCCCACCACACACAAGTATGGGGAGGTGCAGCAAATCCTTCCTGTGAAGACTGGCTCTGTTATCTGCCACACAGCTGCCTCATGTAAGATTCAGCTCAGGACTGGAGTACCTACACTGAAGTGCTTGCACAGAGATGTCAACACCTGAGCTCAAAGGGTGATTCAATTGCCTCCACAGAGACTTTTTGTGTTGCTTGAGATGCTACAGGATATCTGAGACATCTACAAGGAGGTGGCAGATGCAACACAGGACCTCCCAGTACAGCGCATCGAGACCTGAAATAACATCCTGAGGCATCCAGTTTGGCACTCAGCACTGTCAGCAAACTGGCCATGTCCAAGGTTATTTAACTTCCCAGTATAGTGAAAAGATTCTAGGAAATAATTGGGTTGAGAACTAAGCTCGTAATGTCATGGCCAGACTGACTGTACTGATAAGATCTCCATTATGGGGACCAAAGGTACCCAGCTCACTCGACGATGACCAAATGTAGATATTTCAGTCTTCCGGTCCTCAACCAAGAAAATAAAAAATACTGAAAAAAGAAAAGACTACGCACGTCAAAAGCACACCGCCACCTCAAGCTAAGCTGTTGCTAGTAGCATCCTCTGCAGCAGCAAGTCCAAAAATGTCCTGAAGTTAATTAGGGTTGATGTTGACTCCATTGTGCCTCACAGGCAGGTTCTTACCGGGGCATTTAAAATTCAAATCGAAGGAATAATCAAGGGAAATTAACTCCCTGCAAACAATAGACCTGGGATGGTCTTCTTGAATGTGCTGAACTAGTCTTTTTCCAGTAGGCCCCAAGCACTGCAGGAGGAGGTCGATAAAAGAGACTAATTTTGAGTGGCCGTAGACCTCCTCCAGCAGGACCAGGTCCCAGTGAGCCATCTGAGTGTGTCACAAAGGGGCTCAGTACTGCTCCTAATCCACTTCTTATGCTGATTGAAGAAAGCACCTGATGGTCTGGGACTCTGTCCATACCTAGTTGGCCAAAGTACATCTCACTCCAGATGTGTTTTGTGCACACCAACTCTATCACTAAAGTATTTTCTGAAGGACCACTCCCTCCTCTTAGTCTAGGATTTCTGGACATGCTGACTTCATTCCACCTCAGGAACTAGATTGTATCCTTCTGCTACCCTCGTTTTTCCTCAGCTACTTCTCAACTCTTCTCCTCTACATGCTTGCCCTGGTGCTGCAGTCTGAACCAGCACAGTGTTTTTTAAAACAAATCTCTATTTTGGAAGTAGAAGAGAGGATAGAATCCAAGCTGTTCCAGGAAGCATAGGCTTGTTTTGAGTCTCCAATGGCAAAAAGCTAGTGCCCTGTGAAGTAATAAAAGGGTATTTTAAAGAAACTCATCTTGGCTGGGCTGTAAGCTGATTAATGGAGGCAGGTGTCAAGTGACTGTGAAACTGTTGGAGCCGTGGCGAAGCAAATTTTTACCGTTGCTTTTGTGTTTTGGTATCTTTTTCTAAAAATCCCCAAACCAGTTTAAGCAGAAGTATTGTGCTAGTAGGGGGGTTGAATGGATTTGAGAGGGAGTTCAGGATTTCTGTCTAATTCCAAGGCGTGACAAGCCAGAAAACCTGCCAGTTTTATATACTGACTCTGAGAGCCAGTATAAAGTTCAGCAAACAGTGAATATGCTCAGCAAAGGAGAAGAAAAATCCATTGTTAAGTAGTTGCTGCACCTGCTGCAGTGATATCTTTTCCTTATATAATGTTCTTATACTGGCTGGGCCCCTGACTTATGCACATGAAGAGGGGTCATGGTGCCTCTTTCTAAACATTTGCATGGGGTGATGGAGGTTCCTGTGATTCAGGCAGTGAAACCCGACTGTGTTACGTTTCCAAATGATGTCTGAGCCCCCTTTGCCAAGGTGAAAACAGTTCTGCAAGGAGTCAGGCAACACAGCAACCGGGCCTAATGTCAGCAATGCCACCTTGTTTATTTATCCTATATGGAGGTTGTTTACTACATTTTATGCTACTATGACACACATGCTTTCCTATAGGTGCTCTGCATGTGTTGGGCAAAAATATGATGCTTTCGCCACAGATTCTGCATTCCATGGCTGGGTTGTTTACAGCCACATATGTGCCCTTCTCCAGCCAGGTCAGATGTGTGAGCCAGTTGCAGACAAGTAAAGCTGCTGTTAGTGCACACTGTGGCTGTTCCCTGTGAGGCTCTGTGTCATGCCAAGGGGGGCATCCACTCCTGTGCTGGCAGGGCAAGGTGCTCAGGCTGGGCTTGTACCCACCCACATAACACAACCTCGGGTGAAAAGAAATCTGGTCATATGTGCTATCCTTCCTTTACAGATCCCTCCCAGTTTCAAATTCCCCATGAAGCAGCATGAGAAAATCAAACCTAAGGTGCATTTTGAGAATGGGGAGCCCTTGGAGGGGAGCTGTGTAGGCAGCCGATGGTCACCTGCCTTGGTCACATGCCTTGTTCTGCACACACGGAGGGCAGAGAGGTCTGCAAGGAAACACTGCCCAGTACAGGGTAGTTCAGCCTACCTGCTAGCTTGGGGGGAATGAAGTGAGGGGATGTGGGGTGAGGTCAGCTGACTTGCTGTAGGAAGATACTTCTGGCCTTGCTGCCATCCTGCTGTGCAGTTACAGGTTCTACCCACCACTGTGTTGGGAGGTAAAACCGGCAACTTGTGACTTTACAGGAGTATTTCTTAAAGAGGGCAGTTGCTCCCGTCTTAGCAAAACTCCTCCTACCATTCCACTGGTCTTTCCAAAAAAATATCTGTAAGACAAGGCTATCAACTATATAAACTGCTGGACTACTTGCAAAATAAAAAAGCTCTACTTTTTCCTCAGCCCAAGCATAAGCTTTTCCTACAATCTCTCCCTGCCCTGCAAACCATCAGATACTCCTGCATTTTTTCACCAAGTCTGCAGCCTGCTTTTTAGATCTGCAAGATTAGCATCACTGGCATGAATATTCAGAAATAAACTAGGCAGGTGCGCGGTTTGTGACAATCTCAGCTGCAAAATTTCTGGCCCTGTGGCAATGGAATGATCTCAATCCTCAAATCCTCACTATGTTCTGATTGCAGCATTAAATGTGCTCTTTTTTCTTTTTGTAATGGAGTCTTTTTCAAAGGAATGACTCCATAATAAATAATAAATATATAAATTTAAATATTGCATGCGTGCCTGAAAACCATAGCACAGAGCACTGAGAGGAAATATTCTGGGTTGGAAAATCTTTTGCTGCACGAGTCAGCTATCCAGATAATGGATCCTTAGAAGTATGTAGGACAAATAGCTCTATGAACCATCTGGGACTCACTCAGCAGTGGGAAAAAGACTGTTAGGCTTGCAAGATCAGCACGCAAGAGTGATTGCTGATCAGTCACTGCTGCTTTGCAGAGAAAACAAAGGCTTTAGCGTTTAAGCTATTAATAGTTTTCACCTAACCCAAGTGTTGCAAGATGCATTCATTTCCCCAGACCATAAATTCAAAATTTGTTAGATACCTTTCCAGATTGCGGTTTCATAACAGACTTAATTTTTATTCACTTGTTCCCATGTCTTTCATGTGCCAGCATTAAGTTCTGTGAAGTGCCTGGCTGAACCACATCCGGTTGAGAACTAACCAGGTATAAAACACAACAAAACTCCTTTTCAGATCATAATTTCCTGACTCAACTCATCCCACAGCTAAAGAGACACTGCTGCTGGAACAAAAGGGCAAAAGGGGCTGAAATGAGGTTTTTTGCTGTCAGCATCCACTAAGGCCATTTTATGCTAACTGTGGGAGCTTAATCTAGTTGGGCTGGATGCTTTTCTTCAATTTTGTATTACAGTGGAATGAAAGAACAGTTAAAAACAGTTATGATTTTAATCAGTTACCAGTGTGCTATTTCAGTCTAAGTCTAGTTTGTGATTGCTTCTAACTGGAAAAATGCCTATTACTTCCAGAGAAAAAACAAAGATTACAAAGAACAATAAAATAGTTAATGATTTTATAATCAGGCAGGTGAGACTTTGTACATTGCCCCCATAAGGTTGCAATTCTCAATTAACTACTGATATGTTTAACAATGGCCAACTAAATGGCTAACCAGATGGGTAAAGGCACAGCTCCTTGCAGAGTCTCTTGTGTCCCATGCTAATTTGGCTCAATCCGAGAAGCAGACCAAAGGTATTAAGGTTTGGAAATACTTAATAGAACTCATCTCTGGTAAACCGGGACTGCGATTCAACTCCAAGTAAAGGAACCTGCTGTGGGTGTACGTAGGAGCCTATCTGAGCCCTGTGTGTCCAGGCTGTCTTTCCACCTAGCAGAGATGGATGGTTTGGCTGCAGGAAGAGTTATCATCTGGAATACACAGGGTGCAGTGACCTCCCAATGGGACCAGCAGCTCTGACAGAGGATCGTCAGGATCTGTGCCCTCTGCCATGTGGGGACTGGGGTTTGTACAGCCGAACTAGAAACCTCTGCTCATATATCTAATCCTTCCACTAGCACACAGCCAGCCTGGTTCAGCTGGCAGCCCACCAGAAACAGGCTCAGCTGCCCATACCCAAGTACCCAGCACTATTCAAGGCACTTTCTAGTACCCAGAACACTGCATGAGGTTGGCAGATGTGACACAGGACTTCTAGAAAACCTCTCTCTACTCCTGGGGTAGCAATATTAGTGTAGGTGAGATTTCCCATGGAGCTGAATGCCTGTTTTGAGGCAGTAAAGGCAACTCCCAAACTGGCTTTCCTTCCGTTCACAAGCTGTGATGAGAATACTGCCATGCTGGACTGGGTTTTGGCATTGCAGCTCAAATTCAAGGACCTCTGGCAATGCCTCTGTGGTGTAAGGTGCTTCTTGATGCCAGCCAGGGTATCACAATCAATTTGTTAGGAAATGGTGATGTTAATGACATGGTAATGATCAGCACATAAATTAGTTGCTATTTTGTCAGGGTTCAAAATACCAGGCCTTGCTAGGCTCTGATTCTGTTGACCTGCACGCCAGTGTAATGCCTGGACTTGACCGGGATCATTGGATTGAGTAATGAGGTTCAATGAGAGATGTCACAGGATTCACCTCATAGCAGCCTTCTGACTGGGAGGCTCTTCCTGCAGAGGTCAGTGTCTATCCCCAGTGACACACAGTTTTATCTCGAATGATGGTCCTTCCAAAAATATTTCAACAGCTGCAAAAGCTGACCATCTGGCCATGAAAACTGTCCTTCTGGAAGCAGTAAAGATGGACCTAAAGTAATGTGAATGCTCTGCTCTCTTGAACGAGTTGCTCTTTCCAAAAGATCGAGCCTGTTACTTGCCATCTTCGTTTTAGAATAAGGTGGTTCCCGCTAAGGCCTACTTATGTAAGACTGAAAGATGGAGAAAATCTTACTGATGTCAAATTTACAAATGCAGATGAACAGCTCTGGTGCAGTGGTGAAAATGCTGTGCAGTGTGTGCCGTGCAGTGTAATCCACTGTGCTCTGAACTGCTCTCTCCAAGGAATGACACAAAAGCTCAGGTCACCTTTGGCAGGAGATGTTAGGAGGGGATAGTTAGCAGAAATACGCCCTTAGCAGGGAAGGCTAATCATTAGCCCACAAATTATTCAAAGTATGTGTAAGTCAACCATGAACCAGAAAACTAAGATGAAAGCACCAAGCAGAGAAATTGGCTGAGCAGAACTGGTCAGCATGTGGGAGCAGGATGTGCTTACAAGCCTAGGAAATCTCTAACAAAGCAAAGCTCTATGCTATAGAAATTTAGTTAGCACAGTCTTTTGATGCTTTCTGACCTTTGCAAAGTACCTTAAAGACTAATAATGGGATATTCACTTCACCTTACAAAAGAGACTTGTTTTTTCAGACCCTCTCTTCATGGAGTCGAGGCAGAAGGAGATGGAAAGCATGATACTGGTGCACAACACAGGAGGAGGAGAGTAACCAGGAGGTCCCGTGCAGGGATACTCAATATAGGAACATGATACCGGAGCATCACCCACTCACTTAGCAGTAAGGCCACAAGGGAGCACTTACACAGCAGCCTCATGTGGCAGCAGAGGAACCTGAGAATCAATAATCACCTCAGACACAGCTCTAAAGGAGCAGAATTAGCTGTGTTGAAAGCAAACCCAGTAATTGTGAGCCACAGTCACAAAGGCCATTTATTTGAGCGTATCATTATTTACATGACACGGGGGGCTCCAGCGAAGATCAGGGGACTGGGCTGCCACAGTGTCATCCCCAGGGTGAGCTGTATCTTGCTTTTCTTCACTGACTTTTAATTGCAGGTGGTTTATTTGGGCGGTAGCAGAATTAACAATGATTGCAATACTGCACTTAAATCCTGAATAATTCAATCCTCCTGTTACTTATTTCTCATTCAACACAAAAACATACATTTTCTCCAAAATTTAGGACTTTAGAATCCAGAGCCTTTTTTTTTCCCCTGTGAAATTTTCTTACACATTTCTTCGGCTTTTTTTTTTTTTTTTGCTGTACTAGTCCTGGTCTGTAGAAGCCATGCATGCTCAACAGAGTCCAGACAGATTATTTTATTCTGGGGAAAAAAAGTAGGCTCAATATATCAGATAGAGAAAACGACCTTCATACCAAACGCTCTAGGAATTGGAGCTCAGCTGATTTGAGATTACTTTAAAAACACATTTTCCCAACTGCTCCAGTTTGATGGCTGCAGACTGACCTCTGCTTTGCACTTGTTCCTGTAGGGTTGAAGCTAATGGATAATACAATACATTCCACAGGATGCTACAAATCCAGATTTCTGAATTGTCTCATGATAATGGGACACTATCACTGTCAGATTTACTGAACCATAAAGAACAGGGAGACAGATGTCAGCCCAGGTACTCTGTGATGGAAAACAGTGCTGGAGCAATGCCAGGGAACACGAAGACCTGGCTGTGGTTCTTTGTTTTAGTACAGCCTGGCACACACTCAGTCTTGATCTTGTCCACCTGGACCTTCATTAAAAGCCATGATTTGGTTTTCATATTTTTCTGTGTCTGAAATTCCTGTTTTTCCTTTGGTGTTGGAAGTAAGTTGCAAGCCAACACCAATGGCATGTGAACAGTCAAGGGAAGTGCAGAGCCACTGAAACACAGGCAGGACAGCCTGAAGTGCCTCCTTCAGGCTCTGCTTCCTCACAATTCGGGGAGGGAGAGGCTTATCCTGCCACCAGGATGTCTTGTCCTGCCACTAGCTCCAGTAAGCTCAACAGTGAAGCTGAGATGCTCTTGGTAGGAACTGAACTGTGCTTGGGTGGGAATGATTGTTTCTCTGGCGGAGCATGAAAGGAAAGAAGAGGAATTTATATCTAATATTACCTCGGACAGATACAGATCATCTCCAGAACTGGCTCAATGCTTCTTGCTACTACTCACTATTTGTGCTGTGTGATGAGCTGCATAGTCACTCTGTGCTTTCCCTCTTGTTACTGGGTAACAAACATTTATTGGAAGAGAATAACAAATGGTGAATCATTTCATTTCAGGCATGAATTCTTAGATGAATGATCATTCGTGCTAAAATTAGTAATGCTCACAAGGGCAAAACAAATGTGCAGGGATTGTCCAAATAGTTTCCAATAAGACATAGACTGAATTGGAACAGTTAAACTTTGCACTTTTATTGGTTAAAAATTTATATTAGGTAATTTTTTTTTATCTCATTCAACATTACTACCCTAAAAAGATTTATGTACTAAGAGATATATATTTCCCTCTTTCTTACAAAAATGATTTATGGTTTGTACAGCAACAGTAGTATTATTCCAGGTATTAAAATGTGAGGTTCAGCCTACATGTGCTTTTGATTTGGAATTCAAAATAGCATTTGTTGCATCTAGGATAGCAGAATTACATTGTTTTGAAATCACCAGCACATTATATCAGGCAGAGAACAGTCTGGTAGTTCCTAGAGGCAATTCTTTGCTCCAGGCTGGCTCTGTTTTGCATGCTCCCATAATTTTCAGTGGAGTGGCAGCTAAAGGAGACCATGCAGCATGTGCCAAGACCATGTGAGGGTCATCACTTCACAGCACTAAAGTGGTTAAGTATCCATTTATAGCCTACTTTAAACATAAGTATTCCCAGACCAGACATATAACATTTTTAGCAGGATACTGTATCCCTCTCCACAGATTACTCTCTTTGCTTTTAAATACCTTAGCCTGCATTTTCAGACAGGATCAAACTGTCCTGTGAAACTGTAAAGGTGTGAATACACTTACATCTACCTCTTTGCAAACCCACAGAAACACACATTTACACATTTTTTCTTGTGTAAGTGGGATGACATTTGCAAACAGGATCCTAATCAGCATCTAGTGGGTCTGCTCTCTCCTCATCACAGAGGGACCTAAGGAAGACACTGCTGCGTCAGGTACCTCAGTCAACTGCCAGAAGATACCAGGTGTTTAGTTTTCAAATCACATTAAAATAACTTACAAATAGAGAGCAGTGAATCTGGATTCTTGCAGAACAAGCACTTAGGTGGAACACCTTTGTAGGCTGCTGTGCAGAGGAGATAGGAGAGCTAGCCATGGCTTTTATTACTCAAGAATTTTCCTCCTAGATGTTTGACCCCTACGGAATACAGCATGTTCATGCAGAGGGTGTACAATTGCTGGGGGGAAATTCCTTGGCATCCACTACCATTTAAAGATAAAAAGGCTGTCCTGGATTTGGAAATGTATACGTGTGTAGATCATCCTGCTGGAGCACCAAGGAACCAAAGCTGCAGCATGTGCAACCCAATTCCTCTTGGCAATGGGCCTGACAGATTTTTGTAGCTCGAGAAGCCCATACATTCAGATATGATATTTTAAGAGTCAGTCTTTCCTAAGAACTGTGCTGGCATTAACCTCTTGCCTGCAGACAACTCACCCAATCTTGTAGCTGAATTTAGACCAGTGGCTTGCTCACTCTGACATACTCATCTCTATACTAACACCAGGAACCCGCCTGCATTAAAATATGCCTGCTTCTGTGTGACAACCCATTTAATTAAAGTGATCCACAAAAGATACCTTACCAAGGAAGGTCTGCTCAAACTGTATATGAGAGAGGCAGCCCACTTTGCTTCAGCTGAACTTTTCTACCTCTGCTATGATCTGATAGAGCTAGCTCTTCCTTAGAGCATGCCTATCTCTTTAAATCCCAAATTTCACAGGTGAAATCTAGCAGAAGTTCTTTGGCCATAGGTTGTGAAGACTTCTTTGCAAACTCTTGTGCAGCTTCACCAAAACCCTTCACTTGTGTGGTCCTGCCTGCAGTTACAGAGCTCTTGGCTTCCTTGGGCAAAAGGCGGTAGAGTTCCCAGGTGATGCAGGGCTGGAAGAGATGTCCTGACACCCTGTAAGTTTGACTCCGCAGAGGAAACATTGCTGGCCTAGGCCTAGCGGGAGTGGGGCAGTAAAGTCTGTAGCTGAATGGGAGAAAAGGATGGTAAAAGTAAAAGCAGTAATGCAAAAATTGTGGTTACTTTGGCTAAAGGTATGTTTTATGTTACATTGACAGTACCTTTTCTCTGGATTAGACAGTATGTGAAGGGTGGGGTTACAGCCTAGAAAAAACTGAAACATACTGACTTGCATTTCAAACCTGCAAAAAGGAGGCTCTTTGAGTGCCTGCTCCACCATGATGCCTCACTTTGGGAAAAACATCAAGGCCGTATTCTTGTGGCAAACTCTCTTCTGGTCTTCTTGCATGGTGTCTCTAAACTACCATTTAAGTGAATGTCCTCATCTGTTCATTTTATATTTGTTTGACTGGGTATAGTGAAGAGCAGAGACAGGCAGAAGATAAACTGTAAAGACTGAACAAGACACCTCTTCTTCTGGTGCCCAGTTTCCTCAGATAACTCTGCTGAATCATTTGCTCAGGATTTTTTCAAAGCAACATGGACTACTCAAAATAAATTAGACCTCATAAGCCCTTTAGCCCTTTGTATCACTGCAAAGCTTTCACATGCTACTCATTTGATTTTTCTGCTTTCAGTTTCAGTGTAATTTACAATCACAAAGAATATACAAAAGGGTTCACAGTGGTCAGCAGGTTAATTAATGGCTGTTAAGATCTGCGCTTCACTTTACTGTGCTACTGTGTATTAAGAACTTCTTGTTAAGAGGCAGAGCACACAAAATCTCCTGTGTCATCTAAGGTAGAATACTGAGCTTCAACTCAGAAAAATCCATATGACTATGGCAGTGTACACTCACAATGATATTGTTATGGTAGGGATGCCTACAACTTTTTGTGAGAGCTTTACTTCCAAATCGCCCCTCTGTCTGGAAAAGTTGCTCGGGAGATAAACATCTTATAGTTTGGGATTTTGTTAATTTACTTTTGAAGCTGGAAAATATTCAAGCATTTCTTCTGGTTCCCCCAAGAAGAAATGTGAGTAACATGTCTTGTTGAGTTTAATTTTGAGCACAGAGCAATTGCCACAGGATGTCAAGAAAGAACTCAGATGAAGTCGAAGAAGGAAGTTCATCAAGGTCACAATAAACTCAACAAGACTGGCTGAAGCTACTGGTGACAGAGAGGTGATGACAGAGCTTACAGAGGGGAGGCTGTACACCTCTCCTCTCCCATTGCTGGCATGCTTCCTTACATAGCTCTAACTGGTCTCTCCCGGAGTCAGCGTTGCAGTTGTGGGGAGCTTTTTTTCTCATGCTGACATGCTTTTCCCATGGGTTTTAGTCAGTGTGAAAGCAGAGCAAAAAGGAGGTAGGAAGAAAAACTGGAGTGATGAGAAGAAAATGTTGCCAAGAAAAGCTCTGTGTTTCTGCATGGGCAGAACTGGTGCTTGTGACTTGCAGATGTGAGCCTGGACACAGAAGCTGTCGTCGCAGGACCACGCACAAATGAGCCTACGGCTCTTATTCCCTTGCAGATTTTCTAGGTTTTTCACAATACACCTTTTTTTAGATTTCTAATAGCTACTAAGGAGGAGTGAGAATTATATGACAGAGGAAATGACACTAGATGAAGAAAACACACCTGAATTAGAGGCCTTTTGATTAAATCTGGGGTGTACTCAATACGTTCTATTTGAATTATCTGGTCATGAGAACTCAGCTGTTTCAAACCATCAAACATGAATTTCTTATAATTTTATATCAAAACTATGAATGTTTCTTCATCAGCACACAAAATCACTAATTGATTAGCTGCTTCACAGAAACTGAAAACATGTTTTTATAAAAGATGGCTTCATCTTTCTTTTTTTCTGGGGTTCATACTTCTCCTTAAAACACTGAATACCTTGCAAATAATGTAAGCTTGCTGATATTTTTCTCTTTTCTTCCATATAACAAAAAGGATTGCTACATAACTTACCTTTGCTTTTCATGCCTATTTCCTAGAGCATCCTTCCCAGATGGGTTGAGGGGCATGAAGTTAGGCCCAGCATCACTTCAAACCTTTCCTGAAGTGACCTGTTCAGTGGAGTGTTCTGAATCAACTTCAGGACCAACTTCGTTTCTCCTTTTCCATTTGTTGTATTACTTAGGTCTGACCACTGTTGTTTCTGTTTACATCTTCATAGGGTTAGTGCACAAAACATAGTGCCCCTAGTGCGTTGTAAGCCTGTAGGTCGTGTGTTCCCTTCTACCTCCATGTTGAAGACGTATAAACAAGCACACACTTGCACATGCATATACAAGTCCAGTGTATAGCCAGAATAATATCATCCTTAATTATGTCTGTAAGTGAAGCAAACTTCTCAAAGCTGGCCACTGTATTATTTTCTAATCAAATATTAAACAGCTTAATTTTGAAGAACAGGGATCACATTCCAAAATTTGCCTTCTAGAAGTGACTCAATAAAATTTTTATAAGCTATAGGCTTTTCAAGAGAACAGACTCCAAAGATGGGTGTGAATTGCATTTGCATTTTTGCTGGGTCTGTTTTTCCTGCCAAGAGCAGGTGTCCAGCATTCACTTTCTATTTTTCTTTTATCTGCATTTTGTGCTCATTATCAAAATACACCTTAGAGTCTTGCCAAATTTCTTTAAAGCCCCATCCTTTGGGTGTACCTGCCAAGCCCTCCTCACTCTCTAATTTAGCTGTTTATAATGGTGTTCAGCTTGAAATGCAAGTAAATAAATTCCGGGCACTGATCCTATTTGGCATTGGGAAAGACCCATAAGGCAAACACACACTGGAAATCTCACAGCTGCTGCAAGCTGGGGTTTGCACAGGAGCAGCTTCAGCAAGCTGGGGGTGCCCTGGGTAGAGAGGCCAGTGGCCTTCTGGTGGCAGTGCCACCTCTGTCCATCTGTCCCTCAGCCACCGATGGACTGCAAGGATGGCAGCAAGGGCATTACAAGAACAGTTTGTGCCTTTTGGTGCTTAGGTCCCAAGGGTTCATCCACAGCATGCTGAGGTGCAGAGCCCCCAGCCGTGTGGCACAAGTAGGATGCTCCCTAGAAGGCTCCCCACTGTCCTGTGGACAGCCCCACTGCCAGGGAAACGTGCTGTTCATAGCCCTTAATGATGAGTTGTGCATCCAGGGTCACACATAGGCACACTTCAGAACCCCAAAACTTAGCATCACAGGGAGCCCTGTGACCTTACCTCTGGGTTTACTCTGCCTTGGAGTAACTGTGGATAATTTGCAAAGTTCCCCTGAAACAGAAAGTCTTAAAAATACTCTGTTTATTGTAAGGAGTGCCTCAGAAAAACTTAAAATTATATCAAATTGAAGTATTCCTTCTGAAAAGAACACACACACATGCATATATATATATATGACTTTTAACCTTCTAATGAAATTTTTATATGTTTAATAACTTGGAGATGGTTTATTAATGTGCAAGACTTTTTTTAAAAGACCATTATGGATAATTTCTGGTTAGTTCGGAGTGGAATAATTTATTTTATTTTCTATATTAAATGTTTCATGCATATTATAGCTGAACAACATTTTAAAGAAAGAATGCAAATAAGTCATTTTGTAAGTCAAATTTTCATAGAATTTTCATGTTGTTTCTATGTATTGGAAAACACTATGCTAAGTAAAGTAGGTTGTTTTATTCCATGTAAAACAGCAGCTGATTATAATAATCTTTAAATAACTGAAGTCAGCAGTAAAATATTCAGATATTTGGACTTAGTTATTACATTATAATAGAATATTGAATTATGCAGTAGTAATTCTGATATCAATGAGTAATAGAGAAATAACAATACAAAGTCTTACGTTTGGCTGAAATATGAGAAGCCACAGCATAGAAATAGTTTGAACTTAAATTTCTTTTTTGTTTTCCTTTAAATATATTTATTCATTTGAAAACAAAATGCTTTCATGGAGTATCTTTCAAGATTGGTATGATTTTGTGAATAAAACAATAAACAATGTTTTTGTCAAAAGGGCTTTTTCCCAGAGAGCAGCAATGTTGGCAGAACCAGCTAGTCAGGTTTCCCCTGAGGTGCCCAGAAGGGCTGGAGCGCCAGCAGGCTCAGCTGGTGGTCCTGGCCAGTGGAAGCTGCCAAGAAGCAGTCCCATTACTCGCCGCACTCCATCACAACACATACATGCCTCAGTGCACAGAAATCCCCCCTGAGGCAGGACCTTCTTCTGTAAAGATGGTTACAGACAATGGGTGGACAGTCCAGAACCTGTCAGAAGATCATAAATTTGGGGAGAGAAGTGGAAGGGTGAAGAGATATTTGCGGGTTTCAACTACAATAAAAGTAAGACATAATACAGGGATATTAAAAGTCAACACGGGTCAGTCATCCCCCTCTGCCAGAGACAGGCAAAACGGAGTAGTTTATCTGTGTGCACATCAAAGTCAAGGAATTTATTTCAGATGGGCACGTTTCCTGTGGTGGACTTACCTGTGCTGGGTGCCTGGTACTGACAGTGCACCACCACACACCACTGTGCCCAGTGACCCACTGCGGGCTGGTACTGGCCAGGCAAATGCACGCTGAGGAGTGCGTGCGCCACGGGGCCTGCTTAACACACATCCTTCAGTGCCCACCTTCAGGAAATGTGCAAGGAGGGTAGCAGTCAAAACCCGACAGGTTAGGTAGCTAAGATCCACGTTCCTTAGCTGCAGTGATGTTGCTGCGATGGCCATGCCTGTGTTCCTCACCGCTGAAAGCCCGAACATTTGCCAGACTTTAGACGGCTCCCGTGGCAAACACTGGCAGCATGCTTTGGCTCCGGCCCTGCTGGCACACTCAAAGTCCTCCTTCCAAAACAGACCCTAGGGATGGCAGGCATAAGCTGGAGATAGCCACAGGTTATTTTTAATTCAAGGATCAGATCAGCCTGAGTTCTGGCAACGTGAGGTGAACTGAGATCCTCCTCCTCCCATCTTCGGCCTTGTGTGAACTGCAGCTCAGCAAAGACAAACCCCAGGAACATGACTGACAGGGTGCACCAGTGACTGATACTTACAGATGCACATTCCTTCCCAGCTTTTAAAGTGTTTTTGCTAGCTGTGAGAACACAGGCACTGAGCACACTGGGGTAGAGAACTCTGCTGAGCAACACAATATCAGCACAGGATTTATTTCACATTTCTGTCTCCAATACACCCGTATCGTACATTGTTAATATTCCTTTCCACAGACATTTGTGCTTATCAGTAGCTAAAAGAGCTTCCTAATTTCTACCATTCTAAATTTATTAGTATTCATTAGTAAGTCAGTTCACTGAAAATAAAGTATATTGTCCTTATCTCTTATTTCTTGAAATTACAGGACCATAGAGCTAATATTCTGGACTTGTTATATTAAGACTGTAGATCTCATTTCTATCACAGAACTTTTTCTAATTCTGAAGAACTGTGAAATAACAGCTTGACAACTTACAAAAGCACATGCCCAGCAAGACAGAACTTTAATCTTAGGTCATCATTCATTTACTCTGCAGCATCCACAGTATAAAAGCAGCGTCAGAGAAGATGTGATATACGGTCCTCACCTCGAAGGTGGTTGAGCTGTGCAATGGTTGTCCATCACAAGTGGAAAGCCTGTTCTCAGGCCTGCATGAGATGCTCTTTGGACAGCTCTCCTCCTGGACATCCTCTCAGACATCTCTCCCAGAGGTGCCGACCCAGCAGCAAGGAGCAGGGCAGCAGCACCTGCAGCTCTCCTGGCTCCCCTGGCTCCTACCTCCCAACATCACTGGGAGAAGGGGGCAGCAGAGAGAGCTACTATAATTGGGCCCTCAGAAATAAAACCATTTTGAAAGTACTGATGGCTAAAAGTGATCAGGAGAGGAACATGTATTTAGCAGGCAGAATATCAGCAGTCCACTCAAGGCAGCCAACACTTCCAGTCTCATGGACATTTGTAGCCAGGCTTTAATTTTCTTTTCTATTGCAGTCAGTGGTGAAGGAAAACACAAATCACAAATACTCCTCTGCAAGTGATGTGCTCAATTCTCACTGGAATGAGAAGAATAATGTGGAACCTGTGGCCATTCATGACTGCAGGGGTC
Organism: Edolisoma coerulescens; assembly: GCA_013397115.1. Taxonomy (NCBI): domain Eukaryota; kingdom Metazoa; phylum Chordata; class Aves; order Passeriformes; family Campephagidae; genus Edolisoma; species Edolisoma coerulescens. Next base: position 3,406,217 of record VWZW01002078.1, on the reverse strand, counting down.
TAATTAACCCCAGTGATTAACTGGCTTGCTTTGACACCTAGGCTGCTCTTCTTTGCTGCAGCCATCCAGCATAACATATAAAATTTTTAAGGTCTGCTTAGAAATGCCCTCTTTTTGCTATGATCAAGAGAGGAAGGATGCTTTCTGACACTTTGCCAAGCAAAAGAGTTTTCAGAGACTTTCATCTGCAGCACTGGAAATGCCAGACCTCTCCATTTCCCTCCCAGCTGCATTAACTGGCCATTTCTTCTCCATTAGGGAGAAGGAATCAGCTGGCATTGTCTGTTCCCTGTGCAATGGACTGAGAAATATCACATTATTTATTCTGTACTAGCTGAATGAGGCTGGAAAGATTCATTTCTTCTCAGTCTGCTTTGACAATGTAATTTGTTATGTGGCATTTAATTCTACGAGCTAGAATTAAGCTAGGAAAATGCAAGGTATCAGAAACTGTCTGCAAGAGAGCTCAGTGCCCGAGAAGGACTCAGTGTCCCAGAGCCCTGTGGGGCCTGTGCTGGCCCTGTGCACAGCACCAGTGAGTGGATGAACCAGTAAGCCTGGGACAGTGCGGTGTGAGCTGCATCCCCTATTTTTGTGAGTGGACAGGCATTATTCCTATATGATCATTTTATGGGTCTTTCTGTGGTTGTTGCCACTTGTAGCACCAGTTAGCGGAGACTTCAGTGGTGCAGGCACCTATGTACTGAGTGTGCACTGAATTCAATGACAACTTCTACCTCCATTAGTCCAAAGCAATCCATCAATGGGTGAAGCAATAGACAAAAGGTCTGGAGACCTGGCTAATGTTTTGGGCCTTGCCCTCAGGCAGGCTCATTTTCATACTTGCCTGCTTGTCTCTACCTTCTGCATCGACTGTAACAGGTTAGGGGCAGGATTATCCCTAGGAAGGCTCTGTACAGCAGCTGGAACACTCCTCTCCCCAATCTCAGTTGCGCAAGTGTTTGTCCTTCCACCATGAATAATGAAAGTAGTCCTTCATATATTTTAAGTGCAGCAGAGGAGAAAATTTGGTCAATTTTTTTCTCTGACTTTACTTGCCCAATCTATTTTTATGGTTTAGAATTGATGCAGAAAAGTCAAGTTCGTGACAAGGAACTGCCCTTTACATAACCTTACTTAAATAATTTCCTAATTCCTTCATGCTTTACTGGAATATATTGAGCAAAACTGTTCTATCTTCTGTTCTTCCTCTATACTTGGATTTCCTGTTGGCTAGTGCTGTTGGAGTTACTCCATGCTAAGTGCTTTGGGCCAAATTTTGTGTGGATTTACATGGCAAAAAACAAGTGACTTTCAAATGGTGCAGGATACACTTCACTGTCTCTCTTAAAATTTGCTCTATTTAGGCAATATTATTAGGTGTACTCAAAGAGATTGACTGCAGTTGCTAGGATCAGACACAGCTCAGGCATGCATCAAACTTTGCATACTGCTTTTCAGTTTTCTTTGTTTTTTTCCATCCAAAAATATCTTCTTACTGAAAAGAAGAACCTGTGCAGGACACTGGTACATCACCCGGACATCCCTGAAGGCCCCAATCAACTCACCTCTGCATAAAACATTGCTGGCACATGCTCATCTGACTTTGCACTTCTTATAGAATTGCTTCCTACTTTTCCAGACCATTTCTCCTATTTGTCACCATCATATTAAAGTCCACAGCTTGCCTTCAAATTGCTTGCAGCTCCTCCTGCACCAGCTACCTATTTGTAACTTTCTTCTTTTTACAGCTTCTCAAATACTGTAGAAAATACTGATGTGCCCTGGACCTTGGACAGACCTCTGGGCCCTCATTTGATATGTTTTTCTGGCTTGACATTAAACCTTTGCCAATTATTTCTTGAGAGTGGATTTTCAATAATTCAAGCAGCAACCTTCCAGTTTCTCCAATAACATGTTACTATAGTCTGCTTTTAAAAATATCAGGGGAAATACAGGGTCAACCCCCCTAATGCACTCATGGTATCAGACATCTTTTGCTTTTACCCTTTTCATCAGGCTTGATACTGTCTGCAAAAAAATATGGTCATTTGGGTTGTTTAATTCTTTAAAAATAGATATTTGTTGTGGCTTCTTTGTGTTTATAGGTAGTTTGTTTCTCCTTTTGCTCTAGAAGGCAAATCTAGGCTCGTAGATCTATAGTTCATGCAGATTTTCTTTCCTCCTTTAAATGTATAGAATAATTTTTCTGCTTTCCAGTTTCAGCAACCAATTCTGTCCACCACAACTTTTCAACAATAACGTCAATTCCTCTGAAACCACCTTGCGCTTTACTGTGTCAGGTTTGGCAGAAAGTGGTGTGAGAAATTCCTGCCTCCCACCACCACTGCACCTAATGCCTTCCCTATCTCTCTCCATCCTGTCTCTTCATCACTTTTCCTAGTTCTGAAACCACCAGTTGCCCCTGGTCCCCATCTGTGTAAGTAAAATTGTACTGTAATTTTGTCAGTTAGAAAATGATGCTCTCCCTCTTCATCTTTGAAGGATTATTTCAACCCAAGGTGTATCACCAGTCCAGTTTGTAGATCATACCTAAGGGGAGGCTGTACAGGGGGCAGAGGTGAGGATGAGTATGCAAGAGATTCTGCCAAGGGGCATCTTCAAAGCCGGACTAAGGCACCTCCTCCAAGCACTCTGAGGGCCTGGAGGTGAACATTGTCAGGACAACACAATCTTGAAGAAGCTAATTATGCTAATCTCTTTAAATCCAAGTGCTTCCTCTTTTCTCTGATGGTTTTATTTGTCCTCAAATCATGATTAGTGACGACTGCTAGATATTTTAATTATTTGCTTCATTCTTGGTCCTTTCTGCTGCAGACTATCTGCTTGTTGGGTGATGAACCCAATTTTCTCCTAACTGCCCTCTTGCCACCAAACAGCTTACAGATTGTTTTGTTCTTAACTTCTATTTCTCTTGCAAGCTGAATTTTGGGACTTGATGTTTCTTGTTGTTCCTTGTCTTAATCCTTCTTAACTTGACTGAGTTTCTCCTTTCTGTGCAATTCCCTGCCAAATATCCCCAGGGAAGCTCTGAAGGGGACCCAGGAAAACTAGTGGACAACATTCTCTATATAATAATTCAACAGATTAGGGTCAGAGTGTTGTCCTGGCTCCCCTGGATGAATGAACTTGGTGCACCCCTCTGCTAACCTGCTGAAGGACTGCAAAGGGGTCCAAATGTACCAGTGAACCTATCTCCAAGTTTGCAACCCTACCCGTAATTACAGCTAAAAGCGTTTTTAGGAGGAAGAGTGGGCTGCGTTTTAGATGAGAAACCGGACTTAGTGCTGGGAGGTAAGCATGTCAAGGAGAGAAAGGAGCTGTCTCTTCCTCCAGTCCTGGTCCCCTGTCCAGAAGAGCACCTGAATATCTAGCAAAGGTTGGCAGCTGGGAGGACGAGTGCTGGGCCACCATTGCCTATCTGTGAGGCCATTAAAAAACAACTGTGTGTGAAAGGATAAACCCGTAACGCTGCCAAGTTAAGCGAGACCTGTGACATGATGAGTTTCCCAGCCACTTATTTATAAATTATTTTAAAGTTGCCTGTGACGTGACAGCTTTGCTCTCTTTTCCGGTGTAGTGAGCCATTACTGATGAGAATATGAATAACCAGCTTTTCTCTTTCTTACCCTTTCTTTCTTTCTAGGACCAGTGAAAATGTACTGAAGGTCTTATGATATGGAGGCACTGTGCTAGTATCTCTCTGGTGCAAACTGTTGCGGTGTGAGCTGGCGTCAAATGTGCTGCCTCAGTTTACAGCAGCTGTCAGCTCTCCGCTCTCCAGTGTCCAGGGATGGCACATCTCCCGCAGCGGGAGACAGGAGTGAGTGTGGCCCAAGGGAGCAACAGTCCAGCACAGATGGCAGGGAGCCAGCAGCCCTGGCAGATACAGACTGCTTCCAGCAGCAGTGCTGGAGTGTGTCTGTATCACAGACCCAACAGAGCGAGCTCTGGCCTGGCTTGTTTATTGAGGTGCAGAACCACACTGAGTACTGAGCAGTACTCCCAGTGTGCTGCACCTGGCCTGATAACTCTCCCCGAGACTGATGTGCAGAAGACAGCAATAACTAGCTTGGAACACACAGAGCCAAGGCAGAGTGACAATGAATTTGATCTTCCTTCCAGACCTGAGCTGACTCCATAAAAAATCAGTTTTCAGAACACAGTGGAATTACTGTGCAGAGATACGTCTATTGGCGCTGCAAAGAGCTGCTTTAAGTCAGCTGAATGTATTAATCTGGGCTAACATGCCTCCAGATAAGTCAAATACCAAATTGATCAGGCAAATATCCATGCTGCTAGATCTATATCCAGTGTAGCTAGCTCATCCAGAGTAGATTGTAGACTGATTTCTGAGAAATCTGAATTAAATGGACCTTAAAAAAGCCAAAAACCCAGCAAAAGAAAAAATTCCCTAAGGTTTGGGTCTTGTGAAAAGCATAAATATTAGTTTGCTCATTTTAGTGCATTTTGCTTGCAAGATAATCTCTTGCTCCTTAACTCAGAACTCAATTTTAAAAAGGGGATGAATAATGCATATTTTACATGGATGTAACATATTCCATTGGGAATCTCAAAATATTTTGCAAACACTAAAGGATAAATCTTTCCAATAGACCTCAGAAGGAGATAAATTATAAAATCATAAGCATTTTAGAGATGGCAAACAAGAGGGACCAGTTTTGTTCTAGGACCCACAGGACAATCTGCACAAAGCTGAAAATGCACACAAGGCTCCTCAGATTTCTAGCATTTTCTGCCTTGCTTCATATTGACACTACTTCTCTGACATATTTACATTGCCATATAATACTTGGTTTTTCCAGATGATAAAGAGCTAATTCTCATTTAAACAAACGACTTTTCCTATAAATTAGGAAGCAGGCAGCATTTCCTCCTGCTGTCAATCAGCAATTACACCATTTGGAAATGGTACCCAGTGATTCGTGATAGTGTAATCCCTTTGGAGTATGAAAGTAGCTCCAGAGTCAGGCTTGATTAGAAATGCCCATCTGACTGCCAGGGACACATTTCAAACGGGCTTATGCTGGATTGCTGATATAGTTGTATGCATGAACCAAACAGTCAAACACACAAATGACCCAATCTGCATTTGCAAAACTAAACTGTGCAGCTCTAAACACATTTTCTGCCTAAAGAGTGCTGCATGTCGAGTACATAACCAGAAAAACAGTTCCTCATGTGCCCTCAGAACACTGAGCAACATTAATCCATGGAGATCATCAATATTTGCAGACTGTCAGCTTTAAACTCAGGGCATTGTGGTAGCAGGAGCACATCTCAAACATTTTGAAACTTACAGACATGAAGTGTTTTGCATATCTGCAACATAAACTCATTCAGAGGACAAAACTAGTATTTAAAACCTGTGCCAGAGCACCTCAAAGTCTCTCCACTGACTTGAAATCAGACTTTGAAGTACAGGGCTTTTTTTTCTACCCTTGTTTAACATGAGACAAAGCCCAACCAGACCAAGGAAGTGACAACAGAAGAATCTCTTTGTATTATCACTCAAAATCTTGTTTGTTATATAGCCATTTTCTTCTTTGAGGGAGAAACCTGAGAGGTATTTTTAAGGCTGAAATCAAAATTGTTGCTCGTGTGAGCAGCTGAGAAATGAAGCATATTCCTAGTCAGACAATTGGCCTGGGGACGCTGAGCCTGATGAGTGTGATTTCTCTCCTGAGTTGAACTCTGCTTTCCCAGGTGCTCTCCAGCAGAAAATCACACCAGGTGCCTTCCAAAAATCTGTGTGCCGCTGATGTAAAACCCTCTGGCCAGACACCAAAGAATGCAGCTTGCCGAAAAGTAAACCAATTATAAGCTGCTGCTCTATCCTGGCAAGCAGATACCCTAGAAACCCCGCTGCAGAGCTATAAAATTGATTGGATGTGTTTGGAAAGCTGGAGCAAGAGGACAGTAAACACAACCAAAATCTCACCAAACAGGTGGGAACATGAGGGAGAGATGGATACAGAAATATGAATACAACGAAATGCAATTTAGAAATATGTGTTTATTCATTTTACTTGTGCAGACATTACCTTCCTACCTCCATTAGAGGGATCAGTGCAAATGTGGAGCACAGGAGAAAGGAATGCTGGATGTCTGGGTCACATGTGAAATGTGGTTCTGTGCTGTCCAGCAGTGATGCTGAGCCAAGGAGCCTGAGCAGACTGTGCCAGTACTGAGGCTCATCCTGATGCCCAGTGTGAGCCTTTCTGCACAGCTGATTTCAAATAACTCTACGGCAGTGCACAGATATCCACAGGCCCTTTGGCTGTGGCACAGCTGTTGCTGCCTGTGCTCTCGGATGACCAGGAAGGTCTGTCATCCCAGGGTCTCAATAGCTATTTTGTGGTGACAAGAAATGTCTTTTAAAAGCAGTGCAGCTCTGCAGTTCTGATAGCAAACTCAGAGGGAAAAAAAAAGGAAGGATTTTGTTCCATGTTGTATGATAACAAGTGCAATGCATTACTACTAATAATAATGTTTGGATCACATTGAATTATTACCTTGTGCCCGGCTCTAATTTCCGTTTCAAGTTTTCATTTATTTTTCACTTCACTAAATCTACAATATTAGCATGGCATCAGACACATCCATCAGAAAACAAATTCTGACTCTGAGGAGAAGCGTGACAGGACTTTTGGGAGGGGCAGGTTGAATCTCCTTAACCCTGGTCTACAGGTATGTGAGTACCCTGTCAACTTTACTTTCAACAGCATTATATGACTGATGAGCATCACACTTGGAAATTGCCCCAGCTATCACACTGCCTACTCACACTAACTCATTTAGAGTAATTTCTTTGGAGAGCTGACTTCTGAGTTGGCAGATATTTCAAAGGGCTGCTTTGATTCAGTCCTCCCTCTTAAAAATGTTATTATTTTTGTTTAATCGTTCTTGGAGGTAGGAGGCAGAGGCAGGTTTTGCCCCTTGAAGGGTGTGTTGCATGTCTGACAGAGCCATGCAAGGGCCCTGGGTTGAGTTATTCCAGGGCAAGTCAGGTTAATCAAAAAAGAAATTTCCATTGCGGAGGTGAAAGGCGTATTTTTAATCTATTAGGATGCTAGTTATGATTACTACATGAAACAAGTAATCTCTTCTGACAGGGCTTCAAACAATGCGCCGGGCAGCCCAGACCTTACTTGGTAAAGCTGGATGTATTTCTTCGCATGCAAATAAATTTTGTTTCTCTTTTGATGAAGCTCCTCATATTTTCACCTCAAATCCCTTTCCAGAGGTTCAATTATACAGAGCCTTGTTTACCAGGTTCCTTACCTGAAACAAGCAACAGCTTTGCCAAGAGTGTTCTCCCTCTTGCCTCCACATCAGGAGGATTTGGTCTTCCCCTGCTGAGCCACAGCGAGTTTTCCAGGGGCTTTTCACGGAAGGTGGCACCGGTCCAACCCCAAGGGCATTTCAGTTGAAAATGCGTATTATGTACAACATGAAAGTCACTCATCTTTGAGGAATCCAGCCCAGCTCAGCTTCCTCTCAGGCTGCTGTTTAGTGATGAACAAAGGTGAAGCTCAGACTTCTCTGCCCCACAGTGAGCAGTTCAGGACCACATACTGCTTCCAGTCCTGCTCAGGCTTGAAACTTGGAGCTGAATGCATCATTTGCACATGTCCCGAAACCATAATAGATAAACATCTTCCTGATACTGCATAGCAGAGGCACTATATCAGGGGGGCCTTGAAACCTCTCAGACTGAAAAAGGGAGAGTATATTTACTCAGATTTCATGCATAGAAAGTGTCAGCCCTTTTGCCCACTCCACCTACAAACACATCTCAGCTTGGACCTGCCACTGGATGCAGCGGTATCGCAGCTGCGGGACTGATCTCTCACATCTCTCCTTGCAAACAAGAGATGTTATACTGCTTTATTTCTGCTGCTAAAATTTACAGCCCAGAAGTAACCCTACTTAACCAGAAGAGATCACCTACTGACAACTCTTGGACTTGGACTGGAGTGAGCACAGATGAAATAAAGAAAGGAATTTTGCTTGTATGGTAGCTAATTTTTTGTTCTGGTTTGCTTTCTTATTTATCAATTTATTCCACCTTTACATTTTCATTCCCTTTCTTTCCTTTTTCATGTGTTTCTCCTCACTCTTCCTTATCACCTTGGTAGCAGTTCCTTTCTGACAGATTTTCAGGTTAAATTTCATTCCTTAAACACAAACACAAGTGACCATGAATTCCATCTGGTCTTGATACTACTTGAAGGGTAGGTAGGAGCTGCTGCTTGTGCCTCGGGGTTTCAGCTTCCCTCTGCTTTGCTTGAGCAGGATGTTGGTGGGGAAGAGAAGAACCAGCAGCAGCTGATGGTGGTACTGCTGTGGTCACGGCACACAGCTGAAGCTATGTTGAAGTAGGGTCAACATGGGAGCACTTTTTGGCACGTACTTCAAGGTGTTTCTAGTTGCCATGTTCAATTAATTTAGCTTTATTTATTCTTATTGCTCATTTTGTCTACAATATATTCTGATAAACTAATGAAATTACACAGGCAGAGAAAATTATGCCCCTAAATTAAACACAGCTGATCTTCCCACACACACCCACACAAAGTAACTTTCCCACCTTGCCCAGGTCTTGCTGAATATGGGCAGTAGCAATCCAAGGGAAAAGAGAAGAGCATACCTCTCACAACTAAAACCTCTTTCTCCTATGCCCTGGGGAGGGAACTCTAGAGCCACAGATAACTGCTCACTGCACAGCACACTGGTTTCCAGAGACTTGATGGTGGCAGTGAGCAAAAGGTTCTGGTACCAAGCACTTAGCTGGTACTCAGAGCAAGAAAAACCTCTTTTCCCTGTAACTCTGTTCCCAATGCCTAGCCCTCCAGCAAGACGAAAGTGCCACAGGTACACTGGGATGTGTCAGCACAAGGAAAAGGACATGCAGAGGAACAATACTAGCTTGGACACACTTTGCTTCGGGGCACATGCAGCCAAATGGGAGCACTGGAGGGGACTGCAAACCCCAGCCTGTCCTAGGGCTTCGTCCCTGCCTGCCTATCCTGTGCAGCTCCTAAAAGAGTTCCAAGAACAAGATTCTGGTGGTGCTCGGGTTATTTAACCCCTAGCATGGCACTCGAGATGTCAGAGCAACAGATCGCTGTTGTAGCCCCCAGGTGCAAAGTTTGGTGACACCTGCTCTCCTGCCAGCACACCAGCCCTGTGCCAGGCCAGACACCTCTCTCCCTCTCAGCTGGCAGGCAGCAGGGCACTGCAGTGCAGCCTGCCATCAGCACTCGGGTGCAGCTGAAACCTTTCTTGTTTCAGGTTACACACCTCACACCTCCAGAAATCTACTTGCCAGTTAGATAGACTGTTTTTACAGCTTCAAAACCTCAAACTGCAACTGCTCTGAACCTATTGGCTTCAAAGGGTTACCTGATCTCATGTCAAAACCATGTGAAAGAGCTGAACTTTGTCGGAAAAAAAAAAAAAAAAGCATAATCCAAATTTCTAATTCATAATTGAAGAGAGTTTCAACCAAAGTTAATAAATTTTATTGTGAAACTTGAAACCAAGTGACTTTTGCATGAGTTCATTCAAAAATATCTGTACAGCACCAATTACTTGTAGCTGTTCTGTAAAGCACATCTTTATACTTTGGATTTATCCACTGCTGAGTGAAGAGTATGTGAAACAAAAACGTACTATTAAGACTAGCTTTTTAAATATCTTCTTAGAAATTTAGCTACTCATTATGGATTTTTGGACAAGTAGGATAAGGAAGAACAACAACAGCAAAAGAGACAGCTGGCAGCTGCCTGGGGAGGAGCTGCAAAGTTGGGAAGAGCATTAATGAAAGTCAGGGCGAAGAGTGAAGGGACAGACTTTACCAGGAGAAGACATGGGAAGATGAAAATACAGGATGGTGTTCCACAGTAGCCTTTGACCAGAGAAAAGCCCAAACTCTTCTGCATCTAGCACAAAACACAGGCTGGAAGTTTTCTTTCTGCTCTTCTAATGAAATCAGTGATTCCTTCATTCAATTGAAAGAAAAGAGACAGCAGGGTAAAGAGTGTAAATGAAGTGTTATCCTGTGGAACCTCAGCGGCTTCATTATTCATGGTTTTACACCCTGTTTTCCGTGGGAAACATGGCCAGTGGTTCAATTTTTATTGAAACAACTCTGTAAATGGAGGGAGCACAAAGAGGGAAATCTGATGGAACCAGAAGCATTTTAGATGACAGCATCTTCCTTCATTTTGAGTGAGAGGCATTGTAAAGTAGTGGAGGCTTTCTTCTTGCTGCAGTAATACTTGTTGATCCTGCAGTGGAGGCTATCTTGTGCAGCAGTACATCACCAAGGGGTACTATTCAGAGACACAACAGAAATATTTGGGAAAGAAGCAGCAAGGTGTTTATGGTGCCTGCTCATTTTCCTGGGCTGACCATGTGCCTTGTTGTGCCATGCTCAAGCTGCCTGGCAGAGAGGCTGCTGTACAGCGAGGAACGAGGGAGGAGAGGGCGAGAAGGCATGATGCTGATGTGGAGACTCCTTTCCGAGTGGCAGAGCTGGAGCCTGGAGGCAGGGACCAGGACCATGTCCCCACAGGGAAGTACACTGGTGCCACCTGGTTACACTGACATGAAAGGAGCCACGCCACTGTGTGCAATTCCCTCTGTGGAGGCAACCCAGGAGAGTTCCCTCATGTGAGAATAGGCAGCAGTTTCACCTCAGCAGGCGCAACCCTGTCTGTATGTGTTTCTGAGGCCTGAAGGCTGTGCCAGGCTCTCAGCTGCTTCTCCATGCCTTCACAGCCAGCTCCATAGAGCAGCTCCATTTACCCAGGTGGCATCTGCTGTGCCGCAGCCCTACTCACCAGATGTTGGCTTTTAGGAGGTGTCCTGGAAAACAGCCACGTTCTGTCTTGCATGCAGTTGCGGGATCAACACGCCTTTCTACAAGCATGCACGGGGAGTGTGATTTTGCAGGAGATCTGTGCCCTGCCAGCTCGCTCTCTGCCAGCAGCGCCGTGCCATGGCCCTCCTCCACTCAGCCTCCAGGGAAAGGCAGGAGACATGAGAAACTCCCAGAGGATGAGCACGGAAATGCAGACTCCTTTATGGCTGTACGATGGCACTGACCAGCAGGGGCCATAGGCAAGACACAGTGCTGGGCTGTGCAAAGAGTCCTACAGGTGGGGTAAAGGCAACCCCCAAATGCCTGGCAGTGATGCAGCTGAATTTTGGCAATGGTTTCCTGTATAAACTTGTGTTTCATCTCAGACACAGCCAGCAGAGAGGAGAGCAAAATGGCAAGTATGTCTAACTCCAAGGAGATGCGCTCCTCAACTGAGACCTCACACAGACAGACACACACTGACCTGTAGCCCCTGCTCCTCTGTCAGCATGGCTCGTGCCACCACAGGCGCAGTGTCTGCTGGGCCACTGCTACGCATTAGAAACGTTCTTGCACGCATATAATACATCCATGCCACAGGTGTAGAAACCTCCCTCTGCCCTGCTCCCAGCTGCTGCAGAGCAAAACCATCCTGTGAACATGCAGGATCTGGCTCAGTAGGTGCCAGGCAATGCAAAGCAGCTCTGTGGGACCTGTGTCCACAGCAGAAGTCACCACCAAGGTGGTTGGATCAGTGCTGAGATGCTCTGTCAGTGGTCTTAAGCATATCCAGGCTTGCTGGACTTGGGGTCTTGGGACGCTACCACCTTTGCAGCAGCAGGAACCCATTAGGTTTCCTCTCAGAGGCAGAGGATCTCTCTGTCTCATTTACAGATGCTGTCCTGAACCCTTGATTGCTCAACAGTTAAACCAGGCTCTTCATTCAGCTACAAACACATGCACTCTGCCCCTGCTCCCCTGATCTCCACTCCTCTTAACTCATATCTTGCAAGTTTAAGGTACTTTTTAATCCTCCTGAGCCCATATTTCTCACTCTTTACCCTTCCTTACATTGCAGAGGACATGAGGAAAATATTTGTCACCTGTTCTCTGCCTCACTTGCCTGCCTGGCCAGCTTGGACACGGTCTTAGAGTCATAGCATCATAGAATGGTTTGGGTTGGAAAGGACTTTAAATATCATCTACTTTCAGCCATGGGCAGAGTCACCTTCCACTAGACCAGGTTGCTCGCTCTTCTTACTGTCTTCCTGCACAACCACCATCCGTGGCATTTGGGAAATGCAGCAGCAAGACTCATCTGGAATAACCTGTGAAGTCTTTATACGGTTCAGCTGCTCCAAAAATAGAAGCTTTCTGGAATAAGCTGCTGCCTGAGCTTGATTGGCCATATCCAAGCCCTTCTAACTCAATAGCACTGAGCAGATTATGTGCTGAAGGCTAAGCATTAGCCACACAAGCCAGCATTCAAACTCACTGATTTCCACATCGAAACATCGAAGCTTTATGGTCTCTAATTGATGAATGGGCGTTCGTGAAGGATGTCAAGAGTTACCTTTGTTTTAATGTGAGTCACTATCAATGTTGGCAAGCATAACAAAAGCAGAGGAATGTATAAGGCACCAAATATTGTACTTGGAGTAAAAGACACTAATCACTGGGATTGAGATGTTACACTGCCTGTGCAGACTGGCATCCTGGCAATTTGATCACTTTAGTGCTAAATGCTCTATCTCATATGTCTCACTTGGTCATGCGTTTTTGGGGGCAATATTTAGTGTTACAAGTAAGAGAATCATATTGATTTTTCCACTTACCTCCAGATGAAGATAGTAAAGCCATACACATATATTTTGAAGTATCTATGTGATCAGAGGTACCTACCTCTCTCCTCTACAGTGAGCAAACTGTGGCGGTTTCCTTGTTACAATAGAAAGCTGTTCAAGGAACTTACCTCCCTAAAATGTATTACACAACTGAATACGAGCCCTTTGCTCCAGCGGTGTTTTAGTTTATGGCATAACCGGATTGGTGGTCTCTGGAGGGATACATAAGGCTTACGCCAAGCTCTCACTTGTGTTCAATGTGACTCCAGCCATGCACAGCTGAACTGGCAAAACTCCTGCAGGTACAAGCCCTGGGCTCATTAGATGTCCTGATGACTGGGGGGGTTAAATCCACACAACCACAATCAGCATTTCCTCCAAATATCTTTTTTTTTCTTTCTTTCTCTGTGAGCTGAATTTGCCAGACACCTATTGACTCCAAAGAAGACTCCTTTGCATTCCTCTGCAAGCCCTGCTCTCGATGAATGTTCTTCTTCCAGGAAGCCTGACCCAATTGTCTTCCTCTGAATAGTCAGTGCTCATGCAAAAGGACTAATCGGTGATTCTGTGGGTGTTTTCTACTGAGTGTCAAAAGTCCTGAACAGCTGATTGAGTAGGTTCTGCTTGTAATAAATTTTTTCCTCACCAATGGAGAGTTTAATAAGTAATAAAGCACTGAAGATAAATCATCTTCAGCCAGAGCATTAATATTTAAGTTAAACTTTTCTTTTAAAAAGGCAATGGCAGTAATCTAGAGGTCTGATGCTCTAAAACTGTTCATTTTTAAAGGAAGAGGAAGTTGCACTCAGAAAAAGAGGTGTTTTGATCAAATCATAGTCAGCTGTCAGGGGCACTTCGGGACGTACAGAAGAGCTGAATTTTTTTTTTTACATAAGCTACAAAGATTTGACACGAATGAATGAGTTGATTAAAACCCCCACGCTCTCTTTGCACACACTAGAACTGACTTGCCAGTACAGTGATAGTAGTTAATCCCCAGTTACATCTATTTTAAAAGTCAATTTTAAACATATGTTCAGTGCTGATATATCTCTCTGTAGGTGGCTTTCTTTTAGCACAGTCTGTAGTTTACAGCATTTCAGCCAATTTCCCTCTGGGATATCAGTTTTCAAGCTTCTTATCTTGGTTGGGAAATTAAAACTCAAATGAACAGGCTGACGTTCAGAAAACATGTCTGGATCATTTTTAGTATAACACAAGCCCACATGTAAGCAGGAGCTAGACAAGGAAAAATCAGGTGCAGCGACATCCTACCTAAGTTATAAATACCAGGAAAAAAAATTACTTCTATTCCAAATAAGTGCAAACAAGTCTGTCCTTTAGCTACATACCAGAAGCCATATTTTTTGCAGATCTGGATCCCTTTGTAGTAGTAAATCTCTTTCTGGACACAGGTAACATCTGCCTGGGGAAAGATGGGAGCTAGCAGCCAGCTGGTATTTGATTGGCCCCTCCCCATCTTCCCTTCTCTCCCTGCACCCAATTCTCAGATATTTTGGCATTTGTGTGAGGGTAAGAAGGGGCAGGTCCTGGGCACAGCTCAAATGCAAGGTCTTTCAAGAGGGGTTGGAGTAGGGCACCAACACAGTAGTGGGGGAGTAGCTGGAGCTGCCTAAGAGATGGCAAGGAGCTCTTCTCCTGGTGTGAATTGCTGAGTTTGCCAAGGCCAAAAAGGGTGGTGATTGCCAAATTGCAGAATGGACTTTGGAGGAGCTTAGGGGGCTGGAAGTGGGACATATGTGCCCATGAATGGGCAACAAAGTGTTAAAACTGAAAGTACCAAAACCCATGGAGCATTTCTTGAGAACCACCATCCTCATGGAGTCTCCTGCAGAATGAGAGCTGCAGACACCATAGAGAAACTAAACATTTTGAGCCTCAGTTTCCTGGCATTTAACCCAGACAGCAACAAGCAGAACATCACGCAAATTCTTAAGTTCTGGATATCCTTAAAGATGGTGATATCAAGACCATGATTTTATCTGAGCATTTCTTAAGCAACCTTTTATCAAGGCAGCTCAGCACCCAGCCCAACTGAGCTGTGAACTACTGTTACCTAAAATAATCCTACCACCCATTTTCTATGGGTGTTATGGTTTCTACCACGCCTCTTCATTTTTACACCTTGCCTGTTTGTGTTTTACCCAGCACAACGGTTTTAGGCTGCTGCCATCGCTCTGATTACGTTTTCATTCACATTATGTTTTGCCTAAGCAGGCGAAGTGTGATTTAATCTCCCATATATACAAGTATATTAAATTAAAAGGAGAGAATAAATAAGACATCGATTGCAGATGATAAATCATGAATGATTCATGTTCTCAACTGTGCTCTTCAAGAAAGCCATCACAGAAGCTGTCCCATTGTACTTTCAAGTGAATGTACTCCAAAGCAGTAAACTGCTTTCCCATTAAAACACATTCATTATAAATTGAAGCCTGGTGCATGAATGCATTTCTTCACTACTATTATTCTCCCTTTAAGAAACAGGAATTATATTTTATACAACCCACACCAAGATAGGCAGACAAGACTGGATAACTTTTTGCTCTTACTCAGATTATTTTTTTTTTTTTTTTCCAGTTTATTTTAAATTAAGTCAGATGAAGATAAGGTAGAAACGAAGAAGAAATGCTGGTAAACCTGATTTTTTTGTCATAAAACTACAGAAACAGGGAAGTACATTTTACTCAGCATGGCCCCAGAGTCAGGTCAGTGCACTGCCCTGCAAAGGACCTGCCATGTTTTTGATGTTGAGCAAATCCTTCCCTGCCTGCTATGGTTCCCTTGACAGCATCACACTGTCTTGTCTATTTATTCTGTACATCCCCTGGAGCTGGGGCTCTCTCTTGTCATTTGTTTGTACATAGCAGGACATTTTTAAGTGCCAATAAGTGCCTTCACTTTTGCTTGAGTTCAGCATTGGATCTTTGCCTGTGAAAGCCTCATATCAAAACATAAATTTGCTGCCAAAATTAAAAGATAGGTTTTGCTCATCCCGAAGTTAAGCTCTCACATCAACCCATTCCTCCGTCTTCAGCAGGAAAAAGAGACGTATTACTAAAGCTCCTCTAAACGGCTTCTTTTCTTAGCTCTGCCAACAATTGTGTGTGTGACCTATCCAGGGCTCTTTCCTGGTGTGAAGGGAGGGACATGGATTCTGGTGGGGGAGTTTATCAGGACACAGTAAAGAATCATGTAGGTGTTGTATGCGCTCTACTTTTATTGTCTCTCCAGGAATCAAGTCAGGGGAGGCAAATCCCAATAAATAGCTGTAGAACAACTTTCACCAATGAAACTGTTATCATTAATGGTATCCAAGCTACTAATTTTAATAGCAGGCACTTACCCAGGCAGTACACTCAATTTTTACAGCCCCCAGGCTGGGGCCCAAGCAGGGAGGCACCAGCCCCAACACTTTACTCAGGAGTGAGCAATCATCCTGATGTGCCACAGCTTCTGGATGGGTGTTTGAGCAACCCCTCCAGGGCTGCCTACTCACATCATGTGTATATATGGTCTTTGCACCTTCATGGCGGTGTCCTGAGTGTGAGGTGGCCTTGGACACTGTTAGGCAACTCTGGCTGTCCTGAGTTTCTCAGGTCTCAGAGATTAAGCAGGACCACCGGTGTCCAGTGTGTTCACACCCTCCCAAGCCCACATTTTTTCTCTCCTGGACCTGCTGTTTTCTGGTGACTATTTCCCCACGCACACCCACAGGTACCTACAGGTTCCCTTCAATCAAGCTCACACAGAAGATGTGTTTAGGATGCTTTACGCTTCAGCACTTCCCCAGTTCATACAGCTGTTCAAAACTCTGAGGACCTCTAAAATGAAGTGACACACACTTTTATTTGAAGAAACACTTCTAATTTTAACTCCTTTTCTAGAAGTAGAACATGTCCTAAGGTGGAATTTATAATATATTCATTATGGTATCTTTGCTTTACCTCCTCTGGGGAATGAGATTCTGCCTACAACAGAAAGATGGAGAGAAAAGAGGAACTCTTTAGCCATAGGAAACAAAAAAAAGAAATATTATGATTTTTCCAGCCCTTTTGCAAAAAATATGGAATGAAATTTTATATGCAACAGAGAATGTGTTGGGTATTTGCAACAAAAAGATTATATATACTTTGCTTAGTCACTTGTAATAAGTGTTACCAAATGCATTCATATGAGTGCAAATTTAAAAAAAAACAAAAACATTTTCCATTTAGAGTTTTCATTTAATTTCAATGAATCCAGTTTCTGAGTACCCTGGCATCCAGAACCCTGGAAACGTGTTATCTGTGTAAATCAAGGGTATGTGGCTATAGTGACAAACTTACCAGTTTATTACCTGTTTGCGATTTTTGACCTTCCCTGGACTGTGTCTGTGGTCTGCTTGCCCTTGTCCACTCTTTCCCCAACCTGGGCTCCTGGGCAGGTCAAGGAGGGCAGGGCTGTAATCTCTGCCCTGTTCCTGCAAGCCTTGGGTTTATTTAGGAGAGTACCAAGGCAACCAACACACATCTTTTCTGAAGAGCAGGTGGAACTGCGAAGCTCTAGAAAATGAAGGTTACATGCATGGAACCAGTGCCGGCAACACACACATTCACCACCCATTTGTGCTAGAAAGCGAAGAGACCCACACTGTCTTGATGTCACAGTGAGAGACCTCCACAGCACTGCTGAGTCCCCTGGTCTCTGCTTTCCTCTCTGCTTTTTCATACCCCTGCATTGGCCCTTCTCAGAAGAGCCTCTGTCCACAGCCACACAGGGAAGCATAAAGGGGGTGGCAAAAAAGTATTTGTATCAGCCACCCTGACTACTGTGCTTCATCAAAGGCTTGTTATTCCAAAATGAGGAATGACTAGGAGTAGCATCACACAGGAGCGATGATAAGAAGAATAGAAAGACATGGAAATTCTCATAGATGGACATTTCTCGTGGTGGTGACTTCACAACGGGCACTTTTTTCCCTTTTCAGACCTAGTCATGGGGAAAAGAGATACAGCTAACAATAATGGGGAATTTATTTGTATCAGATTTATTTAGGAAATCATCAGTGACTTGAAAGTGTGACTCATAATGATGCCCAGGAGCTACTGGCAACAGAAGACCATCAACTTCAAAAACAAGTGGGTCACAGAGATACTTATTTTTGCTGGGCAATTTCGCCCAGGCTCTCCCATCTGAAATTTTGAAGTATAAAAGTTTCTACTAAATAACTGAGGAGAAGAACATAAGAAACTATATATACTTATACAGAAAGAGAGAATATGTTACAATGAAAGCAAGAAAAAGGCTACCCAACTTCTCCTAAAAGCTGGAACAGGACTGTAAATTCAAGTGCTTGTTGAGTGTCAACAAAATAATTCATTAGGCTGACAAATTAGCAGTAATTAGTGCGTGGGGACATCCAGCTACAGAGCTCTTGGTTTCACAAAACTCTTGCTTACATTTAAGAGATAGAGGCTATGTAAAGAAAGTATACATAAAGAAAATATAGAAAATGTAAAGGAATTCTGCCAACATGACTCTTAATATTCAGATGTTTATGGGGCTTTCCAGTAGCATCATGTGTTGGGCTGAAGCTATTCATTTGCTTGAACTTAAGCACATGCTTAAGTCCTTGCCAAATGGAGGCCTAAATAGCATCAACTCAATACTGCCTGGAGCTTAAAAACTGTTGTCTATGTGGCACACATTCCTGCCCCTCTCTTTCTCCCTTTTCCCTTCTTGTAACCGGTGTTGGCTATAGTGAGCCCTGAGTCAAAAAACCCACTGGCTGACCACAATAAATAGGCTGTGTGGATCACTGGGTCTCTGCAGGTTTTTACTCATCCCTAGAAAGAGCTCTGCAGCTCAATTGCTATTGATAAGTAATCACCAGACTCACTGATAAATGGGAGGTGGATAGCTTTATAGCCACTGCAAAGCATTACCATACATAATCTTTCTATAAGCCACTATTTCCTTTTTAATAGCTTGCTCAATATTTTATCACAATGAAAAGGTTCACCACTCAGCAATAATAAGATCTAACTAACTCCTGTTACTAGTGTGGCATAGACCATAAATATAATGTGGTGTCCAGGTGTTTCAAGCAGATTTAGAGATTTGAGCTGGATGAAATACTGTTTTAACCTCTGATTGCATTAATTTAAAGTCCTGGAAGATATATTCCAGATGTGCTATGCTAGTAAGATTATTTTATAAAAGTGCAGACATTTTAGGAGCAGCACCCTGATAAGGCAGCTTGCAGTCTCTCTGAAGCTTTTCTAAAATTTCCATCTGAATTAATGGTTGTTTGGTCTTACATTAATTTCATCCAATTGTCATAGATCACAAGAGAGTTATCATTTAGTGACAAGTGGCCATTTACTCTTTTAGATTTCCAGGTCTCCTTATACTGATTCAAAGGAAACATGATGAATGCTTTAGGTGGAATCTTGGTACACTCAGTGAGGATTATGAGTTAGCACGTCAAAAGTGCCCAATGCAGTTTGAAACTTCCAATTTTCACACACATGTGTACACATATATACAAGAAGTACATTTTTATATATTTGTGATTTATGTGTGCATGCATTTCTACAACTGTAGAGAACAGGATAATATTAAAGATTCATAATAGAGCTGAAGAGTGTAAAGGCTTACATTTCTTGTTTATACTTCATTTTAAAGCTGATGGCTGGATGAGCATGATCTTTACTTTTAGTTTGTATTTATCCCCAAAGCATATTAAAAGAGTTTGCCTTCATTTCTACTTTGAGTGTATCTGGTGCCCTCAAGTGAAACCACTGACTCATGCTCCTTCAAAAGCCTCCTGGTGATCATTAATTCAGGAAACTAGACATAAGAGAAAATCTTGGCTTTGCTGTCTTGGAGCAAGTTAATATAAAAATCCTGACCCATAGGACTGTCTTCCAAGGACTGACTTTCTTTCTTTATTGGTTGGCCTGTAACATGCTGCAGACAAATACCTTTCCCTATGTCTACTTTGTGGAATTACGATGAAGCTGCTGTATCTTACACACCATGTCAAACACACCTCAGTGGTGGCTGCTGCAAAGCACTCCTGCAGGGAAGCCAGACAGACCATGTATTCCAAGTCATACTTGCTTTCATAATCCAAGATTAAGAAAAAAAAAAAAAGACAGGACATGAAAAATCATAGAATCATAGAATATGCTGAATTAGAAGAGACCCATCAGGATCATCGAGTCCAACCCTTGGCCCTACACATGGCACCCCAAAAGTCACACCGTGTGCCCAAGAGCATTGTTCAAATGCTTCTTGTCCTCTGTCAGGTTTGGTGCTGTGGCTGCTTCCCTGGGGAGCCTGTTCCAGTGCTCAACCACCCTCTGGGTGAAAAACCCTTTACTGATATCCAACCTAAACCTCCCCTGACACAGTTTCATACTGTTTCCTTGAGTTCTATCCCTGGTCAAGAGAGTGAAGAGATCAGTACCTGCCTCTCTGCTTCCTTTCGTGGGGATGTTAAAGACCACAATGAGGTCTCTCCTCAGTCTCCTCTTCTTCAGGCTCATCAGACCAAGTGACCTCAGCTGCTTCTCACACAGCTTCCCCTCAAGGCCCTTCACCATCCTCATGGCCCTCCTTTGCAAGCTCTCTAATAGCTTTATGTCTTTTTGATATTGTGGCTCCTAAAAATCCAGGACTGTGGGTGAGGCTGCACCAACGCAGAGCAGAGTGGGACAATCCCCTCCCTTGACTGGCTGCTAGGGCACACTGCTGACTCATATGGAAGTACAATGAAATTAATTTATTAAATTCCTATTTTTTATACCAGTTGCAATCACATGGTGGTTTAAGAGTTGCAGTGGTTCTCACAGTGACCCGTGGTTTTCAGTTTGTCCTGTCCTCCTGTATATGAAAAGAAGAGATTAACAAGGAACAACCAAGAATTATCCTTCAGTTTTTTGCCCATCATTTTCACGAAAGACTTGCTTCAGTGCCAGAACCAGAATTAGAGGAAGCTTTCCCTTGTAAATTTTACACCAACTACTGCTTACTGGTGACAGAAGCACCTTATCCTCTCCTGCTTAGGCTAGTAATATAAAAGTGGCAATTCAGAATTCCCCCATTAAAACTAAAATCCCTGAATATCCCATCCTATGTATTATCACATGAAAGTTTGTTTAAAAAAAAAAACAGAACAACTTGGATGACAAAAAAGTTTCAAACTCTTCTTTTTTCATTTTTTTGTTTCCTTTTTTTTTAACTGTGTGTATTTGTTGAACTTCAGTATGTGTGGGATTATGCTTATGTTGGCTGATCCTTCAGGGAGAGCTGGTAGAAAACAGCATTTTAGCTCATTATTTTTAATTCAATTAATACAAACCAGACATTAGGCTTGAATTATCCCTTCTGCCTTTCATCATGAAGATAAGTGTCTAAAACAGAGATGGGCCATTATATATTCTGTATGCATAGACCAAAATGCCAAAAAATACCTTGGATAGAGAATCATCATTGGAAAACCTTCTTTTTTTCAGGCTATGTTTGTTTATTGAATAACAACCCTCTCTGTAGAGTAGCCTGCTGGAATAAAATATGCACATTCCATAAGCCCTAAAACAAGACCAATAAAAATGAACCTCTGTTGGTTGTCAGGGCATAGACACAGCAGTATGCAGAAAAGGCCTCCAAAACCTACACCTTAAATATTTAAGACAAAAGATTTCAGACAGCGTAAGTAGAATAACCAGCAGAGTCATGGCAACAATGCTAATTTCAAAATTTTTTATGCATTTACTATTTTTACTCAAATAATATTCTGGTTTTCCTTCCTTTATTCCCTCCCTTGTGACAGAGCCCTGAGAAAACCTAAGGTTTTGTCTTAAAACACTGTGTGAGTGGCACTTCTGTTGCTTGACTTCAGACTCTGATAATCAAGATGTGAACAGCTGACCTTCTCAACCCAGCTCCTTCATGCTCCAGTGGCAGAAAAAGGCACATTTTAGAGAGCTATTCATTAGCCCTATTTTAAGCATTTGCTTTAGGGTAGGTGAGTCACCCATTCACATGGGTGGCAGTTTTTCTCCAGAGGGAACCTAAATGACAAACTCTGATGGAAATGTCTATACTGGATGCAGTTATTTCTCTCTGTTGGCATCTGCTGCTGTGAAAATCCCCAGTCTTGGGTAGGGTCCCCTTTGGTCTGATGCAGAAGGGACATTCCTATCTTTTGGGTGGCTCCTGGGCAGGGAGCTCAAGCATGGACTCATGACAGAGATACAGCATGTGTTACTTGATCCATTTTCTAACCAGAAAAATGGTTTGGATGGAGAGAGGATTAGCTAAAATGAGAGGCAGGGGAGGTGGTGAGTGAAGGAGAAACAAGCTGATGGTGTCTACCTTATGTTTTTCCCTAGAAATTCAGACTTGTCATGTTTGTCTCTCCCTACCCTAGCCATGTTAGGCTACCTTGACTGTTGGAGAAGAGATTACAAAATAGTGGAACAACTGGAACTATCCATGAAACAGCTGCAATGACAACAGTGGGCTACTTCCCAAGGGCTGCTTGGGAATTGCAAAGGAAAACCTTGCATTGCACTGCCAAATCTAGGAGAACACTTCAGTGAGACTGAAGCCATGATAGCTCACCCCGGTCATATAATCACATCCTTCCCTACTTACTTACTCTTATTACACTAGTGGTATGGATTTGATTATTCTGTCAGCAAATACGCCATATCCTTGAAATGGATGAGTATGGCATGTTTAAAAATATGGAGAACGAGTAGGTTAAACATAATTCACATAAAGCTAATAAAAAGAACAAAAATAATTTACATATTAATCACAGAGTTCTAATCTTCCAGAAGACAGTTGGAAAATTGATCTCTCACAAGTATAGACTGAGAAAGTAGGTTGAAGAGGGAATTAAGCTTAAAGACAGGACGTGGCATGACTTTCGTCACGTGCAGCCTGAATTTAAAAGCTACCAATTTGGTAGGGAGAAATCCATTATCCACAGTGCATCAGCTTGTGTGGAGTACATGGGGATTCCATAGTTGCTCTGAAGAAATTCACATTGACAGGACAAACAGCTGTTTATACCCTGGTAAGCATGAGAAATCCCATATAACCTTAGTGAGACAGACACACACTGTGGTCATTTAAAAAATTACTGGACAAATTACAGAGTGAGAAGTTAAAGAGCAAATCAGAAATACTAGTTGATCTTGTTCTTGAGCTTAATGGTTATTGTGTTCTGCTCTTAAAACAGTTGTCACCTCAGACACACAGTTCTGGCAGCTGAACATTTTGTTTGTGTATGTGTGTTTGCACATGTGTACACACACTGGAAAAGAGATGAGCTGAAATTACTAACTTTGCTTCCGGAATTAAGACTCCAGGGAGGCTAATTACAGCATACCATAGCTAGTAAGAAGGTATAACATAGAGATGTATACACAGAAATATAGTTAATACACCAACACAAACTGGTATGTGCAGTGCATGACTCTGCAGGTTATTTAGGCTTGATTGTGGAAAGATTCAGTCTATCAGTAGAATATTAATTGTACCATCATTTCAAGAAAAAAAAGGAGGAATCCTTCATTCACAAAAGACTGGAAGTTGGCCATGGAATCTGCGCCACACTAATTCCCCTAATGCCAACAAGTGTCCAGCAATTTGTCTTCTGAAATCTTAACTATTTCATCAGATCCTGCCCTTGAAAACTCATTACTATAGCGTTAGACCACGTGCTCTTACTAGTTTAGGAACCCCACCTGGGTTTTTAGCTGAAGATTTCCATGTAGGTTTGTGTCTCAAACCACACAGCCTCTTGTTTTATAACATCTGCTGAGAACAGTCAGGCTGTTTTTGAGAGGAGTGGTTAAAATAGGGACCTTTGCTTATTTCAGAGAAGAAGAAAAAATATTAGAATGACTTTTAAAAAGTGGGTCCATGCCTTGTAGGAGACTGTGAAATTTAGCAAGGTGATACTTCTCCCCCAGATTTAAGCATATGTAATTTTAAAACTTAGGGGCTTTGTGTGGTTATCACTAAGATTTTTTGGACAAAAGTATGATTCCAGCCTATCATTGAAATGAAAATATCTAAATAAAATAAGGCAACAGTCAGCCAAGGAAAAATGAGTCTGCCTTTGTTTTCCTTTGTCCTAGCATGCACTGCACAAACAAGTGCTCTCTGGGTAGGAGCAGCCAATACACTAGGAAGCAAAGAAGATGCTGAGAAGAAGCAAACCCTACAACTAATCCAATACCCTTAGTATAAACATGTAGGTCCTCTGGTATAAGCAATGTACAAAGGTAGAAATTAGAGCTCTTATTTTGCATTTACTTATATAACCAATTATTTCTTTAGCCATCTCAGAGATTTGAGATGCCCAGAGAGCTGGCCTTTTCATCTGAAGGCCAGTTATTTACAATCACAACCTATGATACATGCAATACACATTTTAATTTTTAGCAGACTTTTGAGGCACATCTACCATTGTCCCAGGTCCAGTCATAGTAACAAAGAGGCACTTTAAAACCATTTAAAAAGCCAATTCTTATGACTTCTTCTTTCCTGGCATTTCTTTACCTGATCAAATAACAAGGAATGGGAGAAGGCAGTCTGGAAGGGTCACTTTCTAATTATCACACACAGGAGTAGGCTGCGACCCCACACATAATGGAAGTGGGTTTAGAAGGTCTACAGACATTGACACGTACAGATGGGGGTTAGAAAACAACACGTATTTCTTTTGTTGCCTGCACAATGCTTAAGTACATGTATTGGCAGAGATCAAAGGAGACTATTACAGATCCACTTGCTCTGTAATGGGATGTAGTTTACAGGAAGAGGTTCCGTTAAAGATGTCCAGATTTATTCAGGCTCCCTTGTGCTGAAGAATGTCACACTCAGGTTTTCTCCTGCCTCCTTCTGTGGTCTGTAATTTGGACCTATAATACAAGATAAGCCATGGTAATTCTAATTACCATATTGAAAATAGGTGTTACTTCAGGCACTTTTGACAGATAACTGTGGGGCAGCATGTGCTTTATTTAGTCAAATTAAGTCTGCCTGATGCTGCATAAAATCCCATTGAGAGAGTTTATTCAGCATAAGCCAGTTCAGTGACTTTGGCTAAACATGCATCAGGAAGGTAATAGCAGAAAAGAGCAAAGTGCATCAAACCCAGGGGTTACAGCCAGGACTGGTTGTGGATATTTAGAGTTTAAAAACCAGCTTGACCAAGGTGATGCTCTCACTAAAATATCTTTCAGCCTAAGCAGTCAGCCACTTCTTGAGCCAATATGAGGCTTGAAATTGCAGAACCAAAGTTTGCAACATTGCATTGCATTTGAGATGTCTAAGAGATCAATGCTCTTCTAAGAAGATGGACACAATTCTGCAGGTATGCAAATACCTACATTTCACTACAATTTACTTAATTCACATTAGGGTTGGGGCTACCATAGGATTTTACACTACTGCCAAATTAAGCCCCTGAAGTAAATTTTGTTACCACTTAGATCAATTAAAAAGACATGTTCAAATACTTCCTAACTCTATGGTCCCAGTCTTTCAGAAGACCTTAAGACGGGAAGAATTGTGGCTAACCCTAGGAAATATTTTGTCTCCCAAAAGGTAGACAAACAGTTTGTGTCAATGCTGATGCAGCCTAGAAAAGGATGAGGACTGTCTTTTTGTGCCTGTGGAGCACAAAAAGTGGAGTGCGGGGCTACTTAGCATCAAGGGGGCAGATGGTCCAGCTCTTTAGGAGATCATGTGATTTCAACACATCTCCAAGGCTAAGCATTGCAAACTGACTCCTCCGTCAGCAAGCTGGCCAGTGAAAGCCAACAATGCCTCTCTTCAGGTCTCTGAAACTCCCTGGGGAACAGGAAGGTTATTCCAAAGGAAGAAAGCTTGATGGTGTTTGTGTTACTCCAAAGGACGAAAGTTCCGTGGTGTTTGTGTTGACTCTGTGGGATCTAGTTACTCAGCACCAGCGACATGGACTGGTGTTGAGTCTAGAAGAACTGGTGGTGAGAAGGCAGGAAGATGAATGGACACACTTTACACGTCTCTTGAAAGAGCTGAACTAGAAAGAGACTTGGACCCACATCTCATCATAAGCAATCCTGTATATTTTTATGCCATCTCTGAGCATTTGGCTTATAAACCAATGCAGCCCTCGGCCAGGGTCAGCCAAGGCAGGTTCTGTTCCTGGAAATGGGAAAGGCATGCTCTGCTTCTCCAAAGACTTCTCTACAGCTGTCACTCATGTTGGATGGCAGGAGCCAGCTTGCACCAGACACTACAAATTTTTTGAATAGTTTTTGCAACAGCTGGTGGTTTCTGTTCACAGTCAGGCTGCCAGAGCTGGTCTATTTCAGGTCTATATTTGCCCCTAGTCTGACTCTGGTGGACTCACAAACAGGGAGTTCAGTTCTGCCTACGTGTCTTTGAAGGCAGGAGAAACATGTTTCCAAACCACCCAGGAAATGGAGCAAGTAGTCAAACAGAATAATCTTCCATGTGCACCTCTCTTCCCTGAAAACAACCACCTGGAGGTTCCCCAGGGCTGTCTCTGAGCCCTGTCCTGTTTTCAGGACCTGTACTTGGAGCTTGTTTGTTCATGTCTGAAAAGCTCAGCAGAATTTAATTGTTATAAATTTCACCTCAATGGGTAAAACAGAAACAAGACTTGACTGAACTTTCCCCTTCCTTTCCGACCCGGTCTGCAGGTGAAGGTTACTCCCTCCCTGTGATTTTATGTTGGCTTTAGCTGGCAGTAATGACACCAAGCAGACTCAGAGAAGAGATGTGGATGGAGTAGCACTGCAGCCTACCCTGCATTATAAAATGATAAGATTTTGTATTAAGGTCACTTTGTCCACGGGAGAAGTATGGAAAGCCTTCCTCCAGCCTCACACAATCATATAACTATGTTACCCTCTCAAGAAGTAGAGACTTTCCTGTTTTGGACGCCCAGAGACACACACCAAGCAGAAAAGGCATGCTCCAGTACAGCCCACATACTGCCACGCTATGGGAAAGCAGGGCTGATGCTCAATCCTGCAAAAACAAGAACTATTCTGACATTTCTGAAAAAGATAAAGCACATTTCTGAGTAATTTTAAGCTTGTTTAGTCAGAGACCTGTCTATTTGAAATCTGGTCTTCTCCTTTCAGCTCTTCATGTTTTGAACTCTTGCACCTTTAACAAGCCCTTGTCCAGGCAGGAATGAAGGCGAAGCCCGCAGTTCGCATGGAATTACACAGCAGACAGCTGCAGCTTGCTTTGGCTGTATAAGTGCCTTAAAATCTGAGAGGGGAACATGAAGCAGGCATACACAATTGTTCCAGTCTAAACTGGGGTGATTCATTTCCAGAGAGGAATAGGTTTGATTTAATTTGACAAGGCTCTTTTCAATACCAGTGGCTTTATCTTTTTAAACTTAACAGAATGAAACTGACAATGCCTGAACTAGGGTTTTCTGAGAACATCTGGGCCTTTATTTCTATCGTGCTTCCTTGCCAAACAAGAAGCTTTGTTCTGCGAGTAAATACAGGAGCTCTAGCCAGGGGGATACCAGGTGGGGAGTAGTCAAGCCTCACTCCAGCCTTGTGGAGCTGCAGAGAAGCCAGATTTCAGCTCTAGCCAGCCACTCCACGTGCCAGGAGCATCCAGGGCTGTGAGGGATGGTGGGACCTGCAGAACACAGGTCCTGTTCCTCTCCCCTCAGCTTCCATGGGGCCCTCAGGCAATGCAGACCATGGCCATACTGGGGGCATAGACTCTCAGATGACCCCTCCTCTCCTGTTCTGAGCAGGACTTGGCCACAGGCAGATGCTGGGCTTTGGGCGCAGGGACTGGCATGGGTGATATGGTATCAGTGACATGTAAGATGTTTTAAGAAAGGCAGTCCCCTGTAGGAAGCTTCTCCCCTAGGGCAGGAGCACTTCTGATTCTGTGTCTGTTTGGTTCACACCATGACACCTATGTGTTGTACTGGATGTAAGGCTATGGGGCATAATGGTTCCCCTCTGCTCTCTTCCTGAGCCTAACACCTTTCTCCCTGACCCTCACATCTCAAGAGCGGACGCAGCTATGACAGCACAGCAGTAGTGTCCAAGCTCCTCCAAAGATGACAACAGATGGACAGAAACACGCAGGCAAGGGTCTTAGGAAGGTGAAAAAATGGCTGATGTCTGCCTGCTCTGATAGCCTTTTTCTGTCTCCCTTTTGCTCAGACAGCTTAGATGCCATTGAATCACTTATTTGTTACTTCACAATTTTCCTGTCTATCAGTACCAAAGAACTGACCCACGTCATGCTCTGCCAGGACTTCTGGGGAAGCACATGTCGGAAGACGGGACTTTAAGAAATGCAGGTGGGTGCTGCCATTGAGATTTCTAATCCACTCCTGCATAACAAGATGGAGAAAACTGTATTTATTATACAAGGACAGTGAGACAATTCCATCTTTGTGACCCTTGGGGGACAGGAGTCAGAAGCCCTGCCGGGCAGGGATGCAGAAGAGGCAAAAAGCTCTGGGCCCAGCACCTGCCAGGAAGGAGGTGTCTGAGGAACTGGAAATGGGATTGCCTCCTTTGGTAGTCTAGGAGGCCCAAGAATTGAGTTCAGCTGTTACCTTCTGCTGAGAAGAGGTGCAGGAAGCTGCTGGCTTTTCTCCCGCTGACCTAAACCAGGCTCTTGTGCTAGGGTGGCAGTTTTAAAAAAAAAGGACATAGTTATACAAAAAATGTGCAAGACCCGGCAACATTATGTGCATATTTCTTATAAAACTCCAATAAAATCCCCAAGAGATCATCTGAGAAACCTGTCTGGTACTTCAAAACAGCATGTCTGAGTACTTATGGGTGTGCTCCCCTCCTGGCAGCATCCCACCTCGGGGCAGAAGGCAGAGCAGCACCACTTGCCATGTCCTCCGAGCAAGGCAGTGGTGCGGACAGGCAGCCATCCACCTCCTCATCTGTTGCTAAGGGAACATGGGGAGACGAGCTATAATTATACCAATAAAGCGTGAGAGACAGACAGAGAGAGGGAGATGTGAAATGGGCATTTGTGATGGTTCCCTCTTTAGTTTTATTTCATTTATTGCTTTGTAAATCACCAACAGAAGGCATTCAAAACATTTCATGAGTCGGCAGATGACTGAAATTTCAGTGGGGCCTTTTGACCAGTACTGTCAGCATCTTCCTAAACACAATGGGATGAGCATTGTGGTAAACTTAAAATGTAACCCAGTCACCAGCCAACTGAAACCCAGTCACCTCCCCAGCTGAAATTCACAGAATCAGAGCATTTAAATAAAAAGGGGGGAAGGTAGGGAAAGTTCATGGAATATGTCATTATTTAAGGCTAAGCTGCACTTTGGGGAAGGGAAGTGCCCTACTCTGAATGTCAGCTTGTGCAGCTTTGCAATGGGAGTCACGGTGTTTCAGCCAGGGGTTTTCTAGGGAGAAAAGCTCTCAGAATGGCAAAGCAGCCTGGAGATGCTATGACACTGCCCACCCCTCTGTGACAGTCCACCATTTAGGGAAGGCAGCCTGTCCTGCCCTGGCTATGGGAGCCTGGGACTGTCTCACACCACAGCCCTGGCTGGTGCTTAGGCTTCAGGGGAAAGAGAGCAATTGCATCACAACACAGTGCCTCAGTCTTTTGCCAGGGAATCCAGCACAGCCTTCCACTTGATTGAATAAACAATTAATTTCCTGATGGTTTTAATTACTATTCAACAGTCTTTACAGCAACATGCTTATCCTTTGACCTAAAACACATTCTTTCTGGAAGAATACACTGCTACTGTAAGCCTTACCCTTCTGAACCACTTAATGCAAGTTACAGGGAGATGCTCAATCCAGGAGCAAACTGAGTGACTCCCATGTGGTAGGTGCCTGGATTAACAGGAGAGTAGCAAAGAATGTGCTGAAGGAAGTGGGGAAGAGGAGGGAGAGAGACATTAGAAGGTAATTACAGTTATTTAACAATCAGCAGGTTCAGTAGAAGCCACTGGCTCAGAAGGCATTTCACCTCACAGAAGTGATGGTGTGATCTGCACCTCAGGAGGGACAAGGAAGCACTTGCAGTGTTTTAAAGTCAAGCACAATCCCCCACTGAATGTGTAACTGCAAGGAAGGGAACAGACTGCCACAATGCTTATTCCCTGTACTCAGAAGTGGGATAAGAGCCAGTTAATGCCACTCATATGGCCTGAGATCCGCTCCAGCCCTGACTGTGCACAAGGACAGCCTGGACCACCCAGTCTTCTCTGGGCAGCAAAGGGCGATGCCCACAGTCCATCAAAATTATTGGCTGGCATACACTTTTTTGCATACACTTTTTTCATAAATTTTATTTGGTTTGCATTGGTACAATGGATATACTTTATCAGTACCATTCTGATGCTGCTAGGGAGAGGGCAATGTCAGGGTACAGTTACAGTTTGGAAAAATTAAAAAATAAGTATATATACACACACACTTGTGTTAATCTGAAACACCTATTGGATATCTGGCCAGATCAAATCTCAGATCAACAGATATAGCACTGCTGATTTCACCCAAATTGTAGATGGCTGTGCAATGTAGCAGTGTGGCAGTGTGCTCAGTATAATCATATATGTCTCACATCACTACAGGAAACAAAGAAGGGCAGCTCTGCTCTAACTCTGCCAAAGCAGGCAGTGCTGCAGTGAGGAATATGACCCTACATGGCCACACACCACTGGGAGCCAGGGTGCTTGCCACAATCCATTTCTCTTACTGTCTTACATGTATTAGTGCACACACATTACTTAATTACTGACCTTAATGTAACGTGTCAGTACAATGCAGTTCTCTCAAATTCCTTTTACCTCACCCATGCTGAATGCTTGATGTGAAGCTATTCTAAACAGTTTGCATAATTTCATATGTGCCATTCCCAAGAAACACTATGCATTTTAAACAATATGTACCGGGCCACAGCCCTAATGAAGTTAAATGAGGCTGGCAAATGGTAGTGAACTGGACATGATTTAGCAAGCATGTCCTGAAAGGACAATATTTATGAAGGCAAAAATCTAGCTGTGTGCTGTAGGGAAGCTTTCTGCAAACAGATGACTGTGGTTCCCAGGATTTCAGCTATCAATCATGCCTCTCAAAAAAAAGACCTTTCCCCCTGGATGATCCCTCTACACTTTAAATCCTAAGATTTCCCATCTCAACATGCAAGGTATTGAAGACTCCCAGTGAAAACTTACACAACCTCCACAGGAAACAACAAAATTTTTAGCCTCATTTGTCATCTCTGAGACTGAGCAGTTCACATCCACTCAAGTGTGTGACACATAAAATCACCTCTTTTCTCTGGCAAGTCCTACTTCTCTCCCCCTTGTCCCCAACCTCCATGTTTTTTACTGATCACTAGTTTCTCAAAGCCCTTAATTTTAGTAGCGAGTCCAGATCCCACCTTAATACTCGCCAGTTTGAATCTTCCACACCAATTTGAGTTTTCAACCTGTTGCTGCTCAAAGCAAGACAAGCAGCCCATGGCTGAACAAATGAAAATCCAGTCTGGAGCCAGACCAAGTTCTGGGTGAGGCAGTTTTTGCTGGCAGCTGGAGAAAACTTTCGCTGTGGTGGTTTTGCGAGCAGGTGCCTGTGCCATTCTGCACACCCCTGCTCAGCAAGGGGGGCAGTGGGGATCATTGGTCTCAAGGAAAGCACATGGGAGGCTGTCAAAGAGATTATTTGACTTGACAGAAGACAAACACAGAAGAGCTATTGAGTGTTTCTCATACTTTCACATGCAAAACTTGTGAGCAGGCTTAATTTAAATGCAGTAGGGGAAACAATGGAGTCACAGGCTGCCTAATGAGATGTCTGTGGACTCCAGGCTTCAGGCCTGGCCTAGAAACCCTGGAACAGCTGGAATAGGACTGCAAGCAAAGAAGACTCTGTCAGGGTGCCAAGGCATGGTTAAATGCCAGGAGCAATGACTACATAAGTCCCATACCAATCCAGGCATGAGGAAGACTGATGTAGAGGGGGACTAAGGTGAGGATATCCCTCCCTGCCACCCTAGAGAAGGGTGTTTGTTCAGGAATGGAGAACCCAACACAGGAAAAAAATACAAATGTTTTTAGTGTTTTATCTAGACCTAAAGACTTCTTGTGCTTGCTGGAGCAGCTGGGTTTATTCACTTTACCCTTCACACTCTCTGGGACTGATTATTGGAAGCATCATTCATCACTGAAACAAGGGATGATAAACCTTGAGTGCCCTCTTGGTTGCTGACGGAAGGTGTGTTTATTGTACCTTTCAGCTCAGATCAGTTCTGGATATAGAGGGGGAAACTCCCATGTTTTCCAGTGTGAAACTTACAGCTATATCTGAAGCCCACTGGAAATAATAACAACTTTCCCTTGATCTCACAGTTTTTCTAAAATAAATGGCCAAGAATAGTATATCAAAGGCTCTTATTTTCTCAGCAAGTATTTCCATTATCTATCTTCCCAGTCACAAATACAATAAAACATACTAAATGAAGACTGGTTTTTACAATCCTAAGCCATTTTGAGCAAAGTAAGTCTAACATCAATTGAGAAAAGTCAGAGGAGAATAGATCAGTGATGTACAATTCTCTGAGAGCTAAGAAGCATCCTTGCCTGAAGTGGAAGAGAGCATTGTTCAGGATTGCCCTTTCCAACAGTTCTTCCAGTTGCAGTCATCAGACAAAGGAAGAAATTCTAGATTTTATTTCCTTGGGAGAGAAGCAGAAGTTGTGATTGCATTTGTTCATTCACCGGTATGGTCAATATCAGTGGAAGTGATACAGGAACCCAGACAGATACAGATGGAGATCAGAAGCACAGCTGGATACCTGACACAAACAAATGCCTCTGAACAGTGCAGTTCCTGATCTTTTGAGTCAATACTTTGAGGAAAAGGACAGCTGAACAGTGACAAAGGAAGGAAACATTTCTAACACCTCTGAAACATCCCTCCCTAACTTCTCTTTCATATCCCACTGATCAAGGCCTCTGAACTAGTAAATCACCCTGTGCCAACTTAAAGATTTCCCTGCTCAGGAAATTGTTGTGTCTCTGTTCAGTCAGGTAGATCAACACAGCTATTTTGAAAGTCAGCTTAACAGGATGGTTAGACTTTCTAGACTGCTAGAAGTGTTCATCATTCCATCAGTTTGTGTTTCCAGTTACAGGCAATCAACAGATACGGCACACCAACAATGACCTAAGCAGAATGACCATGTCACAGGAAAACAGAAAGATGCTTATCCATAGTGATTTCCTTCACCAAGTGATTTGCTCCTTGCTTTTAGGTTATTTTAAGCATTTGTTCTTGGAGTGCATAACAGCTGCATTCAGACACTGTTTTAAAATCACCTGCAGTACAGAGGAGGTGAAGAGAAGGGGCTGCTATTTATCTGCCTTTCACTGCACTGAATATAGCTGCACTAATCCTCTGTGTGGCACTGTGTTCTGCCAGAGACAGCTTACTCAGGATCCATCTGTCTCCCCAGATGTGTTGACTCCAAAGGGTGAGCCCGCATTGTGGGGAGGTGGCTCTTGGGCAGCAGTGACTCCGCCCCAGAGTGTGCAAGTGCATCTCTGCGATACATACCCGTGGGGGAGAGCTACTAATTATTCCTGGACCTCAAAGACCCAGGATGTGAGCATGACCAACCCTCAGCATCCACCCACTTCCTACCCCTGCCGTACATTCATTCTCGAGGTCTGGCTGTTAACAGCTGTACTTGATACTTGCTAAATTACCATAAGCCAAAGATAAACACCTGCTTGCCTACCATGACGCACGTGTTGGAGACCTGTGGACGGAGAGGGCAGCGTTTACAGAGTGCATCACAGCCTCTATTTTGAGGCAGGGAGATCCAGAATCCCCAGATTCCCCATGTCGGTCAATGCTGTTCATATTCCAGACAGAGACCTACTCAGTTGGCAACAGTATGAAAAATTTCAGGACACACTCTGGGTATATATTGCATGTTTGCATGTTTACAAACTGTACTAATGATTGTTTATCTATACATACAATACGCATCCGGTTATTCACAGAGTGCTGTGTGATTTGAAAAAAAAAAAACTAATTAATGGAAAAAAGCATAATTTTCTTTGCTGTTTTCCTCAGCAGCAGCTCACACAGAAAGAAAGTGGATGACTTCTCCTAAGTGAAATGAAACATTAATGAAACTCCTTAGATACTGACTTATGCCAGGTCAAAGGCCAGCAATTGAGGTAACTCCCTTTGAAGCTGCAGTGTCTCCTCATTGTTTTGCTGTATTTGCCTTCTGATTTTTAGAAAAACTCCATGCTGATACAGCAGTATGCACATGAAAAGTTGGTCAAGTAGTGGGGGAAACCAGAGAAAGGAATTTACATTAGAAAAAAAACATTTTTCCATCATAAAGCTGGAACATCTGCCATAACTAGAGGGACAAAGAAAGTCCAATAAAAAAGCAGGAACTTCTCCTGTGGTGGTTCTGGACCCAGGAGTTAATCATTGCACTTCCAAGAGTGGATGGGAAGTACCATAATTTCCAGTAATTTCCAAATTACTGCAATTCTGTATGCCTCAGGAGGAGGCAGGTTTTCATGCATTACCTAACCTGGGTTGTACATTTCTGCCTGCAGGAGGCTGAGCAGGAGTGCTTCTTGGCATTGCAGGCTTGGATCACAATGTCATCATGGAAATACTGCTCAGACAATATTGTTATCACATCATACGCTCATTAAGAAGTATTTTTTTTTAATGAAGAACGAAGAAAACACAAAAATAGGCAAATCTTATGAAAGATCACTAGTGGCTTTAAAGCAAGTACATATGTGGATGTGTGTGTATACCTTCAAAATACATACACACATAAATCTCTGTGTGTCCACCAAGTATATCTTGCATACCTGGAGGAGCTAGATAGCACTAGACAAATGCTAAACAAAGGCAGACAGTCTTTTTCTGGAGAAAGAGTGTCCAGTCATATTCATGCATAGAGAGAAGCTGACCAGTCCCAGAAGAAAAACAAGGAATAGTATGTGCCATGAGCTGCATCAGGTTTTCCAGCCTCTGCCATGCTTGCTTCCTACAGGGCTGGAGAGTGGAGCTGTGGCAGAATGGGTGTAACACTGCAGTGCTGCAGAGAGCCAGGGCAATGCGTTCAGGCATTCAAAACCCACAGCAGGATCACAGAGCTCTCTAAACTCTCCTTTTTAACTAGTTCAGAAAAAAAAAAAAATCAACCCCTCCATGGGTCACTTAGTCCCAAACTTCTACCTTTGCCTGGACACATTAAGGAAATAAATTTCTACAAGGGGATTTAACTGAATTTCCTCCCTCAGCCTTCCTGATGGTGATTTGGCCCCACAAGCTTTTCCTAGAGATTATGTAGATGAGTGACTCGTAGATGAATAGGAACTAGGGGAATCCTGGTTCCATATTTAGCTATTGACTCAGGATCAGACTGTAGAGGAGTCACTTGACCTTCACAAGATAGCTCTCAGCCTAAGTACACAATGGAAAGAAAACCACAAAACACTGCTTTTTGCTGAAAACCTGGAAACCTGCTTTTCTGGGTGAAGAATAGCTTTATATTTCTATTAAAGAGTGGTTCATCAGATGCATCAGATTGCCACCACACTAAATCCTGTATGAATTCAATATTTTAGAAGGGTCTCTCTTGTTCTGTGATCACTAGATGTAAAGGGGTTCATTTGTTTACAGTGAGGAAATTGTGTTAATTGCAAATTAACGTCTTCCTAACAGTACTATCTCACTTTCCTATTTGGGCATTTCAAACACAAGGTGCATCTTTTGCTCATCTTCATGATTACATGAAAATAAGAAAAAAGAAAAAAATAACCACTACAACTGAGTTGTTCACATTATAATGGCTGCCATAATTGCATTTAAATGCAATACACTTTTGCTGATTAGTTTGCATGCGAGTGAAACAAGAGGGTAAATAAACATTTGACAAGGGCTTTATTTTGCTCTGCTGTAATTGGTGTTCATCAGAACTATTGTGGTGGAGGTATGCAGCAGCTAAATTGCTTTTCTTTTTATTGAAAAAAACCCAGGGAAATGTAATTTATTTCTGTACAAGACCCTCTAAAGATAGCAAAGTCTGAGAGTTTCCACCAAGAGTCAAGTGGATTCAAACACATTTTGGCATTCCAGCAGCCCCCTCCCACATTTAAGCGGCTATTCCCATGCGCCTGTTACTAAATATAGCAGCAGCTCTTCAGATTGACAGGAGAGTCCCTGATCCAGTCTCCTGGGCTTTGCTCCATACACTCCTAATATGGTAGAGCACTGCAGCCAAGAGAATGCTCAGGAAGGACTCAAGAGGGTAAACTGGCACCACAGGATCATCCCTCCCCATGCCATGGGAAACTGAGCAGCAGCAGGCACAGAGAAGCTGTGACTTAACCTTTTGGTGTCCTGGCTCCAGATCAGCTGTCAGCGAAGCCAATTGACTTCTCACGAAAGGGCAGGGCTGTGCAATAATGAGTGACGCCAACCTCCAGTTGAAACCAGCACCGAGAATTCCCACTTGGCCCCTCCATCTCTCACAGCAGCCACCCAGGTTACAGAAACATCTGGCTAGGGCAAGAAGGGACAAAATGCAGACAATGTTCGTTGTGAATATGTTTTAGGCTCATAGATGGACATGTAAAGCAACACAGGACTCATTTTAGTCACCCTTCCCACCCTAGTTTTATGATCAAGATAAAGCTCATATGGAGTGCTGGCATGTGAGCCACCTCTGCAGGGCACTGTGCTGTGGAGGCCTTGGAGATAGAGCCCAAGAGATTATTACAGAGAGCAATAGTTGATTTCATCTACAACTATTTGCCAGTGTTTGGATTACTAATTTAAAAACCTTTCCTGCATGATTGTATGAGTTTGGCAGGAGTCCCTGAAAACACAGATCCTGAAAATCAACCAGCAGAGCTACATGGAAGAAATTTGCCTCCCTGCAGAATGCCAGCAGGTTTGCATGAAAAGAAGCTACAAATACGGCACAGGCCTTTTTCTGTCCCTCAAACTCACAATGACTATCTTTGCTCCAAAGTCTCAAGCATCTCTCTTACTAAACATCTCTGCTCATTTCACCACCATTCTGTAAACACCAGGATGCTCTGAGAATACACCATTTGGGACTTTGAGCTGCAGACTGAGGTTTTCCAAACCATAAAAGCACCCTCTGGGCATGCAACAGAAGTGTTCATTTAGACACCTCCATCTCTTTGGAGGTTTATAAGGAAATACACATTATAAATCAGTACTCCAAAAAGGCAAGACAAAACATAATTCATTTTGGAAAAGGCATGGTGAAGGAAACTTTAAAGCAGCAACAAAGTGTAACCAGTGTAACCAGTACAAAAGTGGGGAGGAGAAGAAGGAAAAACTTCTTTGACACAAAATGTACTATTTAGAAATGTATACTTTATAGTACATTGCAGCCATTCTTAAATGGTTGTGAAAACCACTCCTTGCTTTTTACTGGTGGGAGGGAGAGGAAACAATGCACAGAAAATCAAATTAATTTAGTAAGATTGCATGGTAGGAGACAAACATCCAAAATTCTAAAATCTTAGGATAAAGGACATGTCTAGCAGGGTCTAATGCTCAGCGAAGCTTTTACATATTGAAAACATTTCTTTGTGGCTGCTGTGGGTGGATAAGCTCCTGTAACCCCTATAGGTAAAGGCAGGTGGAAAATCCCTGCAGGAACTTCTTGCAATATGTTAAAGCTCCACTGAAGCTTACAGGAGAGTTTTCACTTTTTTTATTTTTCTGTATTTCATTTCCACTATCAGTGATGCATGAAGGAAGCTAAATCTGCAAATAAATAGAGGTTCCTGTCCCTCAGGTTCCCTCAGTACTGAAAGTGACAACTACATATTATTTATAGTCAGAGCAAGCCAGTAGCTACTGTGTGTTTCTAGCACTATAAATTGAATAAATAGATTGCCCTACACCACCTTGTTAAGCCTCAATGCAGCAAACTACTCCTTACACATTGATCTAACCTACCAGCTAGTGTTCATCAAAAATAAATCAACAGTGTGATCTAATATACCTGTCTTCTTAAGGTAAACAGTAGTGGGCCACCAGAAAAAAGGTACAGATTGGAGGTATTCCTCTGAAATGAAATACTCCACCAGTAGCTATTGAAAATGCTCATTGAGGGAAGATAATCATTTCATCTTCTTCGATATACTTTAGGTATGCATTTAGGCTACAGAGCGAGAGAGTATGAACATCCCCTCACACTGGAGGTGTTTGTTAATCACCATTTCAGATGACTTGTGCTGTATATCATTAAGCTTTTGATTCAAATGCCTGTTTACTCAGGAAAACCTTAATTTTTTGTATCTATCAAAACTGTACGTATAATACATAATTTCATCTAAAAAGCCAGTTTGTTGGTTTTTGAATGTTTATCTTCTTCAGATAAGATCTCCACAAACACAAAAATCAATTCAACCTATTTTGGAAAGTTGAATCAGAAACTCTGAGTTTCCAAGCATTTGTTTTGATTCTTTCTNAAAAAAAAAAAAGTGGGAGGGAGGGCAGGGGCAAAAAATACTCAAACCTAAACAAACAAAAATGAGGAAAAAAGGTAGTTGTGCCAAATCCAAGCTTTCTGCTGAGAAGTAGAAAGTCTGCTATGATTGTTTCCATGTCCCAGACTTAGGTTGGTAAGCATTTCAAGTTGTTAGTGGGAGCTGCCCAAATGCCATAACGAAGTTGATGAGGTAGACTAGGTAGAACAGATTCCAGAAGCAGCTAGAAATAAATGAGGTATTGCTGATGCCCTCATCATGGCCAGGCAGCCCCTGGATTCTCTCCTGGAGGACACCTCACCAGGCTTGTCACAGGCAGCTGCCACGGCAGCACCTTGCAATACTCTAACCTGAAAATGAGACCAAGAAAAATCAGGGTCCTCCTGTTGCTTGAGGTGTTGTGTAGGAAGATACTGCCTGGAAAGTTCATTAGCTGGGAATCCAAAACCCAGCAGATCCCAGGAAATACTAAAAAATGGCCAAACTCATTGGCAAAGGTGGTCACAGTTGGGCTGTGACAATGCAGTCACAACTTGCAACTGCATCTTGGGTTGCTTGTCTTGCCCATCTCCTCGCACCTTGCACCTCACACCTCCTCTTGCCAGGTTGTCTGCCAGCTGATTCTCATCCAGACATCTGTCTTGGCCAGGTTCAGGGAAAAAAGGGAAATTATACCATCTGGATCTGCTTTAAAAAAGTCACGGAGCAGAATGTCACCATCATACTGATGGCACAGCAGCCAAACCACAGCTGCCATGTGAGCACTCAGCAGGAGCTGTGACAGAGTGGGTCTGGTGGGACGCACCTCTAAGTTTACTGACAAGGGAAAAACTGAGCTAATGATCAATTCTTGCCAGATCCCACCAGGAGAGGAATTGTGACTCTCTGATCAGCTTCATTCAAAGTTGTTGGCAGATGAAGCAAAGTTAGCAATGACATTTTGACATAATCTATCATTTGTAGCAAGAATACCTGCTCAGAGAGCAGTAACACCTCTAAGTCCTTAACGTGACTAGGGGAGGACAGAAGCAGCAGCTGAGGCCTGAGCAGTGCTCTGGTTTCACAGCCTCTCTCAAGCAGCAAGCCTTGTGCTGAGGCAAGAGAGCAATTAGCGACTGATCAAGACATTTAAGGTGAGGTCAAGATGGGAGTTGCTTAAGCATAAAATCTCATAAAATCTCTCAGGGATATATATGTAGG
Source organism: Edolisoma coerulescens (assembly GCA_013397115.1). Taxonomy (NCBI): domain Eukaryota; kingdom Metazoa; phylum Chordata; class Aves; order Passeriformes; family Campephagidae; genus Edolisoma; species Edolisoma coerulescens. Next base: position 3,366,646 of record VWZW01002078.1, on the reverse strand, counting down.
ATGCCTTAGTCCCCCAGTTATTCTGAGTCTAGAAGATTTTCAAAAAAAAAAAAAATGCTTCTTCTACCCCTTCATATGACCTGAGACTTCTTACAACCATAAACAAGCATATCAATACTGGGATAAAATTCCTCAGTCTATCTATGAGGCAGGATACTGTGATCCTCATCCTCTCAGCTCTGTGCTATCTGGAGGACCATGGAGCACAAAGAAGGCCATGGAACTTGCCCAAGGTGGTGGCCAAGCTCTTTCTGTGGCAGCCCTTGCAGGACACTCCCCCTCAGGGCACGAGGCACATCTGGACATGCATGATGAGACCCCACACCAGTGCTGGCAATGCGGTGGAGAGGGATGGGTGCTTGGAGGGTCACTGGGAAGGTGGCACTAAGGCCCTCCAGTAAGACCCAGGCTTTGCTGCTCTCACAATGAAAATGTTTCATATTAGGCAGAGATGACATCTTGTTCTCTCTAGAGCTGCCTCCCAAGATTTTCTTTCCTGAAATATAAAAGTTAAGCTTACTTTTTAACAAAGAGGACAATTACACCAACTAAAGGAAATGCACATGCTGCCAGATGGCTCAAACATTGTGCAAACAAAGAGTGAAGCTTATCAATGCATTATTTATAATCTGCAGACTGTAATGAGAGGTTGCCCAGTCCAGCCAGTGAAAGGCATGGAGAAATCCAGTTAAAGTCCTGAAGAGATGAGTTCAGGTGGAGACGAGGCAGCAAGAAAAGAGAAAGGAAATAGCATTGTGGCTAAGGAAGGTTTAAGGCCGCAGGTTTAGTTATGTGATGGCTCAGAGAGGAAAGGAAATGCTTTGACCAGTTCTCAGCACTGTTCCAACAGAGGTTTAACTTCCTTCCCTCCAACTATTTTGACCAAAATGAACTTTCTATTAACTACAACATCTCTTGCTCCTTCCACTCTCAGATCCCTGAAGTTCATTGATAGCCATGTCACTTTGAGTATACCTCCATTTCTGAGCAATGCCTACCCTTGAATATGTGTGTTCTAGTGACTTTAGCTGCTCCAACATGTCTCTGCCCTCCCTGTAGTATCTGGTTTCACATCCTGCACAAGCAGATCAGGTTCCTCTGTTTTGTTTCCAAGGTGCCCGGTGTTTATGTGTGCAAATGTTTCCATTGGTTCTTCGTGATCACCACTGCACTTGGGCAACAAAAACCCAGCTGACATGGAAAACTGTTAATTAGTTTACAAGTATGAGATGTGATTGATGAGGATAGATAATCCTGTAAGAAAAAAAAGGTGCCAGTCTGTCTTGTTACCATCTTAGGGATAAGTAGTTTCCTACACTTACAGCTGGCGGCTGGCAGTCTCGCTTCCAGAATTCACAAATGTAGAGAAATCCAATGTATTTACTGCAAGGCTCAGCTGGGGGAGGCCAGGCTGACAAGCACAAAATGTTATATCTGATTACTCCAATTTCAGGCTTCAGGGTCATGAACGGAGTAGTTTGGGGAGTTGCATTTAAAGTACACATAGGAGGAACTGACCTGTGAGTGCATGTCTGTGGTCAGTGCTACACTTTGTTACAACTTGCAAACCTTTCAGAGGTTGAAGTCCGCCAATTTACACTTAGCTAAACAGAAATGGCAGCCTAAGCAGGTCCATTCTGGTCTGTCTTTATAGATAGCAACAAAATAAAACCTTTCTCTCTTTCATATTCTATCAGTAGTAAAACTCTACAATCATCAGCCTATTTTTTATGCACGTGCTCATTTTACAGCTGTATGACGCTTTTATGAGAGGACTCAGGGACACCTACACGTTGATCCAGGGTAGGGAAAGCATGGCACCAAGTAGTGCACATTTTCTTTCCCGTGCCTGCCAACAGGCTTCAGTTTTGTAATAGAAAAACCAGGCATCGAGACCAGGAAGCAACAACCTGACCCGCTCAGACTTCCACCCTCTGGACTCCAGCCCAAACTGTAAGACATTCATTACTCAGCTGGGGCAGGTCCCCTTCCCCCACAGTGACATCCATCCAAAGCCTTCCTGGTGGTGAAGCCTATCACAGCCACTGGCTGGACAAGGCACCTTCCGTACTGGAGTGATTTATAATGTTATTTTGTGACAAAACCCAGCAGATCAGGTTTCTCTCTCTCACAGATTTTGAAGCACACTGTCTTCAAATGGGCCCTGCTTTGTTATTAAAAGGAGTGCAGAACAGTATGCTTTTTGCTCTAAGAACTCCTTTCTGCATTCCTGTGGTTAGAGGGAACACAGGTAGCAGCTGTTACGTATGACTGATGCGATGCACTGTTATTTGTATAAGGAGCTGGGGCTCAGGGAATTTACTGACTGTTTGAGGATAGCAAAAGTGATTTTAAATTGTTCCCCTTTTGTAATCAAGCCAGTCACCTTTGACATCAAAAATTATAACAGGAGCTTGCTGCAAAAGTTTGGATTTGCATACATTCATTACTTAAATCCAAACCCAGTGAAAACCTATCTTCTTGGTATGTTACACATGAACGTAAAGACTTAACCAGTTTACCTCAGACCCATAAGCAAACAGTTTCTCCCTCCAAGCAGGTTTAATATGTTCTTTACAACCAAGATATCAAAGGACTCCTCCAGCGAAGCCCACCTGGGCTGGCTCTGGCCAGGGAGCAAGGATGCTCTTCCTGGCTGAGAGGCTGGAAAGGCAGCCCAGCACTGGGATCTCTGCAAATTGCTCTCTGATTTCCTCTGAAAAGGTAAGGGCTGTTCCTCAAATCCGCTATCAAACACATGCAGAGCCTTATGCAACCAGCACTCGAAGGGCAGTTACGTACGCAGCCGAGGGCTGGCTGGGAGAGAGGGCAAGGACAAGCGGGGCTGGTCTCAGCCGCCGCCCGGCGCTGTAAACCCGGGTGACTCCACTCCCTCTTGGCACAGGCAAACGCCCAGGAAACCAGCACCACACCGTGCTCCTGCTGGGCTGTTGGAAAAGCAAAGAAACCACTGTCCTTGGCAGTGCTGGGAAAACCTGGAAATGTGCACCCCGGGGACTCATACCTGACAACAACAAAAACCCTCCTGTCATCATCTGTAGAGTATCGCTGTATTGCATTGGTAATAGTGCAGCAGAGGAAAGAAAAGAGTTGGAAGAGGAAAAAAGCAGTGCCTGGAAAGATCTTTCTAACAAAGAAAGACAAGGACAAATGTTTTTCTTACTTATGGTAAGCTTTTTTGTGTGAAATGAATTTTCAGACTTTTTAAAGCCCCCTCCGAAAGTAAACCTTATCATAGCTGTTGATATATATAAAAAATGATAAATATATAAAATTTTGGCTTATGCTCCCAGACCTAAATGACTTTCATGACCATCACAACTAACTTTTATTTCAGAAGGAAAATAAATAATACAACTGACATTTATTAGGGTGAGCTTGAAAGTGACTTTAATAAAAGTGACTTTGAGATAAGCTTAAGGCATTGGTATAAATACCAGTGATGCAACTGAATGAAAAATAAAGCAGTTTGAGATTTTTGCTTATATTATTCTTCTCCCTGAAAAGAATTTGTATGAATACAGAGCTCTTCTATACCAAGATACACACATGATATTTATCAGATGCAATAATCATTTCTTCTTACCATAAGTAAAAATCCCAAGACAACTAAGGCTCTAAGAACATTATTTTTAACCTGTGTTTTAATAGATGAATTAGCGTAAGTATATGGCAGCCAGAACAAAAAAAAATTGAGTAAGTCGATGAAGATTGTCTCAGGAAGAGACAAGCAGAGTAGAAAAACTGCAGTGCAGGAGGCATCTTCTAGATAGCAAAAGGTCAAACTTAAATTAAAACCTAGTTAAACATAAACCAGAGTCCAGGATCAAATAGCAACAGAAAAAGGAGAGTACTGGTCTAGAAGGTTTTAACAATATTTTAGCCAGGCCAAGATGACATGAAGGTGAAAATGCAGTGACTCATTGTGGAGATGGATTACTGTGATAACTGTGGATATGACATAGTATAAAACCAGGAATAGCCAATGAAGGATAACAATATTCATATATCCTTGAGAGTGTCACACAACCAGCTGGAATACACGTGTCACACCTTAGGCCAGGACATGTGATGGGTCCCCACCAAACACTCAGTCCCCAGGCTCCTCAAGCCAGTGAGTCACACAGGTGTTTGGGGAAGGAGGATATGGACTCACGTGTACAAAAAGGATTCCTCTGTGAGTAAAATTCTCTTCCAGATTTCATAAACAGCATTTAAGCTGCTGTTAGAAATTGCCGAGACTCCAAAAAAGTGAGCACACAGACACAGTGCTTTGAACCAGTCCTTTTTCTTCGACCAGCCCTTAACTTCTTGGACAACTGCTTTCCCTAAAATAATGCAGGGAAATAACCTTTCCTCTCTTTTGCAGGGTTGTCCTTTCAACAAACTGTTTTGTTGAAGATTTCAGGTACAGAAGCATGTTTGAAGACACATCACACACAAAATCACACACCAGCACTTGAGACCCAAACTTTAAAGGTTTGGGTTTTCTTCTGACAGCAACAGCCCTGAAGAAAACAGTGCTTTTTTTGGTAAGTAGCAAATACTAGCACAAGGGTAGAGAGCTCTAGGCAAAAACACTCAAACAATCCCATTTTTGAATGTTGTTATGGGACAATTTGAACACACAGCAAATTTTGAAGTATGATTTTTCTCTTTGTGAGAATGAACTCTAACACAAAGAGTCTTCTGCAGACAGTCCTTGAAATTTTTTGGCTCTCTAGATAGTTTTGCATTAAGGTAAAGGGAAAACCTTGAGGAGAAGCCTCTGAACACCTGCAGAAAGCCTAAGGACATACAGTCACTCAGAGACAGGCTCCTTCTACCTGGCTCCCTCCATGCACCAAGCATTGCCAGCAGTGCCAACCTATTTTACGCACAGGGCTGTACATGGCAATTAAAATGATCTCTCCTTGGACATGGTCTGGAAACCTGCTTGCCCTGCAGACTTGTTATGCCCACAGCCATCTTCTCCCAGTGCCTCTCCACACCCCCCTGCTAGAACTGGGCAGATTAATTTGGCACATCAAGAGGGGCTCACTGAGCAGGGAGGCGAAGGGATGCTCCTGAGCACAGTGACACAGCTGGCACTGCGGAGAACCCATAAAGCAAAAGTCAGGTCACCCACAGGGCTCAGGGCTTGGATTCTCATCACTTTGGTTTTTAAACCTCAGGACGAAACTTGTGACTCTTGTCCCTTGCTAATGGATACGTTACACTGGAATACGGTGTTCTGTCTCCCTGCTTCTTTGCATCATGCTGCCATTCTCTGGGTGGAAAGAAAATGTAGTCCTCTTTACCACGAACAAAGCAGATTTAAAACAATTTAAAAGGAAATCACAATTATAAAACAAGAAAGAACTGATCTGTTCCTCTATACAGCCTGGGTTAATATGACTGAAAGGAGATGTGGACAAAGGTCTGGGAATCTTTTTAGCAGAAATACTTTCTAGGATGTCAAAACAGAATAGCCCAAAATGGCAAGTGTTTGGTGGTTTTTGTTTTGCTTTGTTTTGTTTTTTCCAAAGCGCTCCACTTACAAAGAAAATGGTTTGAAAGAAAAGCTGCAATTCCACCACTCAGCCTTTCAATTCTTGTCAGCTTTCTCACATACAACACAATTACTTTTTGTTGTTCATGTTCAGTAACTTTGGCTAACAAAGGTAGGCTCTAAAGCGAAGCAAGCTCAGGCCAACCTACCTGCAGACAGCACAATCATGTCTTCAGTGATCTCGACCTTGACATAGATTTTCAGGCTTAAGTATTCATTTCAGCATTTATTTCACTCAGCCTTCAGCAAGGTGCAGTTTTTAGCTGGTGTAGTGCTCACTTCCCAAGGCACGCAGTTGCAGAAGCCTGAGTATGACCGAGCTGGTAGTTTGTGCTCTCTAGAAACTGAACATCTCTTTTTGTGGCAGCACTCAAGTCACTTCAGTAATATTCAAAGCAGCAAAAAAATCAGCAGGAAATTCATGCTTGAGTTTCTTTTATCATTGATCCTCAGCATCCAAACTGGCCCCCCACTCATTTCTTTCAACCACTATTTCTACTTTGTTGCAGGCTAGTGCATTTGAGGACTGCTCATCATGGCCCACGTATGTCCCTCCTTTCCTTCTGCTGTCTCCACAGTCTACTGGTCATCTTGATGGCCTGTATCGGGAATGGTGATGCCCTTTCACAAATCCATTTCCCCCTTCCCTTTGTTCTCTCTGGTGCCCCTCTGAAGGATGTTGTACTCACAACTGACAGGACTGGGAGGTGTTTAGACACATGATCTTTCATAGAATCATTGACTCATAGAATGGCTTGAAGTCTCCTTAAGGATTATTTAGTTCCAGTTCCCCTGTCATGGAAACCCATGGAGGGGTTTCCTCCTGCAACACCTCAAAAAGAAAGGTTGCAGAAATAGGAATCACTCCCATTTCCTCCTCCCACACTTTCCTGCATAGAACCATCACGAAAGAATAGAGAACAAGCCACTAGCACTCCTATGCATGCACTGGTGGCTGGCTTATATGCTAGAATCTGCACTTCACTGAGTTCACGTGGATTCAATGGTTAATGGCAAACTACAAGTTAAGAGTATAAATGGAGACACTGGTCATCCTTTTAATGGGTAACAAATCACACAATATTCCTTTTTTGTCCCTTTGTCCCTTAACACAAGATTAGTGGTAAAACAACACTCAGAAAGGCATTTAATTGGGTGGCTTTATTTTAGAGCTCACAGGAGATGAACAACCACTAAACAAAAAGTTTGTGTCACTGTTCAGTGACAGCTGTCAGAAAGGAGGGGAAAACCCTTGAGACTCCTCCCCTGCAAGTTGCTATTTGTAGCCCACTCTCTGTATGGTCTTGCAAGCCCGTGATTAAATGTTGTGAAAGACAGGCAGTGCTAAGCAACAAAGAGGACAACACACAGGGAGCCAACCCCCAGGCTGGAACAGACTTTGAGCTGTGAACTCAACATTTCCAGCTTTCGAGGAGCTTTGAATTGTCTCACACAAAGATTAGTAACCAAGCATGCTTCTTAAAATGGCTTAAAGCTAGCAATGCTGAATCATGAAGGTCTTTGATGCCTAAACAGAGCTTTCCTTTCCATCCACAGCTGTGCATGCAAAAGATGATAAATTAAATTAGCTATTGTTTCTCCAACTGTTTTCCCTGACTAAGAGTATGATTTTGAAAAAAAAAAAGCCCAAACCAAAACAACTCTGGAATTTAACAATTAAACAAAACCAGTCCCATTTTAATATTTGTATACATAAACTGAAGAGAAGAATTCCCTTCCATTTGTGCATTGTTCCCTCCCTACTCCCATAACAATTAATGAATATACATAAACTAGCTGAATGATCTGTTGTCCAAGATTTTTGATTTTTGGCTTAGTGCTGATATACTTGGCACCAACCGCACTAATTTAGAAGTTATTTGGATGTTCTAGCTTGCCATTATTCCATTATTTTTTAAAGTGAAATCCCCCAAAATTATTAATGCTCCAAGGAGAGGCTCAGCTGCAAACAGTGGGACTGTCACATTCTGAAGAGAATAGTTCACAATGCCCTTGCCCAGAAAAAACCTGCAGATTGAAGCTGGATGCTTCATTCCCCCTTGCCAGATTCTTGGGCTACCACTGGAAAGTACAAGGAAGGAAGCATCAGCTTTGCTATTTCAACTAAGTAGCCCCCGAGTCCCAGCAAATTACTGCTACAAGTCAAAGGGCTCTGCTGGGAGACAGAAGCAGAGCAAGAAAATCCCAATGCAAAGGTTCCTTAGTGAGGACAAACAGCATGGCAGCCAAAGGTTGCAGAAGAGAGGTGCTGATGGGTTCAGCATTTACCATTCCAGCAACAACCCGCTGCAGAAGAAGGGCTGCAAAGCAGATGAAGGCTCCTCTGAATTGTGAGAGGGTGGAGGACGGTTCCTTCCCCAGGGGGCTGGACACAGAGCTGTAATCCCCCACCCCTCTCCAGGAGGATTTCACACCTCGCATGAACCTTAGATGCGTCTCCCAGCCCAGTTTTCTCTTGCTGGGATAGAAGCAGTCCTTCTCTTATATTCTTGGCAGGAAGGCTTGCTTCATTAACAAGTGTTTAAAAAGAAGCAGCAGATGCTCTCCTCCTTCAGCACGTAACAACAGCAAATAGCACAATCAGGGGCTGATTACAAGACCGATTTCCACTCTCTAGTTTAAGACATGGAGCAGGTAATGGCATGTACTGCACAACATGTGCCATAGCTTGTGTGCTGGTCATTCCATGCCATAAATTCCTGCAAGGGAAAGATTTTTCAACAGCATTTCTCATTTCTGAAAGGCTATGAGAGACAAAATAATGTCCTTATCTTGCCTGCAACAAAATCCAAGTTCTGAACATGTAATCCACAGTCCACAGGCTGAGAAGATCAGAAAAGCAGGAGGACTAGTCAAATTTAAGGGATCCATTGTGAAAATGTCAGCAACCACACAGTCTGTTCCAAGGGCAACAAGCTCAAACAGAGTATTTAAACATAGTGATTTAATCACCCAAATGATAAGCCTCATTATATTGCGTAAACTGCGTCACAAGTTAAACTACGGCAGGAGCAGAAAGGGTATCACAAAAGGAAGATAACCAAAGCTGTCCTTTAAACACTATTCTGAGTGAAGAAATGTAAAAGACAAGGAGCAGTTTCAATGGGAAGTATCTGAGGTTGCTGAATAGAAATGGACAATGAAATAATAAACAAAATAAAACCTGGGCATAAGACATTTCTGGTACAACGAGTCAAACAGGAGCAAGGAGGCACAACATTTTTGAAGCTTGTCAAGCCACACTGAACAGCCAGCTCATCCCTGGAGTGCCACCAGCATGCCCAGCACCACCTAGCAGAGGGACCGGCATGAAATGCATAGGATCTGCTGTAAGAAGCAGAAGTTCATTGCTTGCAACCTGGCAGAGAAGCTGAGGACTGTGGAAGCTGAAAGCTATGCAAAAATAAATAAATGCTACTCAGAAAAAAAGCTTTGAGGTTTTGTTCTATTCCTAAACACACAGTGTTTCAATAGTTTGGGACCCATTCCACTGAACTTTAGCTTAATTTCACCTTCTACCACATCAAACTTTTTGTCCTACCTCTCAAATCCCCTTGGGATACAATTCCTGTCTTGTCATCATATTTAAAGGTTACTGTCACTCCATCACCAGGAGAACCCTTGATCACCTGAATCTCCACTTCTCCCAGGAGCCCATGTTTGCCCTCTCTTCTTCTCCCCTTACCATCAGAACAATCTCTTTCACCATTCATGAAAGCAACTTTCACTCACCCACCTCAAAGCATACTTCCCCACAAACCACCCAGAACAAACAATCTGAGGAAGGATGGTCAGGAGGCAAGATGGTGCTTCCACTCCCACGAGAGGAAAAGAGCGTTCACACTGCCCCTCTTCCTGTTTCCTTTTGCTTTGCACATCACATGTACTTGAAGACTGAGACCATGACTTTCTACACATAACACTGCATGGGACCTCTGCCATGACTGGCTCAGGCAAGTGCCATTAAGAGAAAATACTAGTAGTAGTAGTACATTTCTAATAATGAGGCTTATGAAAAAATTCCCCTTGCCTTTTGCAATCATCTTACTACCTGAATCTAAATTATATGAAGAATTTATATTTTTTTTCACTAGAGTTTGTGAAAAACTTCAGAATTTGGAATCACAACAAACACGTGCCAAAGAGATGTGTGTATGCTCCTATACATACACACAAAGACCCTCAATGTTCAGTCTTGCAGATCCTCTTATTAAAAATGAAGACCAGTTTTTAAGAAAGATTTCTCATCAGAATTCACCAACATCATGCATTGATTTTAATATTTGTTTAGAACAACTGTGACCTTTCAGAAGCTCACTCAAGAGCTTATTACATTTTTCTATCCAAAATGAAATTGCCTTAATTTTAAAGCTTTATTGTTGATATAAAGATGAGGAATGGCAGGGTACAGTCAACTGTAATATGGCAGAATGCAATAAATATGGTTCAGTGTAGAGGCTGACTGAAGTGACCCATGATACACAGCACTGAATGAAATCAGGCATTTTCAAATGGAAACAATAACTAGCAAAGGTCTTCCAGCAAGTGAAAGAACCAGGGAAGGTGCGCTCTGAGCATTGAACTTGCCTCTATCACCCTCCTAAAGCTAAGAAGGCAGAGGAAGGGCAAAGGCTTTCATCTGAGGTTCTGCTGTGGAAGCAGTGCAAGAGGATGCACATGCCACCAGTTTGAGCAAGCTTTATGGACACCCCGGTGTGTTCCACCCCGGTATCAGCATGTCCCAGGTGGGTTTGTGTCAGCATTACCCAATTAGTGTATGCAATGAAGTGTTTAATTCGATATTTTTTTAAAATTCAATTTGATTTTCTTTCAAACTGCAAGATCCTAGGAGATCTGAGACAGCCTGGCAGAAAGGCTGCCAGCTTTCTGTCTGTGTTTTTGGCAGAGGTTTGCTGACACATTTATGCAAAACCTTTTCTTTTTCCTGCAACATTGCTGGGTGGCTCTAACAATCATCCAGCTTCTTGCTTTCCTTGCTAATATCCAGTGATACACAGATCTCTATGGAAATACATAGGGAATATACACTCATTTGAGAGCAGAGACTGTGATTCCTTTTTCTGGATACTTTTCAAGGAATCTTTTCAGGAATAAAGGCTCTTGTGTCCCTGGAGAAGTCTTTGTCATTGTGAGGAGCAGGCTGGCCCTAAGCAATACCTTGACCTAACCTCTGGCTCATTCTGTCAGTGCAGCAGCTGGAGCCTCCTTCAGCCAGAGGGAACAGTTTCACTCCAGGGCTGGAGAACTGCAAGAGTATTTATTTACTGAATACTAATAATCTCCATGTGTTATGCAGCTTGACTATCTAATGTCAGTACTCACTCAGCACAGAAGGTAGTAACTTGAAGAGACCCACCCCTGCCAAATCTAACAATCAAAAATTCACCTCCTCTTCCTTATTACAAACAAAATCCTGTATTTTAAAAAGCTCATCTGTCTGTCAGGATATTTACCACATTCTGTATTCATCCCAATGGCTGCTGAGCAGTAACTTATCAAAGCATTTGTCTGTAAAGTGGTAAAGAAATATCCATTTAATTTTGACCTTTAAAAAAAGGGTGAAATGCTTAAGTGGCAGACTGGATTGCAAAAAGGACAGAGAGCCTTCACCCTTTGGACTGCCATCTAAAATGAGTAGCTTGCGGGGGTCTTCGGTGAGCTCAATCAAATCTGCGGCAGGCAGATGTCCGGACTGCATCACGCAGATCGCGATCGCTGTGAGAGGGCTGCAATCCATCTCTCCCTGGCTCCTTCCTGGGGACAGACTGCTCCAAACTGAGATGAGGCTGTTTGGCTTAGCTGGGCTGCACTTCTACTGTGAGGGGGCTGAGTGGATTCAATGAGAAGCTGGAAGGTATCAGCCTCTGAAAAAAGTGCAGAGTTGGTGCTTCTGCACTTACTTTCCAGAGCTCAGCCCAGGGGTCAAGAAGGATCACAAAGAGAGCCTATGTGAAGGGACACAGTGAGAAGTTATTGACAGAATTGTTAATGCCTTCTTCCATTTCAAAGCATGAGGCTTAATTTCCTCCTTACACCTATGATATAATTTTTCAGTGTTCAGCACTCTGTGGGGACTGTTGATATATAAATAACTAATTAGATAAGGCTCCATTTATCCAAGAAAGCCACGGCCTTCTGAAGGCAGGCTCACATCAGAGCAGAGACTGCATGAGTTGTATAATGCACTCCTGGCTTTTGAAAGAAAGCCAGGCCAAGCCCTGTATCACTTTGTTGGCTGAAGGCATACTGTTCCAAAAAAATCAAAGCTGAAGTTGGATTCCTGAGCCTGTGTTTGAGCTTCAGAAGTGCAGCTGGATTTTCAACCTACCAACACCCTTGAAGTTAGCAATGCGTTCCAAGTATGCTGGGAGTCAGAGGAGTTATGTAGGAGCCAAGGTCTGGCAGCATGGCCAAGATGTCCAGAATGCTCTCCAGTGTTTCAGAGGTATGCAGGAAGCCTTAGCTAAAAATCCCAGCCAAGACATGGGCAACCATGGTGTTTTTCTTGCCTTCCCTAATACATGAAGGCTTTCAGTGAAAACAGTCCTCAGACTTTCCTGTGCCCTTGTTGCCCTGAGAACTGCCCATCTCTGCTGGTGAATCACGTATAGGCTTTGGTCTCTGTTTCGAGCTCGGTTATGTTTGAGACTCAGCCCTGGGACTTTAGGCACAGAGGGTGGGAAAGGGGAGAGATGGGAAAGCATTAGCTAAAGTAAAGAAGAATAACTCTGGCAGCTACCAAACTAGATTTGCCATATATTTTCTGCCAGAGAAGGGATTTAAAAAAAAACAACAAACCAAAAATCTACAAAATCAGACTTGAGAAAGTCTGTCCCCAATTATATGTCCTCTCTCTTGCCAGAAAACATTACAGTGAGTAACAGGAGACAATTCCCTATGCTTAAAAAGGTATTGCTTACTGAAAAAAGAGTTGCTCTGATCATTTTTGAGGATTGAAGGTTGACAAGGAAGCAGCAGAGTCTTTCTCAGATCTTTTAAGACAGGTCTATGACACAAGAATGTCTGAAATCAAGGACAATTTCTGTCTCTGTCTCAGTCCTCAGCAATGAACACAAATCAAATGGCATTAGACTCAAACGATGTCTGCCCAGAGAGGCTTTTAAAAGGATCCAGAGGTGGGAGAGTGTCTCCAGGCAACCTACAAAGACCACCTTTCATTCTGGGATGACAAGTTTTGGGAAAGAAGGGACATGCTTCTGTTTGCAGAAGGCTGAACAGCAGAGAGACATCCTGTGCCTTCAGTACAAAAAAGCCTGTGCTGTCAGAGCTTGCCCTAAGCAGCTGCCCAGGATCAGGCCTTATGGGTAAGAGCTTTATAGATGAGCAGATGAAAATCTTTCTGCTGACTCTCAATTTATTTTTGTTAAGAAGGTTATCTCTGCTGGATATACTCTTTTCTGTATAGGCACTGAACATTTACTCAGCTATGATGTCCCCCCATGCCTAATGTGCTGCAGTGGCTCTTGGCACACTGCCTTCTCAAATCCCTTGAATATTTTCTACACTATTTTTTTAGTTTACTGTATAATGCTATGCTACCACAATAAGGATATTTCCTGTTTTGTATCACTTATCATCGAGACAAAGAACATGGAAGTTAAAGGCCAAAGAAACACAAACCAACTCTGTCATAGCAAAATAAAAACAAATTGTGTCTAGAGCTGGACACAGCTGGCCTGCAGACTCTGCACCAGTAGCTGTCACAGCGGAGTCTGTAGCAACCCCAGTTGGTTGAGGTGAAAATACTGAAATAAAGTCTGCACCAAGAAGGCAGGTCCACCCTACAATGATCTGCAAGATGAAGGATGTGCAATAGTTAAAATGGGCCAAGATCTGATGGTATGTTCTTCCCCAGACACTCCTCAGAAGTGCAGATGAGAATACCCATTATTTGCAGAGGGTGGGCTGGTGGGTAGACAGGTTTCACACCGGGACTGCAACTGTTGTGTTCCCTTCCCTGCACAGAGGTGTGTGATGGGACGGGGAGTGTTTGGCCAATGTCGTGCTAGCTTAGGGCTAGCATTGGGCCTGATGCAAGAGACAGATGGGCTGGGACAACGAGCCATGTCACGGAGCACCAGTTTGGCAGCAGTCACTGGAGCTTGGTGAGTGCAGAGAGATAGCCTCTGCTGTTCACAGGAAGTGCTGCAATGACTGCCCTGGCAAAAGGCACCCCTCTCCTTAGCGAGACATGAAACTTGGGGCAGGCATCAGCAAAGCACCAGTGGCTGCTGGCAAATATCCTTTAAGTCTTTCTGAAAAGAGCTCATTGGGCATGAAGGGGATGGTTTTATCTGTCCTTTCAGCCCTTATCTTCTTCATTCAGTCTGCTAGAAAAGTTGACAAGCAGTTCAAATGACCTTGGCAGCTCTGTGACACAGGTGACATTATTGGACTGAGACCAAAAGCTGATTTCAAATAGTCCAAGTAGCCCTACAGTTAAAGAACTTCCAACTCCACCATTACAGACACAGCAGATGGAGCCTGGTGTCACATTGCATGGAAGTCTTACATCCAGCATGTTTGTCCAAACAGTGGACATGAGTTGCAACAAAAGAAATTTTAACTAGACATCAGGGAAAAAAAAAATCACCACTAGGATGAACAAACACTGGACTGGGTATCCAGAGAGGCTGTGGAGCCTCCATCCCTGAAGATATTCAAAACCCAACCAAACAAATGAGCAGCGTGATCTAAGTTAAACGAGGTCTGAGCAGGGGATTGGCACAGACAATCTCCCAAGGTCCATCCAACATAAATTATTGTGTAATTTTGTCATTCTATAATTTCTTGAAGACTCATGATAGAATTACCCAGGCTTAAAGTAGACAGCTTGGGGATATTGGGACTTTCCTACAGGAAAGCATCCCTTGAGAGTCACAGCATTGGAGAGCACTTACCCTGTCCAAAGGCAGTTACATATGACAAGGTCCTTGAAAGCTATTTTCTCCTGAAAGGTCAAAAGATTATGTCAGATAGACTGAATTTTGGCACTTTTACATGGACCTTTTGCACAGACATGGCTGTTGCCAGAATCTATCCAGACAGGTTGTCCCCTTGTTGGTCTGTACAATGCAAGAGCAAATCAGAGCCTGAGAGATCCACCACAAGTGATGCCACACCAGCATGGCAAGTATTATAACAGTGCATACAAAATTATATACAGGACTCACAGAATTACAGTTGCTAAATGCCTTGATTACAAAACACAGCACGAACAGCCCCTAGATGATGAAATCCATTCCAGCAGATCTGTGCCAGAAGGCTGACTGGGACCTTGATCTGAGCAGTTAAAAGCAAATCACAACAGTATTTTATTGCTCTCACCACCCTCAAAAGATTCAGCTCAGTTGCTGAAATGATTGCAGTGCAATCAAAGGGTGAGAGAATTTTCTTTTCTTCTGAAATTAAGGAGTATAAAAACCAAAAGATGCTGTGTGCAATTGTGTCACTGCCACTGACATTGGATTCATGTTTTACTGGTCTACAGTGTATCCACCTATAAAAAAGCCTAAGCTTGGTGAAAAACAACTTTGTCAAATATATTCCGGCATAAAAATTCTACACTTCTATACATTTCAGTAAATCAGAGAGGGTTATTGTTTTATCAGTGCTGGCTGTCTAATATTTTAAAGCACTTCTTAGGCAAAAATGTAAAGGCAGGTTGCAAAAGTGTAGTTACATAGACTGTACAACAGTCATGGAAATACTTGTGCTTCATCTTACATATGATAGCAATGAGCAACTAGATATCAGAATGATAGAAAGATGTCCCAAAATTGCTTCTTGCCGTTAGAGAATTACACTCCATGTGATTTTTTTTTGTACTAGCCTTACCATCACAGTATCTTCAAAAAGTGGTTAACGCCTTCCACAATGTTGCTTTCCCTTTTCTTATCCTCTCCTAAGTGAGGATTATGTTCACTGCCTACTGTTATGTCCTAATGGTCACTACTTCTGCTGTTGTTTTACATCTTACATTTACATCAGAGAAGCCAAAGTCACTTGGAGTGACCTGCAAACAGGTCACCCAGTTGGGTTCGGAACGACTCAGGGAAGATGAAGGGAAATGCTTGGGCTTGGAGGGGTGCAAGTGAAGCAAGTGGAGCCTGTCCAAGGTCCCGTGCTGTCTGTCACCCTGGGGCAGTGAACACCATGACTCCAATGCTGGTGGCAGTACTACAGAGATGAAGAAGTAGGTAAGACTAATTGGATGTTACACAGTTAAAGCTTCACATGAAGCACTTTCTTTCCACATTGAAAACAAGCACATGCTGAGCATGACATCTGTGGAGGAGCCTGGTTTAACAGGTAAATGCTTACAAACATTTCAATATAAGACACAAGAGTAATCCTTTTATTACTCTGAAACACAAACCCTAAACCCTAGGCATTGACTACTTTCAGAATGACATACAAAGCCTCTCAAGTACTTATCAAACCAGCCCTGGAGGGAAGAAAAATTTAATGAAATGATGCTATTGGCTGGAGGGGGGTGTGTGTATGCATGCCACACAAGCCAGTGTGCTAGCACTCTGTATGGCACTTCAAAAACCCAGTTTCTTCAAGGCACTCCAAGAACACCATTCCAGATAAAATGTTGCACCACATTGTAATGTGGATTTTTATTGTAGCAACCTTCAGGAGCAGCAGAAGGTACTGAGAGAATCTGCAGTACAGCTAAAACTACTCAATATCTATTAGAGTACTTTATTAGAGCCTTTCTTAAATGAGTCTTCTGTTAAACATTTGAAATATAATGTATTGTCTTAGATAAATATGTAATACAAATTGGGAGTTATTAATGCATCATCAAAAATCTATTCCAGCAAGAGTGGTTACCTTATTAATTAGAAATAGCAATCCTGAGGATTCTGTTATTTATATGATTTTAATTTAGTTCCAATTCTAAACAAAAGTTTAATTATAGTTGCACCTAATTCAGCCAGAGAATGAAAAGGCCCATTTAACAAAGGACATTCTGCCTTCATTAAATGATTACAAAGGGAACTACGAATTGATGATATTTTACTATATTGCTGCAAATCACAGGGGACTTGCATCAGATATGCTCCATAACATTTAAGGAAATCAGTTCTGGAACCCCAGTAAATGAATCCATAAATTACACTTTAATATCTCAAAGTGCTGCCTTCCTCAGATGGAATTTGTCACTCCCAGGATCAATATGGAGAGTACAAGGTTAGACAAGCTTTATGGAGAGCAATTCATGAGATTGCATCATTATACATATCAGCGTGTCACGTTGTCAATGTATTCATATCTAAGTGAGCAGATATCCCATTCTTGGAGTGAAGTCTAGCTATAAACATTTGCTACAGGTTAATCCTGTTTTTCAGAGGAAATAATGGAAATTAATTTTTTTTAGAAACTTGACAAATGTGTGGAGAAAAGCCACACCCATAAAAATGATTGAAGCACTTAACACTGCAGATTGGCTGTTGTGGTCTCAGTGCAGAAAAATCAAAATGAACACCCCTACTCCAACCAACCAACTTAGTGAACAAATATCTCTCTCTGGAGAATTAGACGAGCAAAATTGCCCTCCAGTAATGTCCAGACAATGTCAGCAAGCGAACAGCTTGTTTAAACCACACAGTGGGAAAGGATTTGTGCCATCCCTTTGTTTTACTACCCCAGCAGCAAGAGCAGAGCGCCGTGAGGGATTTACTCATCGGGAGCATCGGGTTTGTGATAGGCGCTCTCGTACCGGGACTCTTGTACTGGGACTGAAGCGCCTCACTTCAAAGGCATTCTGTGTGGGTAATGCTACAGCAGCTTTGATGAGGACAGTGGGACCTGCTGCCATCTCTGCACTGACAACAAAAGTCAGACAGCTGAGAGCAAGGGAGACCTATATAGAAACATAAGACTAATCCTATGCTGCAGCTAGGGAGTGCCACTACATATCCATGTGTCTGGCCCTGAAAAGGAAGAGCAGCACTGTATTTTCCCCCTACAAGTAAAGGAGAGAGTATCCAGGTATGGAGAGGGAAAATGAGAAAAATCCTTGTTTCCTCTATTACAATTTTGTAGTGGAATTCTCCGTGTTAGCAAGAGCCATGGTCCAGCAATAACCTGTGTCTGCTGGGAATCCTGTGCTTGCATTGTAAGCATTTGGGGATTTTTACTGTGGACTGGATGTAGCCCATGTCCTCCAGGATTCCCTGCACATGGGTTGGGGGTCCTGGCTGGAGGACACCTGCCTCACACTGACAACAGGAGCATCCTTCTACCTGCCATTTCTCATTCTAGAGGGTCTCACACTGAGGGAAGCCCATTTCCTCCTCCAACTCATGCTCCTGGCTTATTTCTGCTTGTTTTGGTTTGAGTTATTTACAAGCAATGGTTCAGTGCCCGCTTGATCGAGGGCTCCCTGGCCAAGCTGAGGAGCAGGAGACAGTGTAGGTTGTAGCCAGTCTTACGGAATGGAGCAGCTAGGGGGGACCTTGACCCCTGCCCCTGCCCCATACAATGCAGGATCCTGCCACCTGCGCTGCTGTGCTCCTCCAGGGCTGCACTAACCCTCATCCCTTGTTCTTCAAAGGGAGTGTGAATTAATGGGGCAGACAGCAACAGACACCACTGGGCATCACAGGAGATGGACAAAACTGGCACTGTGCTCCCTCATGGTATAAGGGCTGAGAGTTTCTCTTCTTTGTCTGCACATGCATCTGCAAAATTGTCAATCAATGCCAGGCTTGTTGCACAAAAAAGCGTTGAGAAAAGCTCACTGGTATGTTGCCAGCGAGCGACTTTGTGTACACACTCTGCTTCTCCCACTCTGCTACTTGCTCAGTCAAGAAAACACGCTCCTCTTCATCAGCAGCTGACATCCCTTGCACAGGCCTCAGCTGCTTCTTGCTTTCTGAAAAATGGTGCAGCAGCTTTCCCTCCTTCTTTATTTTCTAGGCTATATCGCCATGGAAGTGATGCTCACTTTACCTAGTGGATTAAATGGAGTGATCTTGAAGAATTCAGAGTAAAAACAGTGGCGTGGTTGCTCTCAGTGTAGGAGCAGCCTGGACAACAGCTTTTAGCCACAGGCCGGACCTATCATGTGCTGCAGGCATTTATTTGTCATGTCACTGCTTCTCATCTGGCTCTGGCAATTGCATATAACTGACAGGAGAAGCAGGCTTTTTTGTCTTAAAGAGGAAAAAAGCTCTGCAGAGTCTCTTGTGGTTTTCCAGCCTCTTTTAATGCTACCTGCACCCAGCATGAATCCAGTAATAAGAGAGCATTAATCCTGCGATCAGCACAATTCACCATAGTATTCTTCTATTTATTTTTGGAAACTGGTACATTACCACATGCATATCCTTGCAAAATCTCTGCACATAAGAGAGAGAATCACATTTTAACTTGTTGTCAGATCAGAAAAGAGAAATGCCTCCTTGTGAAAAGGTGCAAGCACACAAGGGGAAGAAGAGAAAGCAGCAAACTCCCTGCCTTTGACAAAGTTAGCATACAAAAAATGTAACATTTTAAGTGGTTTCTTTTCTGATTCTCCTCTCCCATTTTGCTGAAGGAGATTTTCTCTGAGTTACTCAGCTAATAATTGAAGTAGTTAAAGCATCTGTCCTTTTATTCTCACAGTTGCAGTCTACATGTGATTATAAAGGAAAATAAAGTATTTTGGGTTTTTTTCTGGGTCTGGGTAGGAAGGAAACCTTTGATCTAAGACAATATTAAAGTTTCCAGAAAAGAAATTTTCCCAGATTTTGGGAGCACAAAACTTACAGTGTGGAAAACATTTTATGTGTCACAGATAGCAGTTCTCAGACAATGAAAAAACACGAATCCTGAATAGCACAAAACATGGGCTGCAACGAAGCAGATTGGCCTGGAGAAGCTATTCTGGGGACTGTGAAGTATACACACTCAAACTTGGAGGCAGGCAGGACCTCTGAAAGTCAGTCTCTGGGTGACTAAATTTGGATACACAAAATTAGAGACCATTTTTGAAAATATAAGACTGGGTGGAAAATTTTGTACTGTACATAAGCAACATGCCATTTTCACAGGTTTATAACAACTTATTCCTAAGCCAGTGTTTATTCAAATACCAAGTTTGGTCTGGATGAAGTTATTTGACTAGTCAGAGTTCACAAACTAAGGCAAACATAAAACCCAAACACAAACAGTTGCAGAATTATAGCCTGGTATGTGGAAAAATAGTCACCTTGTGCTAGGAGAGCCCAAAAAGACCTTCACCAAGAAATGCTTTTAAAAGCAGTCTCAGAGAAACAGACATTAAATTTGCTTAGTTGAAGCACCACTGTTCTTCCTTCGGGAACTCTGAACTGCATGGGGTATGATGGCTTTCCTCCTCCTGGAAAACCAGCCTCCGAGATGCAGCTGCAGAATGGCACCAGGTGATGCAGGGTGACTTAGCCCCGTCAGCAGGGAATGGTTTTAGCCACCCCGTGGGTTAGTCCCTGGCACCTGCGGGAGCCAGAACCATGTCCCATATTGGCACTTCTGTCCTTCCCTCACAGACAGACATGTCCTGACTCGGACACATGAAATATTTTGGGGAGATGAATCGGCTCCTAACTGTGGGCAAGTGACTGAGCTGATTACTACAAGATATTCTTCTGCTGTGATTACACGATACATACACTGTGCAGCAGTATGGACCTGTGACAACTCACTCCCCTTTGCTGTTACCCAGAACCTCTCTGGCACTGTTATCCAGCACCACTTTCAGTTATTGACACTTCCTCATTTTTTTAATTTCCCGTGTCTCTCTTACGTTGGTTCCAGGTAGTAGGAACAATGTTGTATTCTCCATTTACATTTAATTTGCCTGTATTTCCCCCCACCCCCGCATAGTTTGTACAAAAACAATCTGTCAATTTGTCCCTCAGACAGTTAACACTCAGGCTGTCTTCAATTTCTTTTGACCCCTACTATAAAATTCATTTTGATGAATTATTTATCTCTGGAGCTCCCCAAAGAATTATCATTTGTATCTTCTATAGTTTCTTCCTGTCACTGGCTATTACTGAATTACATCAGCTGGACAGCAGCTGTCAGTAACCAAACCATGTTCCTCCTCCACCTCGGCTTTTTGCATCGCCCAACATACACAAACCAGCCAGCTCCTAGAGCAGGTTGCTTTATGAGCCTGGCCCTTGCCCATTCTAAAGGTTAAAGTCAAGTTGATTCTTTTTCCTAACACCCTTGGTATGAAAGGTAGCAAAAAAGAAAAAAAAATAGATATTAAGTGGATAAATAATGCCAAAACCAAAATCTATTCTAGCCTTGGACCAGAATTTAGTTGCATCTGGCTATGCTCATTGTCAAATACAAACACCTTTATTCTCCTAAACTGATTTAACCTAAACAGTATCTTGGGGAAGCAAATATGCCTGCAGGCTCTCTAAGCCCTCCTTGAAAAATAAAGCAAACCCTTGGGTGTGAATACTGACTTATTCAGCAGTGGGCCTTGGTTGTCATCTCCTCTGTCATTCATCCGAAGCCAGACCATAATATTGTCATGTTTTCCAGTCACCACACAAGGTGAATTCCTTTGGGCTTAAGGTCCTTATTGTGAGATCTCAGAGCAATTAAAAGCTTTTCAGAAGCCCTTTGAACAGGATTTCTAATCCACCCTGGCAATAAAACATGTTTATGTGTATTAAGCTAAATAGACAATAAAATCTTAGTAGGATTTGAGTTTTAGTCAGATAAAACCTCTCTGTACAGAAAATCCAAATGTAGATATGCTTCATTTGTTTGACTGATTTTTTTCCAGCAAATTTTCTGTGTGTCTGAAAATGAAAGCTCTGTGCAAAATTTTTGCAGTGTTTTTAGTTTCATGTTTAAACTGACTTCCTCTGACTTCTTTCACTTTTAATCTGTTTTCTTCTTTCACCTCTAATCTGTTTTCTTCTCTCTCCAGGTTCCTGGAGAAAAAAAGAAAAAAAAAAAAGCAGCAAGTGCTGAAAACAAATGAAAAAAATCGTAAGGTGCAGGAATAAAACCAAAAGAAAACCTAAGATTTAAAAATTCCTGCTTTAGATAATATTTCAAAATAAATATTCAAAATGTGCTTGAAAAATGTTTTTTTTTCCCAACTTTAATTCAGTCATCCATAATACCATCTTGTGCTTCCATTCACTGCATTCTCTTAGCTTGTCCAGGGAGCTTTGTATTGAAGAAAAGAGCAGAAACAATCCCAAGCAGAAGCCTTTCTTTGCAAGAAAACTCCATTCTTAGCTCACTGTTACGCAGTGTAAAAAGGACAGGCAGTGAACACCTACACTGAGGCTTCCTCCTTGGTCATCAAAGCGGCTTTGCTTTTTTCAGAGAAATCCCTGCATTTGGGATGAACTCAGTACAGCACAGACAGCAGCAGGGGTCAATACAGTCTAAATATACCACCTGTGAAGACAAGCCTTCGAATCTCGTCTTAAACTCATTTGTGAATCCCACTCAAGCCTGCAAGTTGGCATATCCAACCCCTCTCACCAGCTGCACCCCTTTCATGAGTGACATAGGAGCGGGAATTGGCAGAAGCAGGGGCCAGCCCATATGTGGCTTTCTCATGACCAATGATAGGAGCATGCATTGCAAAGTTCAGCCTCATTACCAGTTCCTCACAGGCACTAAATTCACCCCAGCAATTTGAAATATCTCCTGCTTTCCATGGCTGCTTTACTGTTATCATCTTCCTTCTTTGTGTCTTTTTATAGTAGAACAGCGTACCTGAGCACTCAGCATAAGACATTTCAATGCAAGATAGCCAGGTATGGCTCAGCAAGTCCCACCACTTCTGACTTGGTGTCTCTCCATGAAGCAACTCTCAATTAAATGTGTAGAAAAACAGGATTTTTAGTTCAAATCATACGATTTCATAAGCTTTGGTAGCACTGAAACTCTAAATACCTGAAAACCTTAGCAATATTGCTACCTGCTCTGCAAATTCAGTAGTCTAGGATTTAAACCTGCTTTCTTTTTGTAATCTGTTCCTTCTAAGTTCATAGGAATTGATCTCTGGATTTGGGGTTTACAACATAATTCTTTCTGAAGCTATAAAGTTATTTCAGTAAAAGTTAGAAAATTTAACTTGTAATAACAATTCTAGGAGAGAGGATTTGAGGAAAAACACCAGTTGAAGTCATGAGACTTGGCAACATACGTCAAAACATCTTTGCCTCTTCTTTTTTTGGTGTAATGGCAATACTGATGCATCAATGTTGATTAGAGCCAAGTCCATCACATCTGAAATGTATCTCTGAAAAATGAATGCTGAATATAATTATTTTTTCCTTACAGTCACATAATTTCTAATGTTTTCCTAAAAGTTCTGGCTGCTCAAATGATATATACTCGTGAGAATTATGGGGTCTCATTTCTCACAACAAGGCAACAGAAATCTAATCGAACAAAGCCAAGTAGATACATACCAGCCAAGAGAAATTTTACTGAAACTTGTGTCTCATCATCTGTACACAGCACAAGGAAGAAGAGGCAGGGGAACAAAGGACTGAAGAATGGCCCGAATGGGGGCCTGCTGGCCTGACACAGAGAAGAAAAATCCTGGGATGCTCTGGGTGAGGTACGGCAGTGGGCAGGGAGGGGTGTTTTTCGTACTGTGCATACCCCTGGTGGGACCACTAGCAGGATGACAACCACAGCTCCAAGAAAGCTGAACTGAAGCTAGAACAGGTGCAGAGACCTAGTAGGACAGGCATGGGGAGTTAGTTTTACTGATGAGACAAATATAGCTTAAAAGCATTAGCCTAGCAAAAGAAAGGTTGAGGGGGATACAATTACACTTTATAAATATATGTCCCAATACCAGCATGGCAGAAGAATCATTCAAGCCATAAGACAATGTTGGCACAAGAACAAATATAATGAAAAAAATCATCAACTATTTTAAGATAAAAGCACATTTCTAACCATCAGAGAAACAGCGTTTTATAGCAGTCTTTCAACAGAAGCAGTAGGTGCTAGCAAGCTAACTACTTTTATAGTAGAGAAACAATATATTTAGGTAAGGGATTTAATGAAATAATATCTGCTGTGACAGTGGATGCCCTTGAGGCCCTATGCTCCCAGAGAAGTTCTGCTTGTCTTGGTTGGAAGGTAGAAAAGAAATACATAAATATAAAACTCTAAAAGCTGAAATCCATGAGGGAAATTAAATAGTACTCCACGGGTAATTTGTATTTTTAATCTCCTGAATTTATGTGGCTTGTATCTGTTTTTTTTAATACACAGGGAACTCATGGCTCAAGCAGGTGATTGTTTTTTGATATCAAAGTTCAATGCAATAGAGAGTTGGATGAAATCACTAAGAGGAAGAAAAGTGATCCCTTGTTTATTACTTAGTGCACTTTTTTGCAACCACCATGCTCTCTTGTCTCTCCAACCTGCCCATCTACAGGGAGGGTAGCTCACAAGGATCTCCTCAGCTTTGTCCAAAAGAGGCACTTGTCTGCCCAGCACTATCAGATCCACCTCAGCCAAGGGAAAACCAAAACACTGGGAAGAAAGAGTACTATATTGATCCTCTGCTACAGCTGGGGATGGATTGTGTGTCCAACACCTTCCTGGCTAGAATATTTCAGGTGCCTGTTATGCCATGATTTCATCAGAGGAGGAAAAAAAACCCATTTGTATCTCCTCAAAGGCCCATGCAGCCATTTTTTTCTGTTTCTAATCTTGCCCAAGTGAGCCCACTCCAGAAATACCTTTTTGGCAATCAGATCAAGTGTCCTCTACCAGGTGAGGAAAGGCTTCTGCTTCGCATCCTTCAAAGGTGGAGGCACACTTGCCTCCAGCTTCTTTTCACACAGAGTTCATTCAGGGGCTCTAACAAGGCTGCCAGCACCACTACTCCCACATAATAGACCATCAGTAACTGCACAGGTAAGTATTCTGCTAATGCCCTTTGGAGTGAAAACCTCTAACTCCTGTAGTCATTGGCCGTAATTTGTCTGAGTCACTATGAGGAAGGAAGAAATTTGGGGTTGCAAGGTACTTGCTTTGAGAAGGCACCAGTGTGCTTTTCTGTCAGCTCTGCTGCCACTGATTTGCTGCAGGCAATTCTAAATCAACATGTGAAGAGCACTGGCAGGAGCTACCTCCTAATTATAAATCGTTTAGTCAATCAAAATGTAGCTCCTGAGCTACGTAAAGATCTTATTTCTTCTCAAGAGCCTTATATGGACAAAACATGGAAATGTTGTACCAGGAGGAGGGAAAAAGCTTTATTTAAAAGTGACAAAAATGAAAGCTTCAGGATCCTGTTTGTGGTGTAACTAAAAGTAACTTAGGTACTTGTCAAAGCTAATTAAGACAGGCCATCTGCAAACGCTTCTGATTTGAAACATTCCCCCCTGTGCCAATAGAACAGTGTGTTACAGCTTACTCACATCCCACCCTGACAGGTGCTAAGCTGCTCTGCCTGATGCTACCAGTCCCAGGATAGGGAGAACTTTCCTCCTCCTCCTGCAGCATGAGAGCACTCACCCAAGCATCCCATTTTGGCTCTGCCATGCACCAAAGGACAGGGAAAATGTCCCTGCCTCCACATACTGTTAGGGACAGGAGCACCCCATGGGGAGCAGGGCCAGTGCCACCCTTTCACAGGTGCACAGCTGGGCTCACACTGGTGGGCTGCATCACCCTGCCAGGTACCCTATGGCAGCAACTTCACCCTGGAAGCACCAGACCAGCTGTTCACTGCCTTTGGCAAGAAATTTGCACACGGAGCTGTAGGCAGTGATGGGCTCGCTCAGGAGGAATGAGACCTGCTGGTCCAAGCCAACAGGGCACAGAGATGGGTGCTGGCAGGACTGGGAGGTGTCTGTGGAGGAGCAGGTCCAGCGGGACAGAACAGCTCACAGGA
Organism: Edolisoma coerulescens; assembly: GCA_013397115.1. Lineage (NCBI taxonomy): Eukaryota > Metazoa > Chordata > Aves > Passeriformes > Campephagidae > Edolisoma > Edolisoma coerulescens. The sequence continues at coordinate 3,341,120 of VWZW01002078.1, read as the reverse complement.
TTGACACCCAGGCAAGGAGCAGTGCAGTCTCCTGTGCAGTGTGCACGGCCCTTGAGACACAAATGTTTAGTGTCTCCTTAGCAACGCTTCTCCGTGGTTTTGTCCATGAAGTGTTCATTGTACCTTGAGGAAGCCAGAAGTGCTGGAGGAGTGCCAGCCTCCCAGGGTAGCCAAAGGCACTGCCATCTGTGTGCAGTGTAGACAGGGCCATCAGTCGAGGGCTGTCCTGGGCAAAGCACTCTGCGCAGACTTTTGGAAAAGTCTTTCAAGTCTTAAAGGCCATTTTTTAAGTGTCACAGTTGGATGAGACAAGTACTAGGATGCTTAGAAACCATTTTTAATTCCAGCTGTGGACTTTACAAACTCCGCCTCAGGATTTCTTTCTCAGCTGAAGTTTACGAACCCAGTCTAAGCACATGGACTCAGGCTTTAACCACAAAGGAATTATTTCATTTGCCAAGCAGGATAAGCTACAAAACAACTCTCTCACTGATGAAGGTCCACTTCAGAAAATGTGACAGGACCACCTGTCATTGGGGGGACACCTGACTCCTGCTCACTGAGCACCCTCTGCCTCCAGCAGCAAAGCTGAGGTTCACTGTGTGCACCCCGACGGCGAAACAAGTACAGCAGTGAGAAATAGCTTTGATGTGTGTGTAATGCAAAAATGTTGGACTTACACTGAAACTTTCAACAGGCAAAGGGAAAACAAAGCTACATCTCTTTTTCTTGTAAAGCACCACAAAGAATGCCTGCAGAATTTTTGGGTTTGTTTTTCAAAGAGTCATACATGTGTACACATATACATACCTATACATATATGTTGTATACACACACACATTCCTTAATTTTGGGTCCTGCTTATCTGTCAGGAGCTGATATTAGAGTAGATCTAGTACAGTGTACCTAGATGGTTTGAGGAAAGTATATTTGTAGTGTCTGCAAGAACCCACACAGCTGGGGGAAAAAAATAACTCAATGTGGAATTTTTACTGCCACATTGAAGCTGAAATAAAAATCTTAGTATTATGTCTTTATTCAGACCATTTTATTAAATTAAAGAAGTAGTCTTAAATCAGTATGATATTGGAAACCTGCTCAAAAGTCTTTATAAAACAACAGTCATTTGCTTTTCCGCTTCGTGGACATTTCTCTCCCATACTATGTTCAATCAAGTTTTAACAGTTCACAGCAATGCTTTGCATTTAGAGTCTTAAATGGACTTTGTGGGCGCAACAGTGTCGGGTCAGACAGTCTCTGAATGAGAACCTTTGGATTTCCCAGTGCCAGTGTTAGTTATAAAATAGTATTTCACTGTTTGCAGCTGCTCCAGACAATCTCTTTAGGTACCAAAGGTATGCACAGCTATGTGCAGCTTGCAGATAACCAAACCACAGGAAAGAAGTTAAAACAGTCTGCAAAACAGAGGAAACAGTTCCCACTCTGTTAGAAGGAATACCGTATTTGCCACTTCCCATGGTGTTATGCAGAGCTTCCAGTACAAGAATTTCTCAACAAAACCTTCCCTAGCTCCTTCTCTATCCCAGACTTTCTCAAAAAAGATGTCATGACCACTGCAGTCTCTTTTCCCCCCCTCAAAGTGATGGACACAAGCCATTTCATTCTGCAGCACCTGGCATTTCCACTGAACTTCATGCAGAAGTTAAACAACAAGGTGAACAGCTGATGTGGACCCAGCAGCTGGAGAGGAATGTGCTCTCCCTGTCTTTGGAGTTTGGTACTGAGCTAGACTTTCTGTTTATTGCTGGGAAAAAGCTAAAGAAACACTGTTTTTGCAGTATTCCCTATCCCAAAGTGCTCGGTAGTTGGCAGAGATCCAAGACTCACCACAGCCAGAGGCTGGAAAGCACTCTTTAAAAACAAACAAACAAACAAGCAAGCAAACAGCAGACAAAATCAAAGAGGGAAAATGAGACAGAGAAACCCCAGTTCCAAGAGCAGCAGAGGATTTCCGCAAAGGAACAGAAACCAGTTCTACCAATGCCACTTTCACTCTGATATAGTGTATCTGATGGCTGGGAGATGTCTAGTATCACGCACTCAAGAAAAAGACAAGGAATGTTCTTCCTCTCAGGAACAATAAAATGTAAAACATAAGATTATGCTAGCAGCAGAACAGCACTATAAATCACATTTTGAAAAGAAATGTATAATAATGTTTATAAAGTTCTAGCTACTGAAAAGATTCTTCAATATTATCCTTTAATTATTAGCAAAAGTCTAAAATGACACGCTTTCAAAAGAATGATGTTTTTCTACTGAAATAATAGTTTATCAATTGTTTAAGACACTGAGAAGCATTTACGACTTTCCCATTCTCAACCTGATATTGCTAAAATTCTTAAATCTTCACTGAACCCCAGAAGGTTCATGCTTATCCGAAACTTGGCCCTATTTGTCTTACAAGTGCCTTTTTTCCCTCTCCATACCAACTCCTGACCATAGCCCTATACAGATACATTCCATAGTACCTTTTTCATTTCTTAAGTTTTGAGCAAAAGTAAACGTCCTGCTGGATCTTTCAATAAGCAGATCTTTAAAAAATGGGATGTCATTTTGAAGAAAAGCAGCAGCGTCTGTAAGTGAACAACACAGTACCTGATCATCATTACACTTCTTGCATTCTTTACTGGGTTTTCTGAAAAAAAACCAAGAGATGCACAGCTGACATTCAAAGGGAGACAATTTTTTCACAAAAGGAAGCACTGTGGAGATAACAGCAACTACAGGCTGTCATTCAGGGTGGGATTCCAAGGGTCCCATTTTAGGGAGGGATCTGAGCTCTGAAAGACTGGGAAGGAAGTGCTGGAAGAGGGCAACACAAATTCCCCACCAGCTACTGGGAGTCTCAGCAAATGGCACAGGCCAAAAGCCAACTTCCAGACAACTGAAATCAAGTGAGATGGCCCTGACCCTTCTTCAAATGAAAAAACAAAGGTGACAAAAGAGTGCAAAAGTTGGCAAGAGGATTAGATGGCTTTTTCCATAAAAAATGTTAAGTAACTAAAATCAAAAAAAAGCCCTTTGTCCTAAGAAGAACACAATCACAAAAAAATAAGCCACAAAGATGTCATTTTTGGCTGACTGCTCTTTGGGGCTGTAAACTGTATTTATCTATATTTAATATTGATGGTGTTTGTGCTCTAAAATCTCCCAACTATGCTGAATAGGAGACACTTAAAAAGTGCAATTAAAATCCCTTGATTTCAGCCTGGGCTCACCTGAACCAGAAAGCTTTTCAGAGAAACTGCTCTGGGTGCACACGGACATCACCAAGTAGAGAATGTGGCCAATCACTTAAAAGACAGTTCTGTGCTAAATGGTGAAATTACTCTGGATGTATTTGTGAACAGAACTTAGCTCATTCTAGCCTACCAGCTTTGTTTAGTATGTTCTCGTTATCCTGGGACTTTACAAAGTCTGACAGGCTCTGAAAACTCAGTGACACAAATATCAGTGCAGAAATCTGGGTCTTTTAAAAGCAGATTTAAGAAAAAGAACACACACTGTACCTGTCTCAATCAAGTACTTCTCATAAAACCAGACCTATTCTTATTTTTAAAAATCTTTCAAAAGCAGCTCAAAAAAGTTAGAACAGCCATGTTCACAAAATTCCTGCCAAAGATCTTTTCTCTCAAATATGGGGCAAATAAAAATACAAAACATATTACTTTCTAAGTCCTCAGAAGAACTTCAGAAACCTCAGGGCAAAAGCAGCCTTCGGGGAATATGCAAGGCTGTCAAGACACATAAAGCAGTAGAAGAGTCATCCTCCAGCAATGGGTGATTGCTATATACAGATACCAGCAAGCAAGCTGGGGGACAAAGGCACTGCTGCCACTGACTGAGAAGGCCCTTCTGCATTTAAGAAATGTCAGCATTCCAAGGGCTCTCTTTACAACTACAAAAAAACCCAAAGTACAGTGGAGAGAATTAAAGTAGGACATAAAATTTTATTCTGAAATGATCTCTGGCCACAACAATAAAATGTAACAAATATTCACTAGAACAGTCTTAACTCCTGTCATCAGCTGTACAATACATACAGTATCATAAAACTGGCCACTAGGATTAAAACCCACTACAACATCTTTAATGTTAAGTGGCAACAGCAGCATCTCACAGAAAATTATACATAAATATATACACAGTCCACATTCAATCATTTTTCACATGTTTTCAGTACACACAGTTGCAGCATATTACAGTCACGTGTCTAAGTCATTGCCCAATAAAAACCCAAGCTACTGCTTAGACGCAATTGTAGCAGTTGAACTGAGTAATTACAATTTGTAGCAGAGATGTACAAGCCCCTAGAAACAGTAATTCACAAATGTTATTTAAATGCTACCATAGCATTACACTGGGCAATATTCTAATCTTTGCTGACTGTAAAAAGAGTTCTTTTCGTATTTATCACAAATATTACTGATGGAAAAGAAAATTAACAAATGTAGAGCATTAAATAATGCACACTCTTTCCTAAAGATTTTAATATTGCCCGATGCTACTTATGTCTTTTAAGTGTTTTCAACATTCCCATGAAGTCATTTATAACTCCAAACCACCCACCAAGTTAAAAGTGGCTTAAGTGCCTTGCACCCAAATTGTAAAAATCCCTGGCCACCCTTATAAGAGCCAGGCACATATAAAAGGAATGCACTTTGGTTCATACCAAATGCCCTGGGATTAAATCACACTATAAAACTAAAGAGTTTGAGGTAAATTTTTACAAATACAGTTGATTTCTGTCTAGTGTCACTATAACAAAAAATTATTTTAAAAAAAATCAATTTGATGTTAAAGTACAGCCAATGAGGAAGGGCCATCTTTAACCCCTTAATGAGACGGTACTACAAGAACAGAGTGTCCTCTCCACCCTAGCAGTGTGATTGCCTTATTGTTTCTATTAAGGCCTCGATCATCTACAGGATGTTTTAAGACAGGTATAGCACTTAAAAATAGATTTCATCCCTACTAAGCAGTATTCCAAGGGTTAAAGAGGCCAAGATGCATTTGTAACAAAAGGCACATTGTTAACACCAAGGGCACAATCCATCCTCTATCCCTAATCTACACATCTTGCATCACTCTCTTGTTCCAACACTTAAGTGGTAATGAACACACCAGTGGTGCAAGAAACTGAGCCAAGTGAGACTGCAACCAAAGACAACACTGTGCTGTTACTAAATCTGAAAATAGCTCAGACATCCCCAGACAACGGTAACATGTGAGACTATGCACTGTTTCCAAGCCAACTTCTATCAGCCTAATTATCAGAGCCCTTAGAATAAAATCACATCAAAGCAAGAGGCAACATCCTTCCCCCCCACCCTCCCCACTTTTTTTTTTACAGGTATAAATAAGCTACAATAAAATGCAGCTACATCACTTAAAAACCTTGATGTAGCTGCTCCTTTAGTATAGAGGAAGTTCCACCGTATCTGGGTTAAAAAAATAGCTCTTCACACTATATTTCGGCCTTTAAGTTTCCGGTAGCATTTATGAGGAAGGTGGATCATAAATGCATTTATTGGCATTAAGAACTGGTTACATGAAAAAGAAAATGTAGTGGTTGTAGCCCATTAATGACCCATGAACATCATGAATGTTTTCACCTTAAGTTGCCACAAAAGGCAGGAAACATGTAATCAATGTCTGCTTTAAAAAATATCAAGGGAGATGATTCTTCTTTCATCCTTAACATCAGCATCCCTATTTCCTGACTTTTGCAGGAGGAGTTAAGGTAGAAAGGAGTGGTAAAGCCAAGGAGGTGGTGGAGGAAGTAAAGATTCCCTGTTACTGTAGAAAAATACATAGTATTGTATTCCCACAGTCATGAGAGTTAGTAATTTTACATTAAAATTAATATATCTCTTTTCCAGACTTAGAATTTACTGACCATAATTTACTGGATATTCATATTCTAAACCCCACTTTTCTTAGAAGTATTATTATATTTCATTTTTAACATGATTTCATACATGTTTACATATTGCACATACACATACTGTATAAAGTTGTGAACAGTTAACACTAAATAATTTAACTTGACTAGAGGCAGGAAATTATCTTTTTATTTTAAAAAGTAAGAAAAATGGTTGATTGACAGTCTAATTTTTACATTTATCAATCAACAAATACCATCCTCTACTCAGAAATTATTTTGGAGCTTCTTTAGGTGTTGACTTTTTGGCAAGAAGTTCAGCGGTATGTTTCCTGAGAATTCTGTCATTTTTTATTTTATATCCCTCCCCCAGTCTTACATTAAATTAAAGTTAAAGCAAACCAACAAGCAAAAATTAAGTTGTAAGTGGTAAATTAACGAATATGAAGGAGAACTTAACCGGAAACTTTCTTGGCCTCTCAGGGGACCATGCTTTAAGTAATTTTTATAATTTGAACAAGTAACTCAGTAAAATCTGTGCATATAAATGTTGTTTATAAGTAAAGTTACTGAGGTTTAATGCAATCCATTCTACTATGTCTTATTCTAACATCCATAAACCCGTCTAGATTGTTCTGCTTTGTTTAAAATTCCCTTTTCAGATGTTTTATACATCCAATGTAGACCACAGCCATTGTACATATTAAAATACTGATCTCAGATTTCAAACTGTTCCTGTTGAAAACATGCTACAACATGTGAATATCTCTCTCATAGCTCTAGATACTATTCTTCAGTAAAGACCATCTTTCTTCCATGAATGCAGTTAAAAGTAAAAAAGAAAAACCAAGCATTAGCACACACACACGTGAACAATCTACACATCTCTGTTCTTTCAAAGTCAATTTTCATCTACAAATGCCAAAGATTAAATCAAATTCCAAGTGCTTAGCTTTCCTTTGCTAATTCTCCCTTTTTAGAAACTATCTAGGATGATGTCTTCCAGCCAAAAAGCTTTCCACTGAGGATCTTTCCTTCTACAGTTAAGCTGTCTAAGGTGAAGTACTCCTCTACAGGAAGCAATGAGGCAACATCGTGTTTGCCCCTACATGCAGATTTGATCGGAAGTGTAAATGTACCACAGAAGTCACAGTCGCTCAAACATTGTCAGAAGAAATAAACGCAACTTTAAATTCCGTGTAGTTTAACAGTCTGGAAGTTACAGTATAAAACTGACAGAATGAGCACTTCTGCCTATGTGATTTTGGGAGATCAAGCTGCACATTAGAAAAAACAGAAGAGAAGGGAAGAGATAGGGAAAAAAAAAAAAAGGAAGAAAAGAGAACTTGTGTGAATACTCAATGTTACGGACCTGAAACAACGTTCAGAATATTTTGCTTTACCAACTAATCAGCCACTTTCAAATTCAGAGAAACAGACATAGTGCCGTTTTCACGCTTTCCAAGACTACCTGTTCCTCTCACTCTACCACATGGCATGCAAGGTGAGAGAGTCATTTTAGCCCCAGTGTTCTCATTTTTTGCATTATATTCAAATGATCATTTTAATCAAAGCATATTATTTTTAAATAGAGAAAGCATTCCATAGGAGGTGACAGTATCCTTAGTGATACCATGACTTTCTCTGGGCTACCATGTAAAAATTGACAATAGAACATGCTATGCCTCCACTTTAAACTACAAGTTTACAAGTGCTTAACTGTATTCTTTGAGTATTCTCCTTGGAGTCCAGTCAGTCATAGATGTAAGTGTTCACAAAGTCAAGACCAAACCCATAAAATCCAAAAGGTAGTTTTTCAAATTTACCCCGGGTTAAAACTAATATGAACCATGGAAGAGAAAGGTTAATACCTTTGATACCACGCTGCAATGCATGACAGTCATGTTGTAACCAGTGGCCTGCCACTGATGTTTATTACTGTGTCACACTAGTTACAGTAAGGCTAATTGTACTGTAGAAGACAAACATTTTAAAAAATAAGTATAAAAACTTAAAGCATTGTCCCCGTTTTTTTATAAAAACAAAATCAACATTTCTTACATTTAAAATGAGTGCTGAAAGATACAAATGAACAGATTTATTGAGCAAATAAAAATGCATATCTGAGCTAATTTTTCATACAAATAAGGCTCAGCCACATTGTATCTCTCATATTAACAGCATTGGGTTTTTCAAACTCAGCTGACGAGTTTTGGCAACACTGTTCTTTGCTGAATATTCCCATTGGCATCCGTCATCTGTGCCAAATTAGTCCTCAGTTTTGAAGCTGAGCTTGAAGTTGGAGGTAACTTGGAAATTGAAGTTATAGCACCAGTACTCTCTGTAATTCTCTTTGCCGAGGCCTTTTCCCCAGTTGGAGGTTTTGGCAACCGTCTCCTTAGCCAGGGATGCCGCAAAGCCTGGCTGGGTGTCATACGGACAGCAGGATCCCATTCTAAACACTGTTTTAAGAAGTCAAGGAAGAGGGGATCATCACATCCCTTTAATGCGTTACCCCATTCTCTGCTCTCTGGTGGGCCACGCAGTTTTCCCCTCCGAGAGCGTCCACCATTAAGTATTACAGAGCCATCAGACAAGGTTGTGATGCTGCAATAGCGGGGATAACCCTTAGAGCTCACAAAGTTTTTCGCTCGCTTGGATGCATCTAAGAGTTTTGGAGAAGGCATGCCCAATAGTTCAATCATACAAGCCAGCTGGTCTCCTTCATCTTCTCCAGGTAAAAGTGGATAACCAGTCAGAAGCTCTGCTAGGATACAGCCCAAGCTCCACATATCTATGGGCATCCCATAACGAGCACCAAGGATGACTTCAGGTGCACGATAAAACCGTGACTGAATGTAAGTGTAGACACGCTGATGCTCGTAACAACTTGAGCCAAAATCAATCACTTTAATACCACTTCTACCCTGTTGCTTCAACAGAATGTTCTCAGGTTTAAGGTCACAGTGAATGATTCTGTTTTTGTGCAAAGCATCCAAGCACTGTAAAATTGAGTGGGCAAACTTCCGAACCAAAGGTAGGCTAAAGCCCTGAAACTTGTTTTTCTTTATTAATTCATAAAGGTTCATGCTCAGCAACTCAAATGTCATGCAAATATGGCTGCGGAACGTGAAGTTTTCCAACATGTGAATAACATTCATGTTGTTATCCTTATCTTGTTTCCGGAGATGTTCCAAGATCTTAATTTCTTCCGCAGCTTGGCGGTGGAAACGTTTTTCATTTCTCACCATTTTTAGTGCCACATGCTGATGCATCTTGTGATCGTAGGCTTTCACCACCTGCCCAAAGCTTCCTTTCCCTATAACTTTCAGGACTTCATACCTGTATGCAATGTGATCATGGGGTACTTGTATGTAAGAACCCTGGTCATCATCATACCCACAGTTGTTTGAACCACCAATCACACCTTGCCGCTTCTTTGCATTTGGACCCAAGAAGTATATTTCAGGGTAGCTAAAAATCTCATGATGCTCAAAAGCTGTTAATTTTTGCATGTATTGCTTCATTGCCTGCTCTGGTGTGATAACAGAGGCTTTCACCTTCCCTGTTCCATCTGTAGACTTTAAAGAGCTGGAGCTCCCTTGTCGCCTGTGGGCACTCTCTGACTGTCTGTCCTGAACCACTGGCAATCCAGATTTGCCTAGCGTTGTAAGTCCATTTGGCTGCGTTGTCAGAACCGTTCTCTTGTTACTATTATCTTCGAAGAGCTGCTGAACCTGGATCTGTCCATGGCTACCAACATGTAGGTGCTCATTCATTGTGTGCTTACTGCCTCCAACCTAAAATTGAAAATAAATATATACCCAGTTAACAAGAAAGACATGAACTCCATGCTTCAACACTCACTCTGCAACCCTCCATCCTGCCTAAATCACCTCAAAATGAAGTGTTTTCTTAAAAGGCAATTGTTGATGGAGAATCTAAAAATTACAGCACATATACTGTGATACTGCTGGATGCTATTAAATTTCCTGACTCTTCTTTCTCAAATGCTATTTTCATGACTCTCCAAAGTGTCTGCAACAAGGAAATCACAAACGTGCTACCATGAGAAGCTAACAATTTCTCCAAGGAATCTTCAAGGCAGCAGTCCTGTAAAATTAAAATGCATGCTTGAGGGACATCAGACTTTACAGAAAACAGTAGCAGTTTTACAGATGCTGGAGATCAATATATAACGCCTGCTAGAACTTACATGGCTAAGGCTCTTGTCACCTGTTCTCAGAAATCAAGATTTGAACTCGTTCCTAAATTTGCTGTATATCAAAAGTTCCAGATAGATTTTTCAGCAATAAGGAATGTGCTGTGACATGCACAAAGAGGAAAAGAACCCACACATTTCTGAAGTTTGAGAACGTAACTTATTACTTGCAATTGACACAGTCACAGTTCAGCAAAACATTCTGATCAATGAAGAATAAGCATATCCTTTAGCACTTTCCCAAACCAGTCTAACTATAACTTTTAACCAAAATGAGATGTGGGGCCTTATGCAGACTTGAGTAGAAAGCAAATCTTTGCCTCAAGGAACATACAAGTAACTTTATTTTAAAGGAATGGAAAAAAAAAAACCACATTAATAGACTTTAGAAATTACATTTGCTCTTGACAGTGCTTACTTGGGAATAAACAGCAGCATTCAGCATTTTCAAGCAAACAAACAGCAAAGTACTGGGGTATGAAAACAACTATTCCTCCAAACCTCTTATTTTTAACAAGAAACAAGAAATTTACAAGCATACCTGCCACTAAAATAGCTGTCCTTAGAATTCCTCATTTGCTCTAAACTAGAGGATAATTAGTTTGTCTTCTGCCTGGTCTTACACAAATGTGGGAAGAATTCCCCTGCTGTCTCTCCAGCTGATTCACCAGTCTTAATATTTATGTCAAATTACTAACGGAAAGTTCACTGATACTGTCAGACAGATGATCAAGCCAGGGTTGAGAGCAGTTTTCATCTGAACCGTATTTTTTCTAGGCAGCTAAGGATAACACATTCCCTGTTCACTTAAGGTTGCAGAAATGAAATCAGAAAATGACAGTTGTGTGCTGTGATATGAGGCAATAAAATCTGTGCTGCAACAGCAGAAGTGCTTCCTAATGAGAAAACCCAGACATGCAACAGAGACTCGAGCATACTTTGTGCTTCTGTTAAGGCATCAGTCTGATATGGCAGAAGCATATTTTTGTAAATTCAGTAACTTGTTCCCAAAGACTTGCCAGCTGGACACCAGCTTCACCTTTGGACAGTATTTTGATATTTGCAGCTCTGAAACTCACATAATGTAAGAACAAGGGCTCTTGGGGACTGCTTCTGCCAAGTTCACTGCTCTTGTGATTCCATTTTGACTCATGTTGAATAACTGGTTTATTTTTTGACTCACGCTGAATAACTGGTTCATTCATCATTGCAGTTTGACTGTGTACGTTTGTTTGCAGAGAAATTTAGGCTCACACTATCACATTTGATCAATCTCATAGAAAATATTACCACACAATCACAATTTAGAGCAAAGATGTTTGTAACATTTAAGCACAGTGAAGATATACAGGAAATCAACAAAAACTCCCTTCCTAGTTTGATGTCTCAAAAGCAGCAGAAATTAAATCATTAAGAGGACTTAATGAGCTTATGCCTACAGGCAATTCCTTCAGGTCAAGTTTGAGGCAAGCTGCAGTAGCAGCTTCCTGGAGGTTGCCCTGATCCTCTATATAAACAGCAGTTACTGCAAAGAAAAAAAATCAGCCCCAAGAGCTGCTAAATCACCCATTTCAGAAGAACCAGACCTAGTTAGTAAGATGTGTCATAGGTTCAGAACATGCAGCACCACAGAACTGTGCAAGAAAGGCATAAGGAAGCAGCAGAGTAAACATAAAATTCCAAAGACTCAAGCTAGGAAATTCCAGGTAAAAAAATTTCTTCTCCAACACTAATTGAACAACAAAGCAGAACATATCTAGACAAACTGGGAGTAGGCAATACTAACGTAGACAATGAGGAAGAAATAGTATTGCCAAGAAAATCATCTTTAAGAATTTTTTAACCCAAGTACTCATTGCCACAGCTCACATCTTGAATTTTTCTTTCCTCAAGTCACCTGTTTTCACAGTTAACTATTTTACACCCTTCCTAAGCACTGTTTGCTTCAATATACGTACTGAGAAATTCTTCAGGGCTTAGAAAAAACCCCATATGTTTATTCCCTCGCAACAGGGATTAAAAAGTTCTTTTTCCTAAAAGTGTGTTTGTGAACACATTCTAAAGTGTAAACCATGTAGCTCTTCTTCCTGCATCTTCAGGCAGGTTCATGGTTTCTCTTGCTGCTGACAGGTCGGCTTTTTTTTTCAAGCAGCAGAATGAAATCACCAGCACTCTTCCAACTTCAACCCAAATACAAAGTGACTGGTTTTGCCAGTTTCAGTCAGCTGCTGCTTGGGAATGCAAATAGAGATGCAGACAGTAGCACTGGTTTCTTTGGTGGAAGAAAAAACACCACATATCACAGGCTCTATTCCAAAACCTGCGTGGGAGAAGAGAGCCCATTCTTCTTTCAAAAAAGCTTGACAGGAGTTTTAGAGCTATCAGACACAACACAATCACAAAGTCCATATGAAAGACAGATTTTCCTCAGAGTACTGCCTGCACAAGTACCACCACGTCGTCTTCTATTTCCAACCTGGACAAGGGTTGGATTCGCACCAGTCCTTTGCTCTGCCTATCTACTCCTGGCTACTGGGTGTCTGAGATTGCTGTCAAGTTCAGGCTGGCACTGCTCACGAGCTCCACAGGCTTCACCAGCAACAACCATAAGTTCCTGAACCACAACTAATGGGCTTGGCAAGCTACAAAAGACTACAGCCTTCTTAGTCCAGCACCAAACTGTTCTTAGTACGCAAAAGCTCCATCAGCCTTTCAACCGAAACCATAAACCTGAGGGGTTTATAACATGTCTCCGTTTTGCTTCTGCAGATGGATCTGTAAATTCCAGAACCAACAACCTACACAACTGATCACCTGCAGCAACTTATGAAGCTTACTTATTATATATTGTATTGTCTGTGCTCAAACCCACCCACATCTTCTAAGATTTACATACTTTTGTAGCACACATAATCAAAAACTTACTGTTGTCAGTCTATAAAATACATTGAAATAAGAGGTGAGCTTGAACTCCCTGAATCTTCTGGCATCATCAACTACATAACAGCAAATGTTGCAATGGGGTGTTTCTTTCCTCTCAGTAGTTTCTCATGACTTCATAATCACCATTAAGATTTTACTTTTACTTTGGTATGTTCAGTTTATGGAAGTTGAAGACTGCTGAAAACATTCACCTAATCTTTGAAGTAGATACACCAAACAAAACAAAACAAAAATACACCCTAAACTATAATCAATCGATAAATAAAAAAGCAACAAAACTTTAATTTGAGGATGGTATTATTTGGGTTTCTTTTGGTTTGTTTTGCCTTCATGAATGGATTTAGGAACAGAAGTAGAACAATAACTTATTATACTTAGGCTACAGACCTCTAACAACACAGAAGTAGCATAAAGATGAGTCCATCCTGCTAACAAGGTAAACGGGCAAACCCATTTACAATTCCTTTGCATTAACACTCACCCAATGCACTGTTTCAATGGTCTGTTTCAAGACCTTTTTAAAAGACTACTTATAGGATTGAACCCCACAGGAGCATATACCTCTTCTCAACTTTATCTTTCAAATGCATCAATACATTACATAATAGTATCATATTTCATCTTTGTAACAGTCACTTCATGTGATTATTAGCACCCGATAAAACTATCCAAGGCAGACACATGATTCAGCTATATATTATCATTTTATTTTGAGCAAAACCACAGAAAAAAGATTTTGCTGTCAATCAGAATCTAAAAAGGCTTGTAAAATGAATCTTAATAATAGAGTAATCATGATGGCCTGCTGAAATACTGCACAGGAATAAGATGTCATTATCTGCTATTACTTTGCACAGATGAGGACAAAAGGAGAAACAGTGTTCTAAAGTAGTAACTTAATTAAAGAATAATTGTGACACTATATACCCCTTTCTTTACAGCATTTCTGGGCGTGCCAGTTTCAGCCCTACTGTGTCTAACACACGACAGGCATATGGTATCAGGTGTAGCATGCTTCACTGCCTATTTTGTTGACTACAAAACAAAAGCCTGAGCAAATGTACAAAAGGCCTTCTTTTTCCTTGATAAACTAATTCAGCAGCAGTCCTCTGTTCAGAACTAAAAATACTTGCTAATTAGTACAATGATAATAATGCTGGATTATCCCTAATGGTTTTATTGTGACTATGGGTTTTATACACCAAAAACGACTAAGCCTTTGTTGAGCTTGTGGCTCAACAAGAGTGGTAGAAAGAACACACCATTTGGATTTTTGCTGTCGTTGTATCTGTTTCATATAAGCTTATTTGTTGAAAAGTTAACCTTAACTTTATATAGCAAATATTTTCACAGACTGAACTGTGCCTCAACAGTGATACCGATCCTTAAATTTTTTCATCCTGTTAGGGCCGCAGTGAGTTTGAACACTTACGGGACACCCTGCATTTACTACACACGATGAAACCCAAAAGGACAGTCAATGCACACTAAATTGAACTCCTTGGGTAAGGTGAACTATACACATATGAGATACGTGCCCAGAAGTACTGCAGTCCCCACAGCACCACAGTCACCATCTGCTGGAACCCAAATTTCACAGCTCACCTCCACAGCCCTTGAAAGTTAAGATAGCTTCATACTCCCCCTAGATGCAAATTTTATATAGAGAAAGAAACATCCAAAGAAAATTAGATATAGTAAAATCTAGGTCATGACTGCATAGTTATTTCCACTCAAATGTGACAGCATTTCTGTGGCAATTTAATACGTGAAAACACCACAACAGGAAGGTATTTGCTTTGGTTTTACCTGCTTTAAAGCAGATGACCACAGTAAAAACTGGCAGCATGTGACCTACCAGATCTTTGTATTAACAGAGTCCAGGAATCTCTGTTCCATTATAATGCAAGTCAATTTAAAAAAATTAAATTGAAAAAAAATCAAAATAAAGACTGAAGGACTGATGCAAAAGTACATGGATAAACATTCAACCCTGGTGGCAAAAGAAAATAGGTTTGCTGTACAGAAATCTTAGAAAGGGCTTGAAGGAGGGAGGGCACTGAATCATGCATTGTAAATGGGTTGTTTTACAGTACCAGACAGGAGGATAAAAACATTAATAGTGCTACACTGCAAGAGAAACAGGAACAGTGCAGAATGCAGGGATACGTGCCAAGTAAGAAAGAACAGACATGGAGCTAGGCAGAAGACAGAGACGAGTCTGGAAAAGGGATTCACAGACAGGTTGGGACTTACACAAGCAGAGCAGCAGGCAAGCAAGATAATCTCTACTGCAGCATGTCAACTGGACGTAAGAACACCATAATGAAATAGAAGAGAGTGAATGGAAAAAGGTTCCAATCATCAAGGCAAGAACTTAGGGCTTCAAAAGAGAAAGCAATGACTTCAGACAGGAAAATGAAGAAGACAAGGGATTGGAAATAGGTTCATGTTTTCCACCACGAGGTAAAAAGACAGCCAGGGATGGAAGAAGACACAAATAAGCCTAGGACAAGCCACTTAAAAAAAAATAAACAAAACCTTTCCCTGGTACAACACACAACCCTGCCTGCTTAGCAACAAAGGCTGCTGTGCTTGCAAAGACTGCCGCCAAAACCTCTGTCCTGTTTTATGAAGCTTGTGTAAAACAGCATCTTCCCCCCTTCTACCCACGCTACTTATAATCTACCAAACAATGACATTTCACTTGACAGGAGGAGACCAGAGTTTCAGCAGAGGCTGGATCACACAAGCAAGGAATATGACAGGTAGCTGATTTCTTTTCTGTCTGAACTAAAAGAAAAACCCTTCAGCTTAAACTAAATGTAACTTCAATCTCAGTTTCTCTCACAATTAGTATACATACTATACACGCTTATATCCAAACACCAGCAGTTCACTCACTTAAGCACACCGTACCTTCTGAAAGTTTGAAACACAAACAGAAATACTCTGTTTCTAGCTATTACAGAGGTCACAGAGATACAACACAGATGAAAACAGGATAAGCAAATGAACACAAAGAAGGAAAATAATTTTAGAAAAGGGAAAGGACCCATTTCAAGGATTGGAGGAAGTGGTGGGATGCAAAACCAATGGTTTCAATCTGTCAGTGTCAGCCGAGGTCAGTAGGCCTAAGTTTACAGTAAGATCACAGAACAGACACCGCCCCTTTTTTGTTTCAGGTTAAAATCCAGGATTCTGATGTCATATCTGATCCTTACCACAAAAAGTTATGTTAGCCAACCACAAAATAACCACCTACAAAATCCAGCAAGGCAGCTTGAGGTATTTCTGTAATAGCACCCGAGGCTAAATAAAAACTGTAGTGTAGGCTCTTTATCACAAAGGAAAGGCAGAGTTGGGAACAGTCAGAATCTAGAGGGACATGATGCATAGCTATATAATGCTTGATCATTCCTGCGTGCTTCCATAAGTACACATACATATATGCTACATATAAACAGATGCATACATACACAATCATATACTTGTAAAAATACTTGAAACACAGAAATGTAACACTTGAACACCCCTTGAATGCTCTTATAAAAGACTGCATCTTTACATATATATTTATATATGCACAGACACTATATATAATACACATACTCAAAAATCTTTGTATAAAAATACCAAAATTCTGTACTTCCAAAATTAGTAAGTAGTCACAGATAAACAGCTGTACCACCACGCTTCCACAAATCCTAAATTAAGTCTGGGCTCTGTTACGTGTGAGTCCCCGGTATTTGTGGGCCCTACTGTAAATGCACTTACATGATTAGTGCCCAGGCTGTTTGTACTATGTTCCTTCTTTTATGATTTTATTAAAAAAAACCCCTAAGCTGTTGCCCCAACTCTAAAATCAAGCAGCACCTAACTGGTATACAAATGTGAAAAAAATTGGCCTTTTATACTAACGAACAATTCAGACATATACACTAGCTACATAAATATACAATGAAGTTGATCTCAAGTATGCAACTCCACCTTGAATTTGCAGAATACTCTTCATTCCTTTTGAGACTATCCTATCTATACTGATTTTTTTTCAATTTAAGTCAATTCTTTCTATAAATGGATTTGAATAAGATGTTTTACCCCTGAAGCTACATGGAAAGTCACTGAAACACTAATATCTAAATGCACAGTTTCACCTTCCACTAGCCCATAATCACATTACCATTTAAAGCTCTGCCATATGTTTACAAAGATAGTATGCGAGCATCCACGAAGAACTCACTAATTCTATGAAAAGTATGCCATCAATGCCTTTCAGGGTCAGTATGAAATCTTTCAGAATTTAAAAGGAAATGTATGCAATAAAAATTTCAGATATTTAGTGTTAACATGACAGTATATAGAACCCTCTCTCTACTCTGTCGTGCCTTCAGGACAGAGATACCTTCTCTTATCCATATATAGTGGCATACTCGGGAAGTTTCATTCCTAGTAGATTAACCAGGAGTGAGAGATAACGTGAGATATCACAGAACCGGAAAATAACATCCTTTTCATGCCATCTGCGGTTATTTCTTTATAGGTACACTACTGCAGCAATAAAGGCAGATTCATCCAATCATTGTCCCTGAGCACAGCGATAGCTATTTCTAGGGAAGACTGCGATCGGCCTGAGCTAATCAGACATGTAAAGGGGAGAGCAGCCTTCATTTTTCACCACAGTTCATACGACACTTTAATCACAGTGCCTAACCTAACCTCAAAAAATGCATTCACCAGAACATCTCCTCAATGCGAGTGTCAAAGATCGAAATTTGTCACTGAGACAGAAAACCAGACTGAAGGAGGGGGGCAGGGGAGGGAGAAAGCAGTGTGTGCAGTTACAGGGTTCCAGGCTCACAACAAGCATGCACGTTTCATCGGAGCCTGCAGAAATTAAATGCACGTTGCTCCAGCACCATGCGCCTCGGGGGGCCCATGCGCGCTCCGTCCCGCCACTGGGGACACCCGGCAAGCGGAGCGGCGAGACCCCGGGGCCGGACACCCCTTCCCCACATCCCGTCCACACCCTCCCCGTGCCCGGGCTCACCGTGTGGGAAGCGTTGCTGGCCCTGAGCGGCGGCAATGCGAGGGGCGACGGCGGGCCGGTCCCAGCTCCTGCCCGGGAGACCCCGGCTCCGGTGCTCGGGGAAGACGGCAGCGGGCGGCCGCTGTCCCCTGCCCTGCCTGCGGAGAGCAGAAGGGTGAGCGCGGCGGGCAGCGAGACCGTCGGGGCGGCGGCAGCGGCCCCAGAGCTCGGCCGGCACCGCCGCCCGTCTTGCTTCGGGCAGAAGCCATTAAAAGCTAATCACCGCCGCGGCGCACACACGCACCGATCCGGCTAATAGCGCGGGCGGGCCGTGCTCGCCCGGCTAAACCCTTCATCCGAGATTAACCCGCCACCGGCAGGCGCCTAACCGGGAGAACGAGCCGGCTCTGCTCCGCGCACGCCTCGGGGCTGGACGGCTGCCCACGCCCCCCGCCTCCCCCCGAGCCGTCTGGCACGGCGAAATCCCGGCGCCGCCGGAGACCCGCCAGGAGTTCACAAGTCTGCCGCGGGAAGGGGCGGCGAGCACCGCTGTCCCTTGTCAAACGCAACCGCTCCGGCACTCGCGACGATCCCCACTTCTCCTTGGGTCGTCTCCCTATGTGATTTCAGGCGGCCCCCCTCACCCCGCCCCGCTCCCCCGAGGCGAACTCGCCATCCCGCACAACAGCGGCTCGCCGGAGCCCAGCGCGCAGCCCCCGACGGCCCCCCGGGCTCGGCTGCCGCGGGGGGAGGGCGGATCATTGTTCGACACACACGGCCCCTCTGCGGCGGCAGCCGCGGGGCGCCCGAGCNTCCCCCTCCGCCGGGCCTCCGCAGCCCGGCCCAGCGGTGGCGACCGCGGCGGCCCTCCCTCTCTCCCCTTACCGGCTGGGTAGGCAGCACCAGCGGCGGCGCTAGCTGAGGGTTTTCTGGTTAACATGGCCGCTGGAGAGGAGGGAGAGGAAAAGGCATGTCAGGGTGGCTCTCCTCCGCTGCTCCTCGGCCTCTCCGGGCGGCGTCTGCCTCTCTTCTTCGATCAGCTACACCCAGACCCAGACACGTC